>JABWTJ010000314.1:990056-1501404 GCA_016801875.1 Solanum sitiens | reverse complement strand
ATCAAGTAGGTGATGCAACTGCTAGCTCAATTACCACCTTATTATAATTACTTAAATACTTTCCATCGGAGTTAACTTGCAATACATATGCTAAAACGTGCAAGGCATTACATCACCTTCCAAGGTAGTTTAAACCAACACTAATCATGTAAGAAACATGATCCCTCACCTACACTATAAGTATATGTCAAGTATAACATGAATATAACTACCACATACAAAAATACAGGCCGTTACAAGAATGTAGCTTACTTGATCCCATAAGAGTAAGCAAAGGTGGTCTTCTCTCCTAATCTATGCACCCTTATGTTGCTACTTGATTTCATTTGAGCTTTGTATTACATATACTATTTGTCTTACATATTCAGTACATTTTTCGTACTGACGTCCTGTATTGGGGACGCTGCATTTCATGCTGCAGCCTCAGGTACTCCAGCTAGTAGACCTCCTCAGTAGGAGCACTCAAAATTCTGCTACTTTTGGTGAGCTCCAAGTTGATTCGGAGCTTTATTAAGTCCTTGTTAAATTCGTTTGGTATTGTATCGTAGTTAAGGGTAAGGCGGGGTCTGTCCCGACCTACTCTAGTCTTCTATCTTTTAGAGGCTTTGTAGACGTATGTACATGGTTCAGTTGTGTCTTAAGGAGTTGTGGCCTCAACGGCCAAGTCTTGTATATAACTTTTGGACCTACTTACGTTGTTTTTTATCGCTGCATCCTAGGTTAACTTGTCACAATTGTTATAGTATATGCACAGTAAGAACAGGTTGCAGGTTGGTTCTCTCGGGCCTTTAGGGCATCGGGTGCCTGTCCGTCTTCATAGGTTTTGAGGCGTGACAACTCACCTATGAGAGTGTAAGATAATGAAGAGACCAGTCTCTATACACTCTAATGAAAGTATTGAGATTAACACACTTAATACAATTGATGAGATGAGAAATCATCTAATGAGCTATGATGTCCTCATACTAGAAGCCAACTTCCATGACGTATGAGATGAATGAAATGGAACTTTATACTGAGCACCGATAGACTAGCTATGAGCGGTGATGCCTTCTTTTGGGAAGGGCGGAGGTTCACGTAACTCTCATGAGATGAGACTGTCCGGCTTGCTGGGTATGGGTCTCCTTATATCTCCTAGTCTTCGAACCTATACTGCCAATATAGGGATCTGGCGGGGTTAAATTCCCATGTACGCTAGCATGTTTTTGGGTCACCTTGGCCGGTGATTCCACCTCTTTTCGGTGTGGGGGAGACACTGGATTTCATGATGCTCACATGATCTATGTCGGTTAAAGTTAAAGTTCCCAATGAATGAATGAGGCCAGCCTCAAATGAAGCACATAATGAAATGAATGATACCAAAGGTGTTAGGATAGGATAATCAAGAGGTGAGCTAGACTCAAGTAACGACATTAGGTTATTCTTAGGATAGGATAATCAAGAGGTGAGCTAGACTTAGGTAACGACATTAGGTTATTCTTGATCATTGCACAGCAAACCCGATAAAAGTCTTAAACTACACCCTAGGTATAGCTGGTGTTCACACTAGCATATGAACGAATTAAAATGAAGTACGTATGAATGAATGAAACAGACTCTGTGTTTGCTAATGACGACTCCCTAGTTGAGGTCCCATATGTTGAGCCCTCATTTTGGAAAGTCTTAATGTCAAGTCCATGATTCCAAGGTCTCATGGCATATGAATGAATGATATGAAATAAGCTATGTGTTCTATGTTATGTGCTATGATATGTGCTATATGTAAGATGTTATGTGCTGTGTGCAATATGATATTTATGATGATACATGTTACTCTCATGGCATGACTTTCCTAAGCCAAATTTGGAAAGCTCATTGCTTCCTAATCCAAATTTGGAAAGCTCACTGACTTTTCTAATCCAAATTTGGCAAGTCCACTGACTTGACTTCCCATAATCATGTTGTTAGGGAAGAGCTATTCTTTCTCATGCATGTTCTTGGTGTGTGCTTGCATATACCCATACTTAGTACAAGTGTGTACTAACCTTATACAACTATACTATTTTAGGTACAGGCATAAATGGACGATAGAGTTACAGGATCATTGTTCTAGTTATCCGGACGTCCAACATTCATCCGGAGTTGGTAGGTCCTCATGCTTTCGAGGATGCTACTGTTTTATATTCTAGCTTAGTTTTTAGAGTGGAGCTAGTGGAGCATGTTCCACTAGCGTTTCTTTCCTGTTTTTATTCAGACTTTGTATTGGTGCCATTTTGGCAATTATACACCTATTACTTATTGAACTATTTCTTTCAGTTGCTTATCTCTTAATGGTAGATGGTTGATGGTGAACAATTATGAAATGATAAGAATGTTTAACAAGCATGTTAAGAAACAAAAAGTTTCAAATTTTCCGCTAAAATTAACCTATATGAAGTAAGAATGACGTAAGTAGGCTTGTCTGCGACCTCTGAGAGGTCAACGACGCCGGTCTCGTCTGGGGTCTAGATTCCGGTAGTGACAGAAATGATCATACTGCGAATAATCAACTACGCAAATCATCATAATACTTCAAGTAGTTCCGACAAGGCCATAATCCTCATAATACATAAAGTAACGCCGGCAAGGCCACATCATTCACATAACACCGCCACCATAAGTGGACAATACCAATCACAACATAATTCAAGAGCTATAATGCTTAAAATAAAGAGAATTAGGGCAGCTTACAACCAATCCATTTTCTCCACTTTAATCCATGTCAAAATCATCCAATACAATACCAATAGGCCCTTACCCATGGACATGCACATAAATTCAATAAAAAAACTATAATACTCAATGAATCTAAGTCAATTCAATATATATTTATAAATATAAGACAACCTATACATCAATTGAATACAATTCTTACATCATTCAATAGCCCATAGAAACTACACTAGAATTCATAAGCATTAAGACAATATCACTTAACCCATACAGTAGTCAAAAATTAGGGTTCATCAATTATATGGGTTCATAGGTTAATTGAGTTAAAATCATCTAATTAACAACAATTCAATCAATATTCAATGATTAAAAATCTTTAATGCAAGAACCCATGGATACATATCAATTTAGAAAACTCATCTTTTAAAAAGACTTTAAAAATCACTTAGAAGATTGGCTCCTTGATGAATAGAGTTTCAAGGATAAAAAATAATACCTCAATGATGATAACCCTGCAATTTGATAAATAATCACCACTCAAATCTTCAATCCAAGCTCTTCCTTGAGTTTTGGCTTCAATGGAGTTCTAGGGAATTTCTAAGAGAATTTGGGTTTTGATTTTGAAGAATGAAATCTTCTAAGTGTTAAAGGCTTATAAATACTTTTAAAATACCCAAAAATACCCCTAAGTAACCGCCCTTTCTCTTATTTGGACGGGGGGTGAATTTCGAACTTCACCCCTAGACTTAACAGTAAACTGCGCTGGTTGACAGCACTTTCGACTGATGGCCAACAACGGACCGTCTCCCAACCAACGAACTATTCTGTTGGTCCATGGTTTGGGTCTGAGGCTGCTCCTTGTCTTGGACTTCTCCCATGACTAAGTACTGACCCACGACATCCATCGACGGGCGTCGGCTGGCCCAATAGTCGTCTACTGCCTCCGTCATTTGGGACTGTCGAGGAACAATCTTGGCTTCAAGGAAAGTGTCCTTCCTCAAGGACCCTTGGCAGGTCCTTGGGGATGTTTGCCCAGACGTTTCCAACCCTAATATGTTTGTATATATCTTTAAGACCTCTCACATTAATTTCATACAAAATGAACAGGTAAAACTCAACGAAATATGCCAAGACACACAAGGTCGTTTCAAGGCAAACCTATCGAACGTCATGGACGTTCTTAGATGTTTTGACCTCCAAACTACACGAAACTTGACACACTGCCTATATACACTATAATAACTAATTTTGAGGACATCATAATCTCATTAATCATACATAAACATATATAAACACATATGAAGCACATAGGTGACTTAGTTGTCGAATGTCTTAGTCGTCCCTTGACGTTTGACTTCCAATGCACCTACACTCTTAGAAACTGCCTCAATACCACATTATAGACCAATTTTGTACCTTAGACCGTCATGAAAACCATGTTAGGCTCTAGCATCACCTAAGTCATTTTCGGGATCTTACACCCTTGGAGTCCTTTTGAGGAGCCTTCTACAACTTCTAGTAACTTGTTTTAAGACTCAAGTAAGTGAGCATTAGAGTTAGGAGAACGTGATCATGAGTCTACAATGTAATCACGAGATCATTCATATCATGGATCATAACTCTTGAATTCATAATTAACAGTCAATAGAGAGTTAAGAGTAGAGTTTAAGAAAGTCTTTGAGCTCCTTTGTGAATCTTATGAGATCAACTATCGATATGAGAAAAGTTTGAGGAAGTAAGTAAGAGAATGATAAGAATTGTATACATGAGTTCCATGTATCTATATAGACCTTCGATTTGAGTCGTTCATGTTCATAACTTCCGCATGAACTCCATCGGTTACTTTTGAGAGGACTAGTATCTTCAAGTTCTATGTCTTGAGTATAGAGTTACTAATACCAATTTATAATCGTGGAACTATTACATGTTACCCATGAAGTCCTTGAGGTGAATTGTTCATGCCCATAATTTCGCATGAACCCTATAAGTCGAACTGTCTTGAGATGAGAAGTACCTTTTAAGTTCTTGAGTTGAGTAGTTCATGTTCATAATTCTAAATGAACTAGAGAAACCCAACTCCCGCTTTGTAACTACATGCGAAAAACAGGTCAATCACGAAAGCTAGAAAAGAAACTAAATAGCAAACTGAATAACGCATAAACATACTAAGGAGGAAGGAATATTATATTCAGAGGAAATTATATAGCAGCAACACCATGATATCCGAAGTGGTAAGCTAATCAAACGGTTTTATCAATCAAAATTTCAACAAAGGCTTCTTCAATATGGCCAACCAACATAATGCTCCTGGGAAAAGAGATGGTAAGCAAACACCTTAATGGAAATTCAAAGAGACCAACTAACAAATGATTGAAATGAATGGTAACATGTGCTAGGTGTGCAAATACAACATCCCAACTCAAACTGTAGGCATTCTGGATCATACATTCTACTCGAAATGAAAGAGTAAAACACATAACACTGAATAACAACTAAGTCACTAGTTCAAGCAACGTTTAAGAAACAATAGGGGAAAAATAGGGTTCCGAATCAGGGAAGGCGGGGGAATTCTCGAAAAAGGCTTGGGGTAAAATCGCGAATCCTCAAATTTCGAAATTCAAAATTTCCTCTTCTTGTAGGGGGAGGACAGTTGGGTTCCTGAGTGAAGATTCGTCCATATCCCCGAAAATCAGGGCGAGGCAGGGCAGCGGATGACTTGGATCAAACCTTATCGTCCTTGCGAGCTACGTGTCCTCATCTCACGCTGCAAGAAGGGTTTGTGCCTGCTCTTGCTGCTAGGACGTACAAAAGCAGAGAAAGCATGTCGAAGAGGCGAACCAACAGAAAAGGCGAGAGGGGCGGTTCACGCAAGGAAGCGTCATTGGATTAGCACGTATCTGCATTGAGGAAGAAGAAGAGCGAGTGGGCGGCCCTCTTTGTTTTTTCTGGGATGGTTCACGCGAGGAAGCGTCAAGTCTTCTTGTTGATGAAGAAATTGGGCCGGGTCGGAGAGAAGGGCATGACTGGGTCGAGAATTGAGCTGGGCTTTGGAGAAGAAAAGGGAAAAGAACTTGGTCATAGGGTATATCCCCTTGTATAATCATCATCATCATATCTCAATAAGAATTGCATGAGTATAAATCCTTTCATTACAATTCATAAAAGTGAGGTTAGCACATTTACATAGTCATTCATGATAAGGCACATTGGTAGTCATCACCATCTTTATAATATTTACATCTTAGTCAACCTCACAATCATAGTCAAGACATTTAAGTTCGACATCATACCAACCCTATCAATCCTAATACAAGATATACTTCAATGCAACATCATCACTTAATCTCAAGTAACCACAATTTAAGTAAAGAATAGGGATCATAAGACTTACCAAGTCTCCTTCATAATCCATCATCAAGGTCTTAACATAAACCCTTAACTCAACCGAATAGGGGAGTAATATCATCACAAAACAATAACCAATATGATAACAAGGTCAATTGCATCACTATATTAAAATTCATCACTAGTTCATTGCTTAAGATAAAAGACTTAGGTCAAATTCACAACATACTTCATAACCTATATAAACTACTCAAGAACAAGAATGATAAGACTATAATTAATCTTAATTTATTCATAATTGTTACAATAACATCATAGAGTAGTAATTCAATCAATAACCAAGTCAATTGAACCAACATTACACAATTCATATAACAACATAACCTAGGGTTAAAGGGAATAGGTCATCTTCTACGATTTATACCAGTCATTGAAGATACTACATAATTAAGTTAGAATACATGTTAATATATCCAAAATATCCAAAATAAATAATAAACAAGGTAATTCACAAGATCAATTTCGAGATTGGGAAAGACCCACATGAAAACTCAACTTTTTAAATCACTTTGAAGGGATCCTTTGGGGAAAGGAGCCCCAAAGGTGAATTAGATCCCATACCTTAATGTTTGATGTAGAATTGATGGAGGAATAATTCCCTTTACAACCCTTAAACCCTCCCCTAGCTAGGTCTTCAATGGAGTTTTTCAACTAGAGTGAGAAAGAAGAGAGAAGGAAGAGAATTTGGGTTTGTGAGTTATGAGAGCTTTGGTTAGTCTAATGGGGTAGGGGTAATTATATGGGGTGTTAATTAACTTAATTAGACTCCCCTTAACGCTAAACTAATTACCTAACCCCTTAATTAATTAATTGGAACTAACTAAAACGTGCAGCTAATTAGACCCCTCACAGACGAGACCCCGATCGATGGTCCGTCAGTGAGACGATGGCCACAGGACCCTCCGTCCTATTGATCAGTCGTTTTGGTCAGAGACTGGTCCAAAACTAGTCTTGGGGAATATTTCTAAGTTTTCATCGATGAGTCAATCAATGCCACTGTTATGCCTCGTATTTTTATACGTAGTGCGCGTCATGAGCTAATCGATGTAAGTCCGGGGAATGAGATTTTATTTTAAGTTCCAAGTGATTAAAGGAAATCAGATTGTCATTAACTTTAAGTGGGGGATTAATTAGTGGCTGTTTGGGATTAAATTAATTAAGTGGAGGGACCCACCACTCAAGGCATTAAAGGAAATCAGATGGGAGCTAGGCTTAGTGGGATGTGTAGTGGGGTGCTGTCTCCACTTCATATAATGAATGAAGTGGTGAAATGACAGCAAATATATCAGATTGTCATTAAGTTCCAAGTGATTAAAGGAAATCAGATTGTCATTAACTTTAAGTGGGGGATTAATTAGTGGCTGTTTGGGATTAAATTAATTAAGTGGAGGGCCCCACCACTCAAGGCATTAAAGGAAATCAGATGGGAGCTAGGCTTAGTGGGATGTGTAGTGGGGTGCTGTCTCCACTTCATATAATGAATGAAGTGGTGAAATGACAGCAAATATATCATCTTCTTCAACTTAGCTTAGGCAGCCATGGAAAAGGAGAAAACCAGCCATGAAACTCTCGGCCAGCAGCTTCAAGGAATTTGGTTAGTAATCTCTTTGCTTGGTGTGTTAATTCTTTAGAATGCCTTTGTTAATTAGCCATTAATGTTAAGAAGGGGGTGTGACCAGTAGCTTAGAAAATTCGTTTTAGTTATTGATTGTGCTAAGTATGATCGGAAACCATAATCGGATTAGTGGTGTTGTGTTAGTGTTTGGGCTGTTTTGATTAAAGCAAAATGTGGGAAATTCAGTTTTGGAGTTATGTATATGTTAATGTGATTATGGGTATATACTCCAAGGGATGAATACGATAAGGTAGATGTGTTGCGAATTATAAAACGAGTTATCGCTCGGTGTGTCATTGTTTCATTACTATGGTTGCCGAGACGGAGCTGTTTTGGGGGGAACTGTTTAATATGATTCGTTGGATTATATGTGTTATTGGTATTGCTGTGGATCGGATTGGGATGAAGTGAGGAAAATAGGGGAAGTGCTGCCGGATTTTCGTTAGATTATTAGCTAGCTTACAATAAGTGGTAAAGCGCGACGTCTATCTAATTGCGGCACGATTGTTGCTTGTTATACATTAATAGCTTGGGCAGTAAATATTGGTCGTGCGGCTCGACTATACGGTATGTAACGCTATCCTTTCTTTCTTTGTTTGGCATGACTTTTAAAAATGAGCGAATGACGGACAGGTTTGACACTTACTTCTAGAGTGTCTAGGTGACGTATATTCTTGCTTTCACAAACTATTCTTCTATATATCAGCTATGTCTAAGGCTATGGTGATTTCTCATATCTATGGTAGAGCTTCTTAGAGTCATTAAGATTTTATGTTTTCATATCGTGTTAAAGGTTCATAATCTTGATAAAACGTTAATCTTTGGTAATACTCCTTGCTGCTTCACGTTAATTGTTCTATTGAGTTATAAGAAATGATTTTAATTGCATATGGTTGCTCATAATGTTCTGCTCGTGCATAGAGTCATTTATTATTTCACCGAGTCCCGGGCCGGGTAATGTTTGTGCGGAGTTTCTTACATATGTCACCGAGTCCCTCACTAGAGGGCCGGGTATGTATATTTATGATGATGATGATGACGGAGATGATGTGATGACTATTTCACCGAGTCCCTCACTAGAGGGCCGGGTACGTATGTGTCACGCCTCAAAACCCATTAAGACGGACAGGCACCCGATGCCCTAAAGGCCCGAGAGAACCAACCTACAACCTGTTCTTACGGAGCATATACTATAACAATTGAGACAAGTTAACTTTGGATGCAGCGATACAAACCAACGTAAGTAGGTCCAAAAGTTATATACAAGCCTTGGCCGTTTAGACCACAACTCCTTAAGACACAACTGAACCATGTACATACGTCTACAAAGCCTCTAAAAGATAGAAGACTAGAGTAGGTCGGTACATACCCCCGCCTTACCCTTAACTATGATACAATACCAAACGAATTTACCAAGGACTTAATAAAGCTCCGAATCAACTTGGAGCTCACCAAAAGTAGCAGAATTTCGAGTGCTTCTACTGAGGAGGTCTACTAGCTGGAGTACCTGAGCCTGCAGCATGAAATGCAGCGTCCCCAATACGGGACGTCAGTACGAAAAATGTACTGAATATGTAAGGCAAAAAGTATATGTAATACAAGGCACAAATGAAATCAAGTAGCAACATATGAGTGCATAGATTAGGAGAGAAGACCACCTTTGCTTACTCTTGTGGAATCAAGTAAGCTAGATTCTTTTCTTTACCTTCTTTGTATGTTATAATCTTTGTTGGGCATGTGATACAAGTGACCAGCTGATCAGTGGTAGAAGAGGATGACCCATGCTAGGCGTATTAACCCCTGGGATGCGGTCCTCATAATTACACAACTTGGGATCGGCCCATGCTAGGCTTTCGCCCCTGAGCTGCCACCCTTCTATACCAATAGGGATCGGCCCATGCTAGGCTTTCGCCCCTGAGCTGCCACCCTTAATTAAATAGATTTCTTCACTTAGATTCTTTAATCTTTGAGATTATTGTTAATCAGTTCATAACTCTTTTGAGATGTTATTTTGGATAATCGTAACACTTTGAGATGTTGATTTGGTGGTCATAATCATCTTGGAGACATGAAATTACGGAACAGTAGTGGAATACATGAAAACAATACTTTGAGGCAGTAACAATGACATAAGGAGCTATGAAACATCAACACCTTACTTTAAGACCTTAATGGCACAATTGACTTCAATTGGCTTAGGAGAAGGATTCATCAAACTTTCTTTTGCAAATACCATTTCTATAACAGCACAAGGGGAATTTACACAAGTATAGAGTAGTTGAAACATATAATGAAGTAGTTTCTTGTACTTAGGAATGGGAGAAAGACAGAACTATTGTTTACATTTGGAGATAGTCCGCTGCCACCATGCTTTTTTTCTAGACATAGCACTATTGCGATTCACTTCATTGCCTTTAATTGCCAGAGGTGGCAGATTCATGCCAAAAGGATCTAGAATTCATAGCCTTACATACTTATATTATGAACAATACACTATCACGATTAGCCTTCCTTATTGGGTGCTAATCTACAACATAAGTCATGATTAAGCTAACATCAGCAGCTAATCACAATAAGGTTCTCCAAAACAGTAGCTAAAAATATTTGATGGAAATCAGGCCCATACAACCCTTACATAAATGGTGAACCACCACACCCTTCCTCTACACATTAATACAACTTCAAACATCATTTCCAGAGATACTCAAACAGCCCTCAACAACAATATTCATAAGGCAGCCACTAACAATCTCAAATCTTTCAGCATAATAGGAGAATATTGACTCAAAGATTTATCATCATCCATGAATTCTTGATAAATATATACAAAATTCTCCAATCCAAACATGATCAAAGAGAGGAAAACAAATGGGTTGAAGTCTTACCTTAATTCTGGAAATTTATCCTCTAAACTTGTACTTCAAGAATTCAAACTCTCCTTCAAACTTCTTACTTGAAAATGAGACAGCACTCAAGAATCCCTAAGGTGTTTTAGGGCTGCTTATTGAAGCCAAGAGAGACCAAGAAAGAAACTTAAGAAAATCTGAAATTTTGCAAGTTCAAAATGGAGAATAAGACTTGATCCTTATCCTTTGAAAAAGGAGGTGTTATGGCCGACACTCTTGACCAATTTTGGTCCATATAATGTCAAGTAGGTGCCCCACCTGCTTGTCCTTTTAACTTGGGCCCTTTTGGACTTAATATTATTGGACCTTGGCTGTCCATTTTTCCTTTGTTCTTTTAATCAGCTTGGGACAGATTAGTGCAAGTAGGTGGTACACACTTGGCCCAATAACATGGTAAAACAAATCTTAGGAGGTCATGTACTTACTTAGTTTCACTTGGGCTTTATCCATAATGGCCAATTGGCAGATTTGGCTGTTGGGCCTTCTTTCATTCACATTTTCTTTAATAGGTTTGGGCTTCAAATGAGCCCCTAAATATAAGCCTAAATCTGGTCAATCAAACTTGGGCCCTTTAACTATAATATAGATCAAGTAGGTGATGCAACTGCTAGCTCAATTACCACATTACTATAATTACTTAAATATTTTCCATCGTAATTAACTTGCAATACATATGCTAAAACATGCTAGGCATTACATCACCTTCCAAGCTAGTTTAAACCAACACTAATCATGTAAGAAACATGATCCCTCACCTACACTATAAGTATATGTCAAGTATAACATGAATAGAACTACCACATACAAAAATACAGGCCGTTACACTACTTAGATCGAAATCAAGATCTTCGCATATATACAAGATACATAAGTCTTGTACTACATAATCTTAGGAATGTATGACTCACTTAACGAATTATGAATGAAGCCTCATGGCTTGTGTGTATAGACTCATTAGTCTAGCATACGTTTAAAAGTAAGTGAACCTAAGATGTATATACTGAATGATGAAATGAAAAATGAAATGATGAAACCCTAGAAAGGTTAAGTAAGGGTATGAAACACACCAATGGCCAAGTATATTGGCATATGATGAATTGAACATTCACGAAAAATGAGGTGAGTAAATATGAAGAGTAAATGTGTTAATGACAATGAATGTGGTGACAACATGATATGAGGCTAATGCTAATGATGAGAGCAACCTCAAATGAGCCTAAGTAAATGTTACCAAAACGTACTCACCTATGAGAGTGTAAGATATTGAAGAGACCAGTCTCTATGAACACTCTAATGAAAGTATTGAGATTAACATACTTAATACTAATGATGAGATGAGAAATCATCTAATGAGCTATGATGTCCTCATACTAGAAGCCAGCTTCCATGACGTATGAGTTGAATGAAATGGAACTTTATACTGAGCACCGATAGACTAGTTATGAGCGGTGATGCCTTTTTTCGAGAAGGGCGGAGGTTCACGTAACTCTCATGAGATGAGATTGTCTGGCTTGCCGGGTATGGGTCTCCTTATATCTCCTGGTCTTCGAGCCTGTACTGCCAATATAGGGATATGGCGGGGTTAAATTCCCATGTACGCTAGCATGTTTTGGATCAACTTGGCCGGTGACTCCACCTGTTTTTGGTGTGGGGGAGACACTGGATTTCATGATGCTCACATGATCTATGTCGGTTAAAGTTAAAGTTCCCAATGAATGAATGAGGCCAGCCTCAAATGAAGCAGATAATGAAATTAATGATACCAAAGGTGTTAGGATAGGATAATCAAGAGGTGAGCTAGACTCAGGTAATGACATTAGGTTATTCTTGATCATTGCACAGCAAACCCGATGAAAGTCTTAAACTACACCCTAGGTATAGCTGGTGTTCACACTGGCCTATGAATGAAATGAAATAAAGTACGTATGAATGAATGAAGCAGACTCTGTGTTTGCTAATGAATACTCCCTAGTTGAGGTCCCATATGTTGAGCCCTCATTTTGGAAAGTCTTAATGTCAAGTCCATGATTCCAAGGTCTCGTGGCATATGAATGGATGATATGAATGAAGCTATGTGTTATATGTTATGTGCTATGATATGTGTTATATGTATGATGTTATGTGCTGTGTGCAATATGATAAGTAGGATAATGCATGTTACTCTCATGGAATGACTTTCCTAATCCAAATTTGGAAAGCTCACTGACTTTCCTAATCCCAATTTGGCAAGTCCACTAACTTGACTTCCAAAAATCATGTTGTTAGGAAAGAGCTATTCTTTCTCATGCATGTCCTTGGTGTGTGTTTGCATATACCCACAATTAGTACAAGTGTGTACTAACCCTATACAACTATACTATTTTAGGTGCAGGCACAACTAGACGATAGAGCTACAGGATCATTGTTGCAGTTATCCGGATGTTCAGCATTCATCCATAGTTGGTAGGTCCTCATGCGTCCCAGGATGCTACTGTTTTACATTCTAGCTTAGTTTAGAGTTGAGCTAGTGGAGCATGTTCCACTAGCGTTTCTTTCCTGTTTTTATTCAGACTTTGTATTGGTGCCATTTTGGCAATTATACAGTTAATACTTATTGAACTATTATTTTCAGTTGCTTATCTCTTAATGTTAGATGGTTGATGGTGAACAATTATAAAATGATAAGAATGTTTAACAAGTATGATAAGAAACAAAAAGTTTCAAATTTTCCTCTAAAATTAACCTAGATGAAGTAAGAATGACGTAAGTAGGCTTGTCTGCAACCTCTTAGAGGTCAACGACGCCGATCTCGTCTAGGGTCTAAATTCCAGTCGTGACAAAGTTGGTATCAGAGCAATAGGTTAAATTCCGATAATAATGAGTTCACATCCACCACATTGAGTAGTTTCTAAGTCATGGTAGTGAAGTGCACCACTATCCTGGATTAGAGACTGCATGATGCGTAGGAAAATTTCCCTTTCTCTGATCTTATCGTTCTTTTCCTAAAGTTTAATTTTTGGTGTTATGAGCTGTCTGACATCAATCTTTGTTGTTTTTAGAGAATGAATACTAGGAGGGCTATTGGTCAGAGGAGAGGAGGTGCAGCTGCTGGGGGCAATCAGGATCCACCCAAAGCTCCAGCTGAAGGAGTGGCTATGCCAGTTAACCCAGCTGGGTTGACTGATGCTGAAGTGAGGGCATCTCTGGCCCAGATGGCACAGGCCATTACTATGAAAGCCCAGGCTATGACTGCCCAGGTCAACCGGCAGGATATTTAGAGGGAGAACCCATCGGTTCGTAGCATGGCTGACAGACTAAGAGACTTCACGAGGATGAATCCTCCTATCTTCATAGGGTCTAAGACTTCAGAGGACCCCCAGGAGTTTGTGGATGAGGTGCATAAGATTCTAGCGTCTATGGGCGCCACAGATACTGAGAAGGCTGAGCTGACTTCCTATCAGCTCAAGGATGTTGCACAGACTTGGTGCAAGATGTGGCAGGATAGCCGAGATTTGGGCGGAGTTCCAGTCACTTGGGAGCTGTTTAAGATAGCCTTTCTGGATAGATTCTTTCCCAGAGAAATGAGGGAGGCCAAGGTTGAGGAGTTCATCAACCTTAAGCAGGGATCTATAATAGTCAGGGAGTATTCCCTGAAGTTTGTTGAGCTATACAGGTATGCTACTTTCCTTAGTATTTAATAGCAAGGATGAGGTGAGTACTGAAGTTTGTTAAATTATCCAGATATGCTACTTCCCTTGTGTCTAACAGCAGGGATGAGATGAACAAGTTCCTCACAGGAATAAATGGAGATCTGGAGGAGGAGTGTCGGTCTGCGATGCTCCATGATAATATGGACCTCTCCTGGCTGATGGTGCATGTCCAACAGGTAGAGGACAGCCGTAAAAACAGGGGTGTTCGTGATGCTAGGAGGCCTAAGCCTCAAGCCCAGCCATGGAGGCCACAGAAACAATTTTGGCGTCCGTGAGCAGCCCAGGTTCAACAAGGGGAAACAGAGTTCTGGGAACTCAAATTTTCAGAGGAGTACAGCACCTAGAGGAGGCAGACCTGAACCCAAGAAGGGCAATGGAGGTGAGATGTAGCGTCCTAAAAAGAACTGTGCTAAGTGTGGCCGAGCTTACAGTGAAGAGTGCAGACAGGGCACTAATGCCTGCTTCGGTTGTGGTAAGAGGAGGCACATGTTTAGAGACTGCCCACAAAACAGAGGTCAGGCTGGAGGTAATGCTCAGCCTAGGCCTAATCCACAGGGTGCAGCAGCAGCCGAGCCTCCTTAGAGGAACAGATTCTATGCCCTGAAGGGCAGGGAGGAGTAGGAGAAGTCTGCTGATGTGGACACAGGTATGCTGCAAGTATTCTAAACTTCTGTTTATGCTTTACTTGATCCAGGGTCTACTCTTTCGTTTGTAACTCCTTTGCTTGCTCTCACTTTTGAGATATTGCCTGAAGTTCTGCATGATCCTATAGTGGTTAGCACACCTTTAGGAGAAAATATAAGAACTGATAGAGTATACAAGGGTTGCCCAATAGTGATAAGTGGTAAGACTATGTGTACAGACTTGGTTGAGTTACCCATGAATGATTTTGATGTTATTCTTGGCATGGACTGGCTTCACAGTTGTTATGCTTGCTTGGACTGTCGTAGTAGAGTGGTGAGATTTTGTTTCCCTAATGAAGAGGAGCTACTCTGGGAGGGGTACAATTCGAGTCGTCCTAACCTCTTGATTTCGAACCTTAAGGCCAATAAAATGATGTCCAAGGGGTTATTGTGTGATCTGGTGAGTGTTAATGATATAGATCATGACATTCCTTCCATAGACTCCGTGCCTGTAGTGAGTGAGTTCCTAGATATATTTCCTGATGATTTGCCTGGAGTCCCTCCCCTTTGAGAGATTGATTTTGGTAACGACTTAGAACCCGATACTATACCAATTTCAATTCCTCCTTACAAAATGGCTCTAGCTGAACTCAAAGAGTTGAAGCTGCAGTTAAAAGATCTCCTGACAAGGGTTTCATTCAGCCGAGCATATCCCCTTGGGGCGCTCCAGTGTTATTCGTGAAAAAGAAAGATGGAACCCTTAGAATGTGTATCGATTATAGGCAGCTCAACAAAGTCACTATAAAGAATAAGTGTCCACTTCCCAGAATAGATGATTTGTTCGATCAGCTCCAAGGGTCTAGTTTATTCTCTAAGATTGATCTTCGTTCAAGGTACCATCAGCTTAGAGTTAGGGATGGAGATATCCCAAAGACAGCCTTTTGTACCCGTTATGGTCACTATGAGTTTCTAGTCATGTCATTTGGTCTCATGAATGCACCTGCTGCATTTATGGATCTTATGAACAGGGTCTTCCGTGAATACCTTGACTCTTTCATCATAGTATTCATTGATGACATTCTCATCTACTCTAAGGCAAAGGAAGAGCATGAACAACATTTGAGACTAACCTTGCAGGTACTTAGACAGCATCAGTTGTATGCCAAATTCAGCAAATGCAAATTCTGGCTGAGTTCAGTAACCTTCCTGGGTCATGTTGTGTCCGATCAGGGCGAGGAGGTGGAACCCAGGAAGACTGAGGCTGTGAAGAACTGGCCAAAGCCTCTTACTCCCACTGACATCCGTAGCTTTTTGGGATTGGCTGGTTACTACCGCAGGTTTGTGGAGGGCTTTTCTTCCATTGCTGCCCCATTGATAGCTTTGACTAAGAAGAAATCCAAGTTTGAGTGGACAAAGACTTGTGAGAGGAGTTTCCAGGAGCTCAAGGACAGACTCACTTCAGCCCCGGTGCTTACTTTGCATAAGTGTGGTGAGAATTACAGTGTTTATTGTGATGCATCTAGGGTTGGTTTGGGTTGTGTTCTTATGCAGGTTGGTAAGGTGATAGCCTATGCGTCTAGACAGCTCAAGGTTCATGAGAAGAATTATCCCACTCATGACCTGGAGTTGGCAGTTGTGGTATTTGCACTGAAGCTGTGGAGGCACAACTTGTATGGAGTACATGTGGATGTATTCACAGACCACAAGAGTCTCCAGTATGTGTTCACTCAGAGGGAGTTGAATCTACGTCAGCGGAGATGGTTGGAGCTGTTGAAGTATTATGATATGAATGTGCACTACCATCCAGGTAAGGCTAATGTTGTAGATGATGCTTTGAGAAGAATGAGCATGGGAAGTACAGCCCATGTTGAGGATGAGAAAAAGGAGCTGGTGAAAGATGTACACAGACTGGCCAAAATGGGTGTGCGATTGGTTTCTAATAGTTGGGATGTTTCAGTTCATCCTAGTTCTGAATCATCCTTGGTATTTGAAGTCAAGTAGGGTCAGCATCTTGACCATGTGTTGATGGAGCTGAAGGACTCAGTGCTGATGAAGATGAATGAGTCTTTCGCTTTGGGAGGTGATGGCATACTTATGTGTCAGCATATGTTGTGTGTACCATATGTGGATGATTTGCGGACCAGGATTGTTGCAGAGGCCCATGGTTCCAAATATTCCATACATCCAGGTTCCACCAATATGTATCATGATCCTAAGCAGATTTATTGGTGGGATGGCATGAAGAAGGACATTGCAGAGTATGTGGCCAAGTGTCCTAATTGTCAGCAGGTCAAGGCAGAGCATCTTAAGCCTGGCGGTCTGACTCAGACTATTGAGGTTCTGACTTGGATAGTTCTTCTCATGCACCTTAAGTTTTCTAGAATCATAAGTTATAACCTCATCTCGCTACATCAACACACAACCTAGGCTAATTTGAATGCTTCGCAATAGATCACATAACCATCTACACGCTCTCGTAGAGTCAAAATAGGAGTTGTAGTGAATCTAGTTTTCAATTTTGCAAAGTTTTTCTCACAATCATCTGATAATTGAAATTTTACCATCTTATGAGTCAACCTAGTTAATGGTCTAACACTTTGAAAATCCAAGACGTGTTCTAGATTCTAACATGAGTGTCATAAGTTTTAGACACTATTTTAAGGTCCATTTTAATGAATATAAGTCATTTTGGAAGTCTAGAAACCAAAACGTTGTTGACGTCCGAAAATAAGTTCAATAAAGTACTAGTGTACCTTAGCCTATTTGACTAAGTTTTAGGAGTCGAAAATTTATGAAATTTGGTGGAAGGGTGTATCACATATGTTTAAGTTGATTCATGGTCGAAACATTCGGGTGCAACTCCCCAAGGACCAACAAAGGGCCCTTGAGAAGGACCCTTGCACATTGGAGTCAAACACTGCCTGGGCAGTGTGCATCCACGAAAGGTAGTCGATAAGACGTGTGTGGATTGACGGGGCGTCGATGTCATCCGTCGACCAACACTTAGACATTTTAGCTAATAGAACATTTGGAACAACCTCTGAAACTACCTATGAATGTGCAGCGCGGAAGGTGGCAGGAACCGTCGACTCACAGAAGGATCGTTGGTCGAGGTCTCATCTGTGAGAGGCTGACTTTCATGCCATTTTTAATTAGTTATAATTAATTAATTAAGGGGTTAGGTCATTTGTTAGCATATTCGGTAAGCCTAATTAAGTTAATTTTCACCCCATATAAAGACCCCAACCCAATTAGACTAATCATAACTCACAAACCCAAACTCTCTTCCTTCTCTCTTCTTTCTCTCTTCTTTCTCTCTCCCAATTTGAAGAACTCCATAGAAAACAAGGTCAAGGTGGGGTATAGGGCTTTAATAACGAAGTTTTTTCCATCAATCTTCATAAAACAATAAGGTATGGGATCTCTTTCACCTTTGAGACCGCTTTCCTCAAAGGGTTCCATCAAATTGATTTTTAAAATTGCGTTTTCAAGTGGGTTTCATCAAATCTTGAAAATTTGGTTATGAATTGATTTTATGATTTAGTTTTGATAGTATGAATAGATTAACATGTATTCTAAATTAATTATGATATATCTATCTTTAAGTCTAGTTTGTAGAAGATGACCTTTACCCCTTAACCCTAGGTTGTGATCTTCATGTGAATTGGGTAATGTTGGTTAAATTAAATTTGTTATTGGTTGAATTACTAAAATATGATGTTCATCAATCAATCATGACTAAATTTATATTAATTATAGTCCTATCATGCTAGTTCTTGAAAAGTTGATCTAGGTTATGAAGTATGTCATGTATAGACCTAAGAATCTTTTCTTAAGCTATGAACTAGTATTGAATTGTGATTTAGTGATTCTTCTGGCTTTCTATCATATTAATAATTGAGTTATGATTATGTTATACCCTAATTTGGTTGAGTGTGGTTTGATGGTAAGACCTAGATGATGAATTATGAAGGAGGCTTGGTAAGTCTTGTGATACCTATCATTTACTTCAAATTATGGTTAATTGTGATTAAATCGCGATATTGTATTGGAGTATGGTTTTTATTAGTATTTATAGGGTGGTATGACAATGAATTGAAATTTCTTAACTATGTCTAATTAGGTATTATCTTTGGGATTAAATATTATAAGGATGGTGAATGTTTTACCAATGTGTTTTATCATGATATGAAAATGTTAATGTGCTAACCTCACATATGTGAATTGTAATGAAAGGACAATACTGATGCTATTCCTATTAGATATGATGATGATGATGATATTTATACAAGGGTTAGACCCTATGACCTACATTTAGCTATGATGATTAATAAATACATTGAAGACATTTCAAAAAAGGACTCTAGCTTAGAACCGAGTGAACTAGAGTGAGGAGTGTCCCTTCCCACATAGGGAAGGTAGGATAACTAATGTACTCTTGAGATTAGAGACTACAATGCATGTAGAATAATGAGGTTACTAACTATATCTCCTAGTTCTTAAACTATGTTGCCCCCATGGGAATACTAGCTAATGGATCCACGTAGTTGCTATGTTCATGTTTTGTTACTACCTTGGTAAGTAGTTAGCCTTCTTTCGGTGTAGGGTTCCATGACACCGGATTCCACATTAGCTCATGTGGTCTATGTCGGTTTAGGCAAAATGTTCCCAAAAGGTAAAATAAATTAAATGGATGAACTCTAACTATGATAACTTAAGGGGTTTAACTTAGTCTAGGTAGGAGTATGGGATTCTACCTAAACATTGCACTAGTTAGACTTAAGGGGAGTCTTGGGAGGATGTTCTTAGTATGTATATGCTTACAAATGTAAATGATACGTATATGATAATCTTACATGATAATGATTATATGTGATGTCTATTACTCTTATGAAGATGTATTTGATTTATAATGCTAAAAGTATGATATTGTGTGCTCTTAATGTTATGTTAGTTGAAGTGGGATGTTGGTCATGATTCTTGTTGACTTACTTGATTGAGTAAGGTTGTGGGTCTTTGCTTCATCAATGTACTTGTTGACTGGATAGGGGTTCATGGGTAATTGTGTTTCTTTGATTTCGTTATAATGAACTCTTATTCATGCTTGTTGCTATTGTGACTTGAGGATAGAGTTACTTTACCATGTATTCAATTACATGATATGCATGTTGAATTGACTAGTTTAATATAGTTGATTTTTTGATGTACATGCCTATTACTTAATGAATATGCCTAAGTGATTTAGTATGTTCTTGTTGAATATTCATAATTGTTTCAAATTAAATTGCATACCTTTATGAAATGTCCCTTTTCTTAGCATGATTTCAAAGTATGTGTGCATATGGTCTCATACTTAGTACAAGTGGTGTACTAACCCCATTTCTTCCTTTTCCCCAACATTTTAGGTTCCGGTCGTTGATGTGCTTTTGAAGACGTCTTGAAGAAGTCTTGGATCTCTTATTCATCCAAGTAGGGTAGGTCCTGACTTTCCGAGGGCGACGCAACTATCTAGATAATGGAGTTGTTTTGAGTTTAAGACTATTATGTTTCTTTCTTATATGTTTAGTATGAAACATTTTATAGACAATGTGAGGCATTCTTACTTTGATGTAGGGGTTATGTTTAAGTTCTTACACTCTTATTAGATGGTTATGAGATAAGACGGCTATTACGACTATGTTATCTTTTATATATATATATATGCAACAAAAGTAGAAGACTAAGTAATCTTCATATACGAAGGGTCAATGTATACTCGATATATATATGTAGAGGTCTTTGTAAACCTCCAATTATAAGTAATGAAAAGTTTTAAATTTCTGCTAAATTTGACCTATGAATGTAATGATGTAATCTAAGAGGATAGTCTTAGCCCTCAAACAGGACAAAGATGTTGGTTACGTCTAGGGGGTATTCTCGGATGTGACAAACTTGGTATCAGAGCATGAGGTGAAATATCTTTAAGTCGATGTCTCTCTCAACCACGTCTATGTAGGTTCGTATTCATACTTTTGAAGAGCGCCACACTTATGAATAGGAACCTATGAGATGCTTAGGAAACTCTCACTTCTTGGAAATCCAACTTCGTGCCTTTGGAGTGTTAGCTCTATGTATCTTTACATTTAATCTTCTCATTGTGATTATAGAGCAATGAATACTCGAAGGAATGCGACATCAAGGCTTTGAGAAAAGATTGCCGATGCCGGAGTTTCTTCTCGTAGTGATAAAGTTGCTCCTCTTGAGAAAGAAGCTAATGATGACCAAGCTCCGGTTGATACTCCTCATTTGATGGATGGTGACATAAGGTCTTCTCTTTACCAAATGGCTCTAGCCATTACTACCCAAGCACAAGCCGCCACTACTCAAGCCTAAACCATGACGGCCCTAGCTAATCGGGAGGTTGTACCCTGGGAAAATCAACAAGTTTCTACTATTGCCTCTTGTCTAAGGGATTTCACTAGGATGAATCCTCCTACTTTTTATGGGTCCAAGGTTGAAGAAGACCCATATGAGTTCATTGATGAAATATACAAGATCCTCTATGCTATGAGGTTGTCTACTAGTGAGAAGCCCGAGTTAGCTAGTTACTAACTCAAAGATGTGGCCCAAACATGGTATACCAAATGGATGGACATTAGGTCTTTAAGAGGCGGACCGGTGACTTGGGAAGTGTTAAAGAAGGAATTTCTTGATAGGTTATTTCCTTGGGATAAGAGGGAAGTCAAGGTGGTGGAGTTCATCAACCGTCCCCAAGGAGGTAAGAGTGTTCTTGAATACTCTTTGAAATTCACTATATTGTTGAAATATGCTTCTTTTTGGTTTCCGACCCTAGGGATGAAATGTACCGCTTTGTGACGGGAGTGTCGGATGAAATGCAAGAAGAGTTTCATTCTACTATGCTACAGACAACATGACAATTCTCGTCTCATGGTTCATGCTTAACAAGTGGAAGAGGCAAGGGCTAAAAGGAAGAGTAGAGATGCCAAGAGGGCAAGATCTTTTGATTGTAGATCTTCAAAGGGAAGTCTTGAGATTCAAGAGAAGCCTAGGTTCAAGAAGAGGGTGTCTAATAAAGTTCCTTCCATGTTCCCTAAGGCTCGTCATGATAGTGTGTCTAACCCTAAGCTTATGGAAAATGTGGCAAGAAGCACTATGGTGATTGTTTTAAAGGAACATATAATTATTTTGGTTATGGTAAAAGTGGGCACAAGGTTAGGGATTGTGCTAGTGTGAGGGGTCAATACAAGGGTAGTGGTCAAGTTCAAGCTAGTGGTTCAAATGAGGCTCCAAAGAACAATCACTTATATGCTCTATGCTCTAGGGGTGAGCAAGAGACTTCTCCCAACGTGATGACCGATATGTTGAAAGTCTTTTCTATTGATGGATATGCTTTGCTTAATACGGGCGCTACATTATCTTTTGTTACTCCCTTGATAGGTAAGAATTTTGAAATCTTACCCGACATTCAAAATGATAATTTTATGGTGTCTACCCCGGTGGGAGAGCCGATTGTTAAAAAAAGAGTATATGGTAATTTCCCTATAATGTTGCCCAATAGAGTTACTTATGTTGAACTAGTATATATTGATATGTTTGATTTTGATGTCATATTTGGTATGGATTAGTTGCATGCTTGTTTTGCCTATATAGATTGTAGAACAAGGGTGGTTAAGTTTAACTTTCCAAATGAGTCCTTTTAGAGTGGAAGGGGGGAATTTTATTCTTAGAGGTCGTATCATTTCTTGTTTGAAAGATTGTAAAATAATTTGTAAAGGGTGTTTGTACCATATAGTAAGAGTCCAAGATTTAGACTCCGAAATTCCTCCCATTGAGTACGTCCCCGTAGTGATGGAATTTTTGGAGGTCTTTCGTAATGATCTTCCCGGTATTGCTCCCTAGCGGGAAATTGATTTTGGTGTCGACTTGTTACTGGATACAAATCCCATTTCAATTCCTCCTTATCAGATGGCTCGCCCGAATAGAAAGAGTTGAAGGATCAACTCAAAGATCTACTAGACAATGGTTTAATTCGACCTAGTATTTCTCCATGGGGTGTTCCGGTTTTTTTGTGAATAAGAAGGATGGGTCCCTTTTAATGTTCATTGATTACCACATACTTAATAAAGTCACTATGAAGAACAAATATCCTCTCCCTCGGATTATCAACTTGTTTGATCAACTCCAAGGGGCAAGCTACTTTTCTAAGATTGACTTGAGATCGGGGTATCATGAAGTTAGGGTGAGAGGTGAGGATATACCAAAGATGGCATTTCGGACTTGATATGGTCACTATGACTTCTTTTTAATGTCCTTTGGTCTCACAAATGCCACGACGATGTTTATGTATCTTATGAATAGAGTATTTCGAAGCTACCTCGCTTCATTTCTCATTGTCTTCATTGACGATATCTTGGTATATTAAAAAAATGAGGGTTATCACATAAACCATTTGAGAGTGGTGTTACAACAACTAAAAGAACAACAATTATTTTCCAAGTATAGAAAATGTGAATTTCGGTTGAGGTCGGTGGCGTTTCTTGGTCATATCATCTCTAGTGAGGGATTTGAGGTTGATCAAAGGAAAACCGAGGTGGTGAAAAATTGTCCTAGACCATTGACTCCAACCGACATTAGAAGTTTCTTGGGTCTAGCGGGTTATTATCAGAGGTTTGTGGATAGTTTTTCATCCATTGCATCTCCCTTGACTACTTTGACCCAAAAGAGTAAGAAGTTTTAGTGGTCGGAGGCATGTGAAAAGAGCTTCCAAATGTTGAAGGATAGGCTTACTTCCGCTCCAATATTGACCCTACTGGAGGGTAAACCGGGTTTTGTAGTATATTGTGATGCATCCCGAGTCGGGTTGGGATGTGTTCTAATGCAACATGGGAAGGTTATAGCCTATGCCTCTAGGAAACTCAAGGTGCATGAGAAAATTATCCTACTCATGACCTTGAATTAGCGGTCGTGGTATTTGACTTAAAGATTTTGAGGCATTATTTGTATGGGGTCTATGTTGATGTGTATATGGACCATAAAAGTCTTCCATATGTATTCACCCAAAAAGAGTTGAATCTCCGACAAAGGAGATGGATAGAATTATTGAAAGACTATGACATGAGTGTCCTCTGTCATCCAAGTAAGGCCAATGAAGTCGCGGATACTTTGGGTCATTTGTCCATGGGAAGTGTGTCCCATGTTGAAAAAGACAAAAGAAACCTAGTAAAGGATGTACATAGGTTGGCTCGTTTAGGGGTTTGGATTGAAGATTCTCCCATAGGTGGTGTGGTGGTACGTTACAACTCTGAGTCGTCTTTAGTGGTCGAGGTGAAGTCCAAACAAAACCATGATCAAGCATTGATGGTGTTAAGAGAATCAGTTCTTGGTAAACTTAATTAGTAAGTCTCCTTAGGGGGGATTGTGTCTGGAGGTACCAAGGGAGGTTATGTGTTCCCAATATAGATGGTTTGAGGAGCCGGATTCTTGAGGAAGCTCATGGGTCCCGTTACTCCATTAATACGGGTTCAACGAAGATGTACCATGACCTTAGGGAAGTATATTGGTGGAAAGGTTTGAAGAAAGACATAGCAGAATTAGTCGCTAAGTGTCCAAATTGCCAACAAGTGAAAGTCGAACATCAAAAGTCGGGTGGCTTACTACAAGAAATCCAAGTTCCTATTTGGAAATGGGAAGGCATTAATATGGATTTTTTGGTAGGTTTGACTCAGACACAAAAGCAATATGACTCTATATGGGTGATTGTGGATACGTTGACCAAGTCCGCTCATTTCATTATCGTAAAGTCTTCTTATTCAGCGGAAGATTATGCAAGGATCTTCATAGATGGATTGTGTGTTGACATGGTATTCCGTTATCCATCATATAATATAGGAGTGCACAATTCACATCTAGGTTTTGGAGTTCATTCCAAAAAGGTGAAGTTTAGTACTGCTTTCATACCCAAATGGATGGCCAAGCGGAGCATACTATTCAAACCCTTGAGGATATACTTAGAGCTTGTATTATCGATTTAAAGGGAAATTGGGATAAGCATTTGCCTTTGGTGGAGTTTGCTTACAATAATAGTTTTAATTCATCCGGATTCATGGATCTTTATGAAGCTTTGTATGGTAGGAGGTGTAGGTCTCTTATATGATAGTTTGAAGTGGGGTGCGCCTTCGCTTCTTGGTTTCTATTTGATTTATAGGACTTTGGAGAAAGTTCATATCTAAGGAACCAGTTGTAAACAACCTATAGTTGGAAAAAGTCTTATGCCGATCATAGGAGAAGGGATTTAGAGTATAAAGAAGGTGATAAAGTGTATTTGAAAATTTCGCCTATGAAGGGGGTGGTTAGATTTTGCATGAAAGGAAAATTGAGTCCTCGTTATGTGGGTCCCTATGAAATCTTGTAAAGGGTTTGTAACGTTGCCTATGAATTGAAACTCCCTAGTGAATTCTCTTCGGTTCATCCGGTTTTCCATGTTTCTATGCTGAAGAAGTGTATCGGTGATCCCGAGTCTATTCTTCCTATTGAGGGTCTTGTTGTGGAGGATAACCTCTCTTATGAGGAAGTTTCGGTTCAAATCCTTGATAGACAAGTAAAGAAGTTAAGGAATAAAGAGGTGGCTTCCGTAAAGGGGTTATGGAAGAATCACCTAGTTGAGGGTGCAACATGGGAGGCCGAGGCCGACATGAGGTCTCGTTACCCTCATCTATTTGATAAATAAGGTTAGTGTAACAACCCTAAAAATGAATAAGATAAATACTTAAGGTGTCAAGAATGCTTGCGATTGGACCAAGGTCCACACGGATTGATATGCGTAGAACCAGACCTCAAAACCCCTACTACGACCAAGCCAACTAAGTTGGGGAGTTAATTGAGCATGGAAAGGTTGGAACCAACCATGTGAGGCTCACGAAAACGAAGATTTAATCGAAAGATTCTTTACCGGACTTAAAAGAAGAAATGTTAAGTTTTGAGGGTCCAGGGATAAAATGGTCTTTTCCAGGCTAAGGGTAATATTGTAATTACCCTGAGGAATTAATTAATTAATTAATTAATTTAATTAAAAAGAGAAATTCGGGTTGGGGCGACCCGAAGTGACCCTTTTTCGCAAATGGGGTGTCACTCGGGTTCGAGCCTCACTTGAAGCAACGAATTGATGATTTAATCATCAATTATAATCTGATTTTTGTAAGGGCATAATGGTCATTTCACCTAAGCTAAATAAATCAGATTTTTATTAATTAAATTAAACCTTACTTTGACTAAATTCAAACCTACACTCCTAATCCTCATCAATCTCTTTCATGTCATTCAACTCTCTTTCACGTCTCTCAACTCTCATTCTCTCACGTTCTGCCTAACAAAAGGAAACTCAAGAACAGTTTAACAACAAAAGTTCTTCACACTTGAAGAACAAACACGAAAATTCAAAGAAAACAAGTTAACCTAAAATGTTAGGCAAAAGGGAGGGGTGTTCCGTCGAGAATTGGTGAAAGTTTTGGTGTTGGACGTGATTGGAGAGGGTTTTGGACAGCAGGTCATGTGTGGATTAAACGTCAAAAAGGTATGGGTTTCTTCTCTCTTGGTCCCTTTCCCAAGATACCCCTTTACGATTCAAGATATTCACTCCGAAACTAAGGTTGTTCCCCGTTGCATGTCCTTGTCACTAGCTCCCAAATGATTTCGTAGGTTGGGTATTTTGTGTTGGTAGATTAAGGCAAGGTGTGATGTTTTATGTTGAATGTGAATATATTTTTGTGCGTAAAATCACGAAAATGATAACCAATGTGTAATTGAAGAAAATGTGTGTGTGTGTACGTTAGCAGTGAGTCTTAGCCACTGTTTGGAGGCGTGTAAGGCATGTTTTCTTCTTGTATTTCATGTGTTAAAGTTGTGCATAACGTGATGCTCATATGGTGTGTGAAGTTACAAATTTTGAATAAAAACGCTTGACTAAATGTAACCCCTAAACTACACCTAAATTAAATACTAAGTGTTTGGTGAAATACCCTACGAAACCAATATGAAAAGTTGATTTAAGGAAGGTAAAAACTATGAATAAATTTCCAGATTTGTGCACTGTACAATGAGGTTAAAATATGGGTTTTTAAAGGGAAAATAAAATAAGTGAGATCAATGGGAATTGAACCCAAGACCTCACATGTTAAGGGGGCTGAAAAAGAAAAAAAAATGTGAAGGGGCTAAGGGGAATCGAACCCCTTAGCTACTGGTTTCGCGAGAAAAGAAAAAGAAAATGGGGCTGGGGGGTAATCGAACCTGGCTACTGGAATTCGCGACAAGAAAAAGAAAATGGGTCTGGGGGAATCGAACTAGCGAACTGGAGGAGAAAGAGGAGAAAACTAATTAAACAAATAAATGGGAGGCGTGGGATTCGAACCCACGACCTCAAAGCACGTGCGAAAGGGGAGAAAATAAAGAAAAGAAAATGTGAGGCGTGGGAATCGAACCCACGACCTCAAGGCTGAAAAAGAATAAGGCGAAATTATATAAAGAAATAAAGTGAGGCTGTGAGGGTTCGATCCCACAACCTCACTGCCACTCGCCGAAATTAAATAAAAAAATAAAGTTAAGAGGCTGTGGGGGTTCGAACCCACAACCTCCCAAGCCTCTAGTGAAATTAAGTTAAAAATAAGGAGGTTGTGGGGGTTCGAACCCACAACCTCCCTATTCCAGCGAATGAAATACTAAAAATCAAAGAGGCTATGGGGGTTTGATCCCACAACCTCTTGGTTTGGGCGAAAATGAGCAAAGTAATGTTAATGAAGAATAAAAAGGGGTTGTGGGGGTTCGAACCCACAACCCTTCGGCCAACTTAAGAGAAAATTAAGTAATAAACTTAATGATACGATATTAATATTGGGATTTAATCTAGAGTTAAAATGTTATGAATATTAAAATTAAAATCAATGAAAAATGTAAATGATATCCAAGTGATTCGAAATTGGGTTTCCTTGCCAAAACTTCCGTATTGATACATAAGTCATACGTGAACAAAATATCCAAGAATAATGCCACCTACTTAGATCGAAATCAAGATCTTGGCATATATACAAGATACATAAGTCTTGTACTACATAATCTTAGGAATGTATGACTCACTTAACCAATTATGAATGAAGCCTCATGGCTTGTGTGTATAGACTCATAAGTCTAGCATACGTTTAAAAGTAAGTGAACCTAAGATGTATGTACTGAATGATGAAATGAACAATGAAATGATGAAACCCTAGAAGGTTTAAGTAAGGGTATGAAACAAACCAATGGCCAAGTATATTGGCATATGATGAAATAAACATTCACGTAAAATGAGGTGAGTAAATATGAAGAGTAAATGTGCTAATGACAATGAATGTGGTGACAACATGATATGAGGCTAATGTTAATCATGAGAGCAACCTCAAATGAGCCTAAGTAAATGTTACGAAAATGTACTCACCTATGAGAGTGTAAGATAATGAAGAGACCAGTCTCTATGAACACTCTAATGAAAGTATTGAGATTAACACACTTAATACTAATGATGAGATGAGAAATCATCTAATGAGCTATGATGTCCTCATACTAGAAGCTAGCTTCCATGACGTATGAGTTGAAGGAAATTTAACTTTATACTGAGCACCGATAGACTAGTTATGAGCGGTGATGCCTTCTTTCGGGAAGGGCGGAGGTTCACGTAACTCTCATGAGATGAGACTGTCCGGCTTGCCAGGTATGGGTCTCCTCATATCTCCTGGTCTTCGAACCTATACTGCCAATATAGCGATCTGGCGGGGTTAAATTCCCATGTACGCTAGAATGTTTTGGATCACCTTGGCCAGTGACTCCACTTCTTTTCGGTGTGGGGGAGACACTGGATTTCATGATGCTCACATGATCTATGTCGGTTAAAGTTAAAGTTCCCAATGAATGAATGAGGCCAGCCTCAAATGAAGCACATAAAGAAATTAATGATACCAAAGGTGTTAGGATAGGATAATCAAGAGGTGAGCTAGACTCAGGTAATGACATTAGGTTATTCTTGATCATTGTACAGCAAACCCGATTAAAGTCTTAAACTACACCCTAGGTATAGCTGGTGTTCACACTGGCCTATGAATGAAATGAAATCAAGTACGTATGAATGTAACCATTCTAGTTCTACAATCGACTGAGGCATAACAGGAATGTAACCATTCCATGCCTAGAATAACATTAAAGTCTACCATTTCTAACTCTACAAGATCTACTGAGGTTACTTGTTGATAGACTGTGATAGGCAATTCCTTTATACCCGTCTAGCAATAACTGGGTGACCAATTGCAATAGAGACTGAGAAGGGTTCTGAGTGAGTTTCTCCACTAACACTGAATTTGACTACTATGTAAGGAGTTACAAAGGAGAGAGTAGCCCATGGATCTAACAATCCATAAACAACAAGGTCAAAAACTCTTAACATACCACTAATTACATCGGGAGAACCTTCCTGATCCTAGCGAGCCTAAATAGCATAAAACCTGACAGCCACCTGTAATAGATGAGCTACCATGATGGGTCAGGCGACTTGCTGGTGCTGCTAAAGTTGTAGAATGAGCTCTACCATTACTACCTTCTTAACCCTGCTAAAAGGAAAATCCCTTAACTTGTGACCAGACTGACCGCATCCAAAGCATACTTCTATTCTTATGAGACACTCGTCTGGATAGTCCTTACCATACTTAGGGTAACTGGGGTAAGTCTTTGTGCCTGAAACACTTCTTTTGGACTTAGATCCTGGTGCCCTAACCTTCTGATCACACTTGTTCTTGGAGAATGGAACACTAGCTTGACGAAGGGAACACTAACCTGCGATTGATTTCCACCACTCGATTTCTACTGCAAATAGTCATAGTTTCCATTCCTAGCCTTCTTATTCTCCTTGTCATGTTCCCTAAGCTTATCACCCTCAAACTGATGAGCACGAGTCATAAGCCTTGAGATGTTCATATCTCCCAGCAACATAGCATTTCTGCACTTTGTTTTAACCAAATCTAACACCCTATACAAGAACTTATTCATATGAGCCGTGGAGTCAGAAACCATGTGACGAGAATACCTGGAAAGTTGGTTAAACTTGAGCCCAAACTCTTGGACCATCATGTTACCCTGCCTTAAGTTCATGAATTCCTGTGCCTTTGCTTCTCTCAACTCTATTGGGAAAAACTATCTAAAAGAGTCTCACTAAAGCAATCCAAAGTAATAGGAGCTACATTTGTACCGATATTCTCCTTCCACAAAATGTACAAGATATGAGACACATCTTTCAGCTCGTACGATTCCAACTCAACTGGATCATTCCCTATGACCTGCATCACATCAAAGATCTTCTTGATCTCATCCAAGAAATTCAAAGGATCCTCAATAGTCGGTGATCCTAAGAACTTATGTGGATTCATCCTGAAAAGTCAAGGACCCTTCCTATTGCTGATCCACCATTCACATTTACATGAACTTGGACCCGATGATTGTTCTAGTTTGCGACACTCTGAGCCAACAACTTAATGTCATTCCTTAATTCAGCATTAGAGACTTCTTCATCTAGGACTGGGGGAGTTGCGTTAGCATTCTTATCATTCGCATTCCTGGCGCTAGCTCTATGAGGAGGTTTGATCACACTGAAAGGTAAAATGTCGAGTAAGAATGGAATTAGATCATACCTTACGCACGATAAGAGTAACAAGAAAATGAAGTTTTCCTAAAACACGTTGTAGCCTCCTTCTCATTAGATGTGGTGCACTTAACACCCATGAAAAGGTCTCTAATTAGTGTGCTTTTTAGACACCCTAGAGCTCTTAAACGTAGTGATCTCATCCAATGTTTGTCACACCCCGAGCTACCCCCGAGACACTGACACGGGACCTAGGACCACAAGTGATCCCAAGCTAACCCTGCTGGCATGATCATGAGCATATTAAACATAATAAATATATGTAGGAGCTAAATTATAATTAAAATAAAAATATGGGGAATACCCATATACTATAACCGAGATAATGAAATAATGATGAGTTTAATACAAAGAAGATATTAACTCAATACAAGCTGAAACTAACTGACTAAAATACTTAAATGAAACTCATGACTATTGTGCTCAGAGATTGAGGACTCACCAATGATTCTGCTGAATAGGAGATCGGGAATCGATCTAAGTGTGAAATGGATGCTGAGAACCTGAACCTACATCACGAGAAGATGTAGCGCACGCATGCATCCGTACTTAAAAGATATATAGCATGTAGGATAGAGTAAAGCTTAAATAATACATAATTGAACATGCACAGAAGGAAGTATAATATTCTGAACATAATGTACTACTGGATGCTGAGCTAACTGGATGTAATGACCAAACATATAACATGCTGAGCTGAATACTAACTGAACTCTAAATATGATCAACACAATATAGTCTAACTAAACTATGGGAGCTACTAATAACTGATAAAAAAACCAAATGAGCGAAATGTGGAGTCCAATGTATATGCCCCATCGAGAGGACCCAATATACCTTGAACGAGGTATAATGTCATGCTAGCGTGATCACTAAACTGATTCCTATAGAAGGGACATACACCCTACTTGGCTAGTATTTTGGGACTATTTGGGTACGATAAACGCTAGTCCAACTCGGTATTATGCTACTTCTAATGAATTAACTAGTTAACTGATTATAATTGAGTTTCTGTAAATACTGGATAGCTCAAACTCAATATGCAAATTGAGAATGCAACAATTAATGTGATAATGATGCATTAAAAATTAATGTCAAGTAGATCAATCACATTCACCAAGTGTATGAATCACAATGAACAAGAAAGACACACATAAACATCAAATACTCAAGTCACAATCGCCGCAACTATTTCCAATCGACACAATATCACTAGATAGAACTATTTCCCATCAGCTTTATATCAATTCTCTATCCATAACCATTTCTTTGTTGATTTATATCAACTTTCTAGCCAAAACTAGTTTTTATCAATTGTATATAAAATCACTAGTCGGACCATTTTCCATCCACTTTATATAAAATCCCTAGCTAAAACAATTTCCCATCGACTTCATATCAAATCACTAGTTGGAACCATTTTCCATTGGTTTTATTGCACTCGCTCGTAATGACCTCGATATCATAAACACTTGCCAAAAAAGACATCAGCATCATACATCGGAAGTCTCATCATGGTGGTAAACGATCAAAGCACACAAGCAATATCACACCACATGAAAGAGACAATAACTCAAGCAATTCAAGTCTACATTCATGCTAACGCACATCTCATCAATAAATTAATAAGGATCACAACATGACAATTCATTTTATCACTTTCATAACATAGCCTTTTCAATTTTAATACATTTTAATTCATCAAGATTTAACGAGTGGCCAACTAACCCTTCACCTCATATTCTCATTATTCCCAACAAACAAACAACGAATAAAATACATGATTTCTACTAGTATACAAGTTTAGGAGATGACTTTCCATAAATAATCAATAATAACTCCATGAGTATTCCCCTTCTAAATCACTTTCAAAGTCATACACTTTAGACCAAACAACAATATCCACAACACTTGGTTAGAAAAAGAGGGTCAGTCAAATCATAATTCAATTTCAAGAAAAGGTTTGAATCCAAAATTTAATACTCGATAATATTGCTCAAGACCTTAAAAATTCACCGGTGAATATAATTTCATACAAGGACTTACACTAAAAAATGTTACCCAAGGCCATAGGAATTTACCGGTGAATATCATCACCGAGGATTTCCCGAACTCAAAAATGGATGAATAGGGCTTAAACCTTTAAATTGTCATGTTAAACCCATCTTATTTATTGCAAAAGTGATTCAATGTTAACTTAAACAAACCCCGCTAGTCCCCAAAAGAACACGCATCTTAGTTGATTACAAGCAGAAAACTAATTTAGCAATAATAGGTTTAAACAGAATTAAATTCATGACAATCAAATATTTAACTACATAATGTCTAGAAAATACTCAATGTAAAAAACCTCAAAGGAAAGTAAATACAGAAAGAGTACTGAACTATAACTATCTATGAAGTCTGTACTATTAAAGAAGGATACTAAAAAAAGGCCTACGACATCTCAAAACTACTAAAGTGAAAGTAAATGTGAAGTCCTCCAAAAAACAAAGAGGCTCAACAAAAGCTAATGAGAGTGTAAAGTGATCTCAACGAGGCACACATGTTGATAATCCTAAACACTTGTATCTGCATTCAAAAAAGGTGCAGGTTGAATGACATCATTAGAATTAATGTACGATTATGCAAGGAGAACTGAAAACGTAGATAATTGAACACACAAGCCTAGAAAATTACTCACATCAACTCAACTCTTTACAAAAGCAGTAACAAATTTACATGTTTAAACATCTAAAATGAAAGATATCAACTTAAGAATGTATATAAAATACTTTTTACTCTTACTGGAGCAATTTTCTAACCAACAACAATCATTATGAGCTACGTGATGATAAAACGTCTCACCCACGATGCTAGAATTGTCACATACGTTATCGGGTATAGAAAACCTCAACTATGTGGATCCACTAAGTTATGCTTAAGAGAAATAAGGAATCGTCAGAAGAGTATGATCCTTTACCGTTGTTGGCATACATTGTTTATTAGGAATTTGAGTAGTCTGAGCTCATCCCCATATTGGTTCTCAATACTACTCTTAATAATATATAACTCATGCTTAAATAATTAAAACATACTCTTCTTCTAGTTTGAGATAATTGCTCAAACTATCATCTTAAAAGAGGTAACTACTCTAAAATGTCGTTGAACTCATAAACTAGTTCAGAAATAAAAGTTTCTCTTTTCTCAAGATAAAATTCTCTTTCTTCTTGTAAAAATGAAATATTTCATAAATACATAGTTCCCTTATACTCTTTCTCAAACTCCTTTTTACTTCCTCAAAACTCAGCTTAAAAGTCAATATTAGTTTTAAAAGATTCTCAAGATTTATAACTCAAAAATAGGGTACGTGCTGAATTATAAATATTAAAGAATCAACTCAAGGAACTCGATAACAATATAAAAACTCAGTACTCAAAATTCAACGATACTACTCATCTCAAGAATACTCACTTCATAGGGTTTATGCGGAAACATAGACATGAATGAATCAACTCAAGGATATCAATAACAATATCGACAACTCAATACTCGACACTCAAGGACTTAGTTAAAAACTATAGTTAATTGCAAAAAGAGTTCTTAAATTTGACTCAAAAGGACATTTAGGATATATCATGAATTAATGAAGACATTAACACTATAACAAAAATGATCATTACCAGCAATTAATTCTTAATTGCCCCTAAATATGTATTTTTAACGGCAATTGACACTCTATGTATATGTCCCTAAAGCCTTTAGTGACATTGGCTCTAATGACATTTAACTATTGCTGGTAAAGTATTTAGCACTCTTTATTAATTTCAATATTTAATGCCGCAAAAAGTTGTTTCTTTTTTTGTAGTAGTGTAAGAGTTAATATCAAGAAGAGAGTGAAGAAACAATTTGAAAGAACACATACCGGATAAAGAACAGAGGAGAAAATGGTTTGGCGACCCTGGCACATCACTGGATCGTCCCACCAGGCTTCAAAGTACTGGGAGTACTTTAGGGCGCACTACAGGCGCTTGGCGCTAGCTTTCTTGCGCTATGGGGGCTCATTACTCCACCCCGCACCCAGAAATTTGATAAATTTTCTTGTTTAATTTTTGGGTCCTGACTTATCTAGAACAGATCTTTTTCTTCCAAAGTATCTTTAATTGCAAAACCAAAACTAATTCATTGGAATCTAACTCAAATTCTATCATGAAAAAACACTCATTCGCAAGACCCTTACCTCAAGAACTCAAAACCTCCATTGTTAAAGAATGAGGCTAAAACACAAGAACTACTAAAAATCTTTATATAAATGATATAATGGATGAATTAATAAAAGAATATCATGTTTGGTGTCCGGATGAACAACTCCATCACTATAGGAAACCTGACATATCTTGAAAGAATGATTGTTCTTGGAGAACTTTCTGAACCCTTGAATGAACGCTTCAAAACTCTCTTTTCCTCTTCTTGAAACTTTTCTCTAAGCACCTAAGTGTTTTCAACATGAATGCATAGTTCAAAATCTGATTAAACCCTTAATTGGGTTGAAGAATACTTGTTAAGACAAGTTGTGAAAAGAAAAAGACTAAAATAACCTTTCCTAAGACAAATGGGATGCCTTAAATGGAGAGGCATCACTCAAAAAGCCATAACTTTTTACTCGGAGCTCAAAATTTAGCAAACATGGTGGTGTTGGAAAGAAGACTGAATGATCTTGAATTTGATAGGCTAATTTCCACCTAAATCTTTAAGTTCTAAATGATATAGTCTACTGAAATTTACTCTAGAAGAGAAATCTCATAGTAAAACTCAATTGATAAGAAAACTTCAACTCAACTTTATGCTAGAGGATTCTAGTGACCTTAACACCTAATAAAATTAGAAATCAAAAAAACCTTATCCATAGTAAAAGATGGTTCAAGTCTTAACTTTAAAATATTTGGGGTGTTCCAAAATCATGAGGTCTCACTTAAGAGAAGCCTCCTTCACTTAAGAAAAAATTTCTTAAGCGACATGACCTCCGTAAAAGCGAGGCATGCAGCTCTATAAAACACTAGTAAGACTAAAGCATTAAATCGACCATCACTATACATTCAAAACCCTATGCACACAAACCATTTACGCAAATAAATTACATTTAATATTTCAAACTCAATATAACCTTCAAAAAATTTATTTGAGGTTTGGTTGATCCAAAACCCGTGAAAACCACAAGAAACTAACTCAACACCAAAAAATCTAAAACATGTTTAGGATCCAATCCAAGCATTCAAACCCTGATCCAGGCCTAATATCATCTATGAATCCAGAGAAACTCTTGGAATTCCAATCCAAGCATTCAAACCCTGTGTAAAAACCCTAAAAATGACTACGATAAGTAAAGTCCAATGTATCTAGAATGCCTAGATTAGACTGGGTTCACACGGATTGATGCGCGTAGAACCAGACCTCTAAACCTATGCAACAGCAAAGCCAACTAACTTGGTGAGTTAGTTGATCTATGAAATGTTGGGTCCAGCCATGTAGGGCACCCAAATATGAAGATTCACCCGGATGAGTCTTAACCGAACTTGTAAGGGGAAATCTTAAGTTTGGAGGGTCTAGGGGTAAAATGGTCTTTTCTAGGCTAAGGGTAGTATTGTAATTACCCTAAATATTAATTAATTAATTAATATGATTAAGTGGCAATTCGGGTAGGGGTTGACCGAATTTGACCCTTATGCGAATTTAAGCTTTACCCTGGTTCGAACCTGGGTGGAAGCAACGAATTAAATGAATTAATTAGTATTTAGTGAATTAGTTAAATTAATTAATGTTTAATTTGATGATTTATGTAAATGAAAAATCAGATTTTTAATAATAATGAAATTAATAAATAATGTGGAGTCCTAGTTTGACTAAGTCTCCACCTAACTCTCCTAATCCTAATCCACTCATTCTCACGTCTCTCTATCTACTCTCACCCTCACTTGCACGATCTTCCTTCAACAAAAGAAAAAAATAATAGAACGAAAATAGTAAAGTTCATCAAGAACTTGAACGCTAAAAACTCAAAAGCAAAGTAAGTTTAAAAACGAAAAGCAAACCAAGTTCTCAACGGATTGTGCTTGTGATTTCGGTGGTGAGATGTTGGCTCAGTGGGGAAATTGGCAGCACGTTGAATCACTTTAGAACGACTTCAGGTATGGGTTTATTCTTTCATGGTCCCTTTCCCAAGAGACCCCTAAGTTTAGATTAATCCGAGTCAAAAACTAAGATTGTTCCCCGTTGCATCCCCCTGTCATTAGATCATTTGAAAGATTCAAAGTATGCGTTGGTATGACTTCTGGTAGATGATTTTAGGGCTGGTTGTGATTACGTGTTTGAATGTGTATTCAGAAATTATGTGAGGAATGAAAGATGTGTTCCAGAAAAGTGTATTATGATAACTTGTTTGTGCATGTGTGTGCCATGAATTACTATGGTTTGAAGCCTGAAATTTACATGTTAAAAAGTTGTATTTTACGTGTATGAATATGTTCAAAAGCGTGATGTTCATATGAGTATAATGTGTCTGAATTGAGTGATAAACCTTGACCAAGAGTAACCATGAAAACGCACCTAAAGATGCTCTAAATGTCACACGAAATACTTTTTTACACAAAAATGAGATGAAAAAAAATGAATTGGAAGATGACCAAATTTCTAGCTTGCTGGAAATATTGGTCTCGGGTTGGGTTTTGGAAATTGAGGTATATTTTAATTTTTTTTAAAAAATGTGAGGTCAATGGGGATTGAACCCAAGACCTCACCAAATGCAAATTACATAAATATTTCATAAGAAAAACGAAAGGAAAAATAAAATGAGGTGAGTGGGGATTGAACCCACAACCTCTTGAGTAGATGAGAGAATTAGGAGAAAAATGAAAGAAAAATAAATGAGGTGAGTGGTGATTGAACCCACAACCTCTTGAATAGATGAGAGAGTTAGGAGAAAAATGAAAGAGCAAATAAAATGAGGTGAGTGGGGATTGAACCCACAACCTCTTGGATAGGTGAGAAAGTTAAGAGGAAAATTAAGAGAAATAGAATGAGGTTGTGGGGGATCGATCCCACATCCTCTTGGCCTTAAACGAAAAAGAGATGAGAGAAAAGAAAGAAAAATATATAGGGGTGATGGGGATCGACCTAGGGTCCCCCAAATCTAAAAAATTCAATTACCAAGTTTAATATAAGATTAAGTGTTGCTCAAGGGATTCGAAATCGGGTTCCCTTGCTTAATTCTATATTGACACATAAGTCGTACGTGAACAAATATTTAATGAATGCTGCCTATAAGGATCGAAATCAAGATCTTGGCATACCTATAAGATGCATAAGTCTTGTACCACATAATCTTGGGTAAGTATGAATCACTTAGACGAACTATGAATGAAGACTCATGGCTTGTACGTGTGGATGCATAATTCCAGCGTACATTCATAAAGTAAGTGAACCTAAGAAGTTATGTGATGAAAAGATGTGACCCCAGTAGGTTTAAGTAAGAGTGTGAAACACACTGAAAGGCTAAGTGCATTGGCATATGATGAAATAAACGTTCACGTAATGGGAGTGTAGAATGATCTGTAGTCAAATCTCAAGTATACTCCAAAGAAAAGTGTTAAAAATGAATTCATAGTTAATATGTAAAGAAAAGAGTGACTACATGATTATAGGCTAGTGCAAGTGAGACAAGCTGCATCTACGCCTAAAAATCAATGTCATTAAATGAACTTTCTACGAGAGTATATTTATACTAAACGATGAATAAGCAAAGAAAGAGTGGATACATGAGGATAGGCTAGTACAAGTGAGACAAGCTCTATCTATGCCTAGAATCAATGTCCCTCAATGTAAACTCCAAGAAAGCATAGGTAGGTTATACGATGAACAAATAATGAAAGGTGAGTAAAGATGAAACGAAAATATGTTAAGAAAGAACAAGATGGCACCATAATATGAGGCTAGTGCAAGTGAGACAAGCTGTACCTACGTCTATATAAGGCCACTAAAAGTACTCACCTAAGAGAGTGTTGAATATTAAGAGACAAGTCTCAATCACACTCTATATGTAAGTGTAAGGACGATTCACACTTAATATGAAATGATGAGATGAGAAATCATCTAATGAGTTATGATGCCCTCATGCTAGAAGCCAGCTTCTATGATGTATGAGATGAATGTAATGGAACTTTATACTGAGCACCGATATGCTAGCTATGAGTTGAGATTCCTTCTTTCGTAAAGGCAGAGGTTCATGTAATTCTCATGAGATGAGACTGTCCGTCCAGACGGGTATGGGTCTCCCTAAATCTCCTAGTCTTTAAACTATGCTGCCAACATAGGAACTAGCCAGTGGTTTCCACCTAAGTGAGCTAGGTATGTTTTTGGTTTCACCTTGGCCAGTGACTTCACCTCTTTTCGGTGTGGGGTAGACACCAAATTTCATGATGCTCACATGGTCTATGTCGGTTAAAGTTGAACTTCCTCAAAGTATGAAAGATAATGAAATGAATGATACCAAAGTTGTTTGGATAGGATAATCAAGAGGTGAACTAGACTCAAGTAATGGCACTATGTCATTCTTGGTCATTGCACAGTAAACCCGATGAAAGTCTTAAACTACATTCTAGGTATAGCTGGTGTTTACACTACCCTATGAACGAATGAAAGTTAAGTACGTAAGAATGAATGAAGCAAACTCCGTGTTTGCTAAAGAACGCTCCCTAGTTGAGGTCCCATATGTTGAGCCCTCATTTTGGGAAGTCTTAATGTCAAGTCCATGATTCCAAGGTCGCATGACATATGAACGAATGATATGACCTATGTTATATGATATGTGCAATATGTTATGTGTTATATGCAATATGTTATGTGTTGTTTGCAAAATTATATGTATAATGATGCATGTGACTCTCATAGCATGACTTTCCTAATTCGATTTGGCAATTACACTGACTTGACTTTCCATAACTCATATCGTTAGGAGAGAGCTCTTCTTAATCATGCATGTCCTTGGTGTGTGCTTGCATATACCCTTACTTAGTACAAGTGTGTACTAATCCCATACAACTCTCTACTTTTAGGTGCAGGTGCAGGTGAACGCTAGAGCTTATGAGACTACGCTGAAGTTATCCGGACGTGGAGTATTCATCCTGACTTAGTAGGCCTCTTGCTTTCGAGGATGCCTATCTTTTATATTCTAGCTTAGATGTAGGCATGAGCTAGTGGAGGATGTTCCACTAGCGTTCCTTTCTCAGTTATTTTCAGACATTGTATTGGTGCCATTTTGGCAACTCTATATTCTATGCAGATATGACTATTTCTTTCATTTGAGTATCTTGATATTAGATGGTTGTTGTGAATGATTATGAAATTATGTAGATGATCTTATTCGAATACGATGTTTCCTACTATGAATTCTAAGTATACTTCAACTAAACAAAAAGTTCAAAATTTCTGCTAAATTAACCTAGATGATGTAATGATGACGTATGTAGGCTTGTCTACGACCTCTGAGAGGTCAACGACGCCGGTTTCGTCTAGGGTCTAGACTCCGGTCGTGACACCCTGAATTTTGACCAAATTTAATACAAATGCTAAATTTCGATAATTTCACAATTTAGGACCTCAAAGCCTCAAAAAGAATCCAAATATGAAATTGACAGGTCACACTATTCAAAACACATATTTCGGGACTGATGTAATCAATGGAATTTTGTTCTGGCACTGAAAATTCCAAAAGACATCAAAAGCCAATGTTTAAGTAACTCATCCCTTCAAACTCAAAACTTGCAAAACTCTCAACTTTAACCCTCAAAGTTTGACCAGCTTCAAAAACTCAAACATAAAAGACTCGAGAGTGATATTAGAATGAGAAAATTGTAAATTCACAAAACTTTCAAAAAATGACTGATCGGATCATTACATTATCAACAATTAAAAGTTATGCCTCTCCTCGAATATATAACAATAAAAAAAATATAATCTTTGATTTGCATATTACAAACTTGTGGGATATTGTTGAGTAGTTGCAATATGTAGGATATTTTTCGGCCTGAACGTGGCCGATTCATGAGAATTATTTTTGGTACCCAATTGAACCCTCATCCTGGCCGAATATGGTGGAAGACTAACTCAATTATACACAAGTACCAAAATTGAAGTATTATTTTAAATCAATTCATTAAATATTAAAGTTATTTGAAAACACTAAGTATTAAGCATAAAGTTATAAATAAAATATCTAAATTTGAACACTTCAAGACCGACCAAGATTGTCTATCTATGAAGCCTATAATATATAAAGATAGGTATTAGGAAAAGACCAATGACACCTCAAGGAGTTACTTCTAACAAATAATAAAACTAGAGTCCTCGGAAATCAAGGAGGCCTCACAAAAAGCTGATTAGCGGATGATATGATCCAAACAAATCTCATGTTGATGAACATAAATACCTAAATCTGTACAATGAAACAGTGCCGGTCGAATGAGATCAGTACATAGAATATACGATTGTATAATAAGGCTGAATAACAGAAATAATTGAACTGAGAGGCTGAGCATAACTCAACTGAAATATAACATAGATCATGAGGAAAATCATTTAAGATCTTTTTTATTGGAATGCAGTAATATTAAAACATAAGTGAAATGTATATAGAAAAAACTACTTTATTTTACTTTGGGAGGAGTTCCTCTAACCAACAACCATCACTATGGGCCTTATGATGATACAATGTCTTAGCCACATTGCCATTCCTGCCCTATACCTTGGCGGAGTATAAGATGCAACCGAACTGCTCAATCCACTAAAATGCCTTCTTAAGGTAGGTGACGAGTCGCCCGTCTTGGGGTATGATTCTATGTACGCTGCCGACATAGGTTATTGAGTTTGAGTTATCTGAACTCTTTCCACAAATCGATGGTCAATACTACTCCCAAAATGTATAAGTGAATGCTCGCGTAAAAGTACTCCTTGGGTTGATATAATTTCTCAAAAGACCTCTTTAAGAGGTAGTTGAAGTTGTACTAATCTTTCTGAAATACTCTGAAAATTTTGTATATTTTGTTGAAAATGTTGGTCTCTTTTTTAATGTAAAAATGATACGTTCGGAACCATATAAACTCAATTAAAACTCTTGAAATAACTTGTATTTATGTTGTTATCATAAAAACTATATCTAAAATGATATTGTGATTTGATCATTGATGCCTCAAGAAGTCATACTATATAAACATTGATGACATATCTAAATACGTTATTGTTTAAACATTAATATCATACTCGACTCTCAAACTAATCATGAATCGTTATTTTTTCTCAATGTGAAAATATTACTTTTGGAATCATTTGTGACCCCTTAATCTCTTTTTAAAAAATACTTTAAAATACTCTTGTACTCACTTTAAAATTCCAAAATCAATGCATGGAAATAATTGCACAAAGGATTTCAACAAAATATCATCAACTAGGGTTCATGAGAAATAAAAGAATGAACGACAACCCAATAATTATGAATAATATAGTGCAACTAATAATAGAGAATTTAGAATTGAGAATAAATAACTTAACTCATTTCAATAATTTTTTTAAACTAAGGGTATTACCCTAGATTAATCTCCTATCGAATGAATTGAGACGCACAGTGTGAGGAAAAACCCAGTAGATCACTATAAAACACCTTAAATGCTCCAAATTAGTGAGAATGGTGAGATTCTTAGATGAAAAGATTTCAAGAATTTTATTTTATGAACCTTCAATATGAGTTTTGGAGGAGCATTCTTGAAAATCTATGAATTTCATAAGTAGGAGATATTAATTCTTTTTTAAATGAAGGAATTATGAAGTTCTATGGTAAAATCTTACCATGGATGATGGATGAACCTCGGAGGAAGTTAGTTTCTTTAAAACATCTCTTTCGGGGATAAACTTATGAACTAAGGAGGTGAACTACATTTATTTTGGGGGGGGGGGGAGAACCAGATGATCGCGCACCCGAGAAAAAAGCGTCTCATGTGCAGCCAATCCGCAAAGGAAGGCAGTAGTTGATTCCTCACCACGCGCCCGTGTGGAGAATGCCTTGGCGACACATGGAAAGATAGCGACCAGTAAACTAGGCATAAATTTGTAATCCTCACTTAAATTGATGCAAACTAGGTGACGTTGGATAGAAGATTCAAATATCTTTAATTTGGTAGGTTACGGGCCACATAATTGTTTATATTGTAAGATATATGGTCGTTTGATGTCGATCCAAATAATATCTTACCTCAAAACTTAATCAGTAATGAAGCTTACAACTCAGTTCTATGCTAGGGGATTCTTGTGACGTTAATTCTTCTCTAAATTTATTTCTCACACTAAAGAATTGACCTTAACACCTAAGTACAACTTAAAACTCACCCATATAACCATATATCAAATGAAGTATCGCATGGATCTTAGCTTAGCAATTTTTGAGGTGTTATAGTGCTAAAGCATAATATAAAATTATTTCGCTACTCAATAACATTATATGTGTAATACTTTCGATTTGATAAAAAGAAGTTGTGGTTCAACTCTTAATATACTAATATCTTCAAGCTTTAAGGTATTTTTGCTAACAATTGGGTTAGATATTTTGTTAAAATACATGATATTATGAGACATATTATTAGTGTGGGATTGTTGAGTAGTGGTAATATGTGCGATTCCCACATCGGTGGCTAATATCCACCATTTTTCCCATATAAGACCAAGCTCATTAAATCATAATAATTGAGTAAGAACACTTATGTTACATCTCGCAACTATAAACAACTAGAAAAGAGTTCAAAATCTGAAATTATCATTTTTTGGAAACAATGAGGAAATCTGGAAATTTGTTTAAGTTAAGAAAGTGAGTTTTAGTCATTTTAAAATGTTCATAGCTTCTAACTCATGATGTGTTAGAGGTAGTTAGTGATATGGTTGGAAACCTTGGAAATATCTATCCAACGAAGCAGATTTTGCACGATTTTGATATCGTATGAGTGAGTTATTCCTTCCGCAAGATGGGCAACTGTATTGAGGAAAGTACAAATCCGGATTTAAGGAAGGGCAAACTAGTCTTTTCTCTAATTAATTTCCTAATTCATTTTTAGGGATTTATTGGGGTAAAAAAAATTTTTATTCAATTTGGAAATTTGGAATTACGCTTAGGGCATGGAGAAGATAGAAAAGAAGAAAGAAAGGAGAGAACTCAAGAATTCGCCAAGAACGTCAAGCTTTGCGAGTGCAATTCATCGGGGGTGATCCCTATCAAGCTATGTGAGATTATTTAGTGTTGGGTTTGTTCACCTACACATCAAACTTGTTTCAATTTAGTGATTTTAGATGTGGTTGAATGATAAAAAGTAAAGTAATTGAAGAACATTGTTGAGTTCTTGGTGGTTGATTTGTTTAATGCTTAGATTTTGTTTGATTCGTGTTTCCGAGTTGTTTTTCGAATTAAATCTATTGACTATTGAGGGTACTAATGATGATAATATTTGGGGAAAGAACTATTGAAGTTTAGGGGGTTTAAAGATTAAAAACAAAGGTGAAAAGTCGAGAACGCCTGGGTAATAGGGATGGGGCACCACGCCAGCCAGCGCCCCCCAAAACGTTCTCTGAAGTTTACCCCTTTGGGCCCTGCTACAGCCTGAGCTCTCCAACTTGGCCTCTAAAGTTTGGAGGTTGGCGCCCCATGTCTCTGAGAGCGCCAAGGACGCTAGTCCACCCCATTCGTCTCTACCTTTTTTGAACTAGTTTCTAAGCGATGTACCTACATTTCCTAGTTGATTCTAACACTATAAGGTATATAGAAACATCGTGAAATTATCCATAAAACTGAGATCATGAACCTTGAATCCCTAATCCAATTCAAGGAATGTTAATATTAAAGTCAAAAAAATCAAGAGTTGAAACACCCCAAAATCTGATGTCCTTAGTTAGAGCCTCATATTATGGATAACGACTTTAAAATGGTTTAAATGATTTTTGTAGACCTAAACTAAAATAATTCACTTGGTTTGGAAGTGTTAGTACATAAATGTCTATGACGACCCTCAAAATGATCTAGGGTAAACTAAAGCCTCACATGAGCTTTATGAGTTGTTAACTTGTTAATAAATTCAGAAACAACTTTTAATACTTGGTTTAATGAGGTTTGAGGTAAAATGCCAAAGGATGACCGAGACGTCCAGAAACTTCTCTTTTGTGTGCTAGTGTTTCTTTGTCTGTTTACCTTATTTTTATGTGTTATTTGGAGTCTTAAAATAGTGGAGGTGACCCTAGTATCTTAATAAACATGTTTAGGATCAAAACGTTTATGTACAACTCCCTGAGGAGCACCCTAAGGTTCCTTGAGCAGGACCTGGGTGTTGGACAAAGAAGCTGCCAAAGGCAACGTGCGGAACAAAGATATTGGGGTCAGTCCGCATCGTTCGCCTGGCACTGAAGTTGCCTCTGCGTTGCGCGACTGACATGAGGCTACTGCCTCAAAAGTTTACAGAGACAAAATTGGGAGTTGCCTCCGCAACGCGCAGCCATGTGTTAAATCTCGTTGCATTGTTTTAAAGTCAAGTTTGACATGCCTAAAAGTCCAAATAAGTATAGGGTATTTCAGGAACTTTGAGAGTCGGTTACTTTATGTCATATTTAACCCCTTTCCCAAGTCAAAATCCCAACACCCAATAATAAATAAAAAAAAACAAAACTCTCTTCTCTTCCAAATTCTCTCAAACCTCCATTGGATGCAAAACTCAAGCTCAAGCTAGTAGATGAATTTTAAAGTGGTTTCTCCTCCAAATGTGTGGGCTTTTATTCTATTAGGTATGGTAACCCTTGATCCAATCTCAAAAATTAGGTTATGAATTGATTTGTTTATGATTTCTTTTGGATATTATGAATAGATTAACATGTCCTGTAAATCGAATATGATATATCTTGATGGTTTGGTCTAGTTTTTAGAAGATGACCTTTACCTTGTGACCCTAGGTTGTGATCTTGATGTGAATTGGGTAATGTTGGTTAAATTGAATTGGTTATTGGTTGAATTACTACTAGATGATGTTGATGAATAAATAATGACTAAACTGATATGAATTATAGTCCTATCATGCTAGTTCTTGAGAAGTTGATCTAGGTTATGAAGTATGTTATGAATTGACCTAAGTATCAGTCTTAAGCTATGAACTAGGATTGAATTGTAATTTAGTGATTCTTCTAGTCTTGTTATCATATTGATCATTGAGTTATGATGATGTTATACCCTAATTGGGTTGAGTAAGGGTTGATGGTAAGACCTTGATGATTAATTATGAAGGAGACTTGGTAAGTGTTGTGATCCCTATCCTTTACATCAAATTATGGTTAATTGTGATTAAGTCATGATGTTGTATTGGAGTATGCCTTGTATTAGTATTAATAGGGTGATATGATGTTGAATTGAAATGTCTTGACTAGGGTTTGTGAGGTGTTAGCTTAAGGTGTAAATTTATAGGGATGGTGAATGTTTTACCAATGTGTCTTATCATGATATCAGAATGTTAATGTTCTAACCTCACCTATGTGAATTGTAATGAAAGGACAATACTCATGCAATTCCTATTGAGCTATGATGATGATGATGATGTTTATACAAGGGTTAGACCCTATGACCTGCAATAAGTTATGATGATTAATAAAGATATTAAACACATTTCAATATGAGACTCTAGCTTATCACCGAGTGAACTAGAGTGAGGAGTGCCCTTTCACACGTAGGAAAGGTAACATCAGTAATGTACACTTGAAATTGGAGACTACAATGCATGTAGCATAAAGAGGGTCCCAACTATATCTCCTAGTTCTTGAACTATGTTGCCCCCATAGGAATTCTAGCTAGTGGATCAACGTAGTTGCTATGTTCATGATTTTGGTACTACCTTGGAAAGTAATCCGCCTTCTTTCGGTGTAGGGTTCCATGACATTGGATTCCACATTAGCTCATGTGGTCTGTGTAGGTTAATGCAAGATGTTCCCAAAAGGTAAAATGAATTAAATGGATGAACTCTAACTATGATAACCTAAGGGGTTTAGATTAGTCTAGGTAGGGGTGTAGTACTCTACATAAACATTGCACTAGTTAGCCTTAAGGGGAGTCTTGGGAGGATGTTCTTATATATTTATATGCTTACAAATGTAAATGATATGTATATGGTGATCTTACATGATAATGATGATATGTGATGTCCATTACTCTTATGAACATGTATTTGGTTTATAATGCTAAAAGTATGATATTGTGTACTCTTAATGTTATGTTAGTTGAAGTGGGATGTTGGTTATGATTCTTGTTGAGTTGCTTGATTGAGTAAGGTTATGGGCTTATCTTGGTCATTGCACTTGTTGACTTGATAGGGGTTCATGGGTAATTGGCTTTCTTTGATTTCGTTATAATGAACTCTTATTCATGCTTGTTGCTATTATGACTTGAGGATAGAGTTACTTGACCATTTATTCAATTACATGATATGCATGTTGACTTGACTAGTTTAATATTATTGATTTTGTGATGTACATGCTTGTGACTTAATGAATATGCCTAAGTGATTTGGTATGGTCTTGTAGAATATGCATAAGTGTTTTCAAATTAAATTTCATACCTTTATGAAATGTGCCTTTTCTTAGCATGATTTCCAAGTATGTGTGCATGTGGTCTCATACTTGGTACAAGTGGTGTACTAACCCCCTTTCTTCCTTGTCCCCAGTATTTTAGGTACTGGTCGTTGATGTGCTTTTAAAGACGACTTGAACAAGGCTTGGATCTCTTATTCATCCAAGTAGTGTAGGACCTCACTTTCCGAGGGATATGCTACTTTCAAGCTAGTGGAGTTATTTCGAGTTTAAGACTATTACGGTTCTTTCTTATCCATTTAGTATAAAACATTGTATAGCCCATGTGAGGCATTCTTACTTTGATGTATGGGATATGCCCAAGTTCTTACACTCTTATTAGATGATTATGAGATGAGATAACTATTATGACTACGTTATCTTTTATATATATCTATGTGCAGTAAAAGTAGAAGACTATATAATCATCTTATACGAAAGGTCTATGTATACTCGATATATATATATATAGATACGTGTGTGTGTGCGCGTGCGCGCGCGCATGTGTATGTAGAGGTCTATGTAAACCTTCAATTAGAAGTAATGAGAAGTTTTAAATTTCCGCTAAATTTGACCTATGAATGTAATGATGTAAGCCAATAGACTAGTCTTAGTCCTCAAAGAGGACGACGACGCCGTTTACGTCAATGTGGTATTCCCATATGTGACAAATGGTGAGGGTATGGATGAAAATCCTTCCACAAACTTTTGTAATAACCCGCCAGACCTAAGAAACTTCTGATATTTGTAGCAGAGGTAGGTCTAGGCCATTATTTCACTGCTTCTATCTTCTGCGAATCCACTCAAATTCCCTCGCTAGATACAATGTGACCAAGGAAATCAACGGATTGCAACCAGAATTTACATTTGCTAAACTTAGCGATTAATTGGTGATCGTATAGAACAACTCTCAAATAACATTCATGTTCCTCCTCATTCCTATAATAAATGAGGATATCATTAATAAAGACGATAACGAACAAGTCCAAGTACTGTTTGAACACCTTGTTAATCAAATCCATGAAAATTGTAGGAGCATTAATTAGTCTAGATGAAATAACTACAAATTCATAATTACTATACCGAGTCCTGAAGGTTGTCTTCGAAATGTAACTATCTCTGACTCTAAGGTGATGATAACCAGATTTGAGGTCTATCTTTGAGAAATGACTAGAACTGTGAAGTTAGTCAAACAAGTCATCAATCCTTGGTATGGGATACTTATTCTTTATTGTGACCTTGTTCAACAACCTATAGTCAATGCACATCCAGAGAGAACCATCTTTCTTTTTCACGAACAACACTAATGCACCCAATGGCGGAATACTAGGTCTGATGAAACCCTGATCTAGAAGGTCTTTCAATTGATCTTTCAATTCCTCAAGCTCTGCTAGAACCATTATGTAATGTGGAATAAAAATAGGTTGGGTATGTGGAAGGAGATCAATTCCGAAGTCGATTTCCATTCTGAGAGGGACTCCCGTAAGATCTTTTAGAAACACTTTTGGAAACTCATTGACTACTAGAACTGACTCAAGAGTTGGGGTTTCGGAGTTAGAATCCTTTACCCAAACTAGATGATAGATATAACCCACATAGATCATCTTTATGGCCTTAAGGTAAGAAATGAATCGACCCATAGGTGCTAAGCTTCTACCCTGCCACTCTAAGACTGGTTCATTTGGAAACTGAAAACGAACAATTCTAGTTCTACAATCGACTGAGGCATAACAGGAATGTAACCATTCCATGCCTAGAATAACATTAAAGTCTACCATTTCTAACTCTACAAGATCTACTGAGGTTACTTGTTGATAGACTGTGATAGGCAATTCCTTTATACCCGTCTAGCAATAACTGGGTGACCAATTGCAATAGAGACTGAGAAGGGTTCTGAGTGAGTTTCTCCACTAACACTGAATTTGACTACTATGTAAGGAGTTACAAAGGAGAGAGTAGCCCATGGATCTAACAATCCATAAACAACAAGGTCAAAAACTCTTAACATACCACTAATTACATCGGGAGAACCTTCCTGATCCTAGCGAGCCTAAATAGCATAAAACCTGACAGCCACCTGTAATAGATGAGCTACCATGATGGGTCAGGCGACTTGCTGGTGCTGCTAAAGTTGTAGAATGAGCTCTACCATTACTACCTTCTTAACCCTGCTATAAGGAAAATCCCTTAACCTGTGACCAGACTGACCGCATCCAAAGCATACTTCTATTCTTATGAGACACTCGTCTGGATAGTCCTTACCATACTTAGGGTAACTGGGGTAAGTCTTTGTGCCTGAAACACTTCTTTTGGACTTAGATCCTGGTTCCCTAACCTTCTGATCACACTTGTTCTTGGAGAATGGAACACTAGCTTGACGAAGGGAACACTAACCTGCGATTGATTTCCACCACTCGATTTCTACTGCAAATAGTCATAGTTTCCATTCCTAGCCTTCTTATTCTCCTTGTCATGTTCCCTAAGCTTATCACCCTCAAACTGATGAGCACGAGTCATAAGCCTTGAGATGTTCATATCTCCCAGCAACATAGCATTTCTGCACTTTGTTTTAACCAAATCTAACACCCTATACAAGAACTTATTCATATGAGCCGTGGAGTCAGAAACCATGTGACGAGAATACCTGGAAAGTTGGTTAAACTTGAGCCCAAACTCTTGGACCGTCATGTTACCCTGCCTTAAGTTCATGAATTCCTGTGCCTTTGCTTCTCTCAACTCTATTGGGAAAAACTATCTAAAAGAGTCTCACTAAAGCAATCCAAAGTAATAGGAGCTACATTTGTACCGATATTCTCCTTCCACAAAATGTACAAGATATGAGACACATCTTTCAGCTCGTACGATTCCAACTCAACTGGATCATTCCCTATGACCTGCATCACATCAAAGATCTTCTTGATCTCATCCAAGAAATTCAAAGGATCCTCAATAGTGGCGATCCTAAGAACTTATGTGGATTCATCCTGAAAAGTCAAGGACCCTTCCTATTGCTGATCCACCATTCACATTTACATGAACTTGGACCCGATGATTGTTCTAGTTTGCGACACTCTGAGCCAACAACTTAATGTCATTCCTTAATTCAGCATTAGCTTAGGTAAGCATCCGCGAGAGGTCTTGTGGTGCATCCATCTAGAACAGCCCTCAAAACGATCCAAAACAAGAATGATTACGTTCAACCAGAGATCTCACCAGCGTGAGACTTCTTCATCTAGGACTGGGGGAGTTGCGTTAGCATTCTTATCATTCGCATTCCTGGCGCTAGCTCTATGAGGAGGTTTGATCACACTGAAAGGTAAAATGTCGAGTAAGAATGGAATTAGATCATACCTTACGCACGATAAGAGTAACAAGAAAATGAAGTTTTCCTAAAACACGTTGTAGCCTCCTTCTTATTAGATGTGGTGCACTTAACACCCATGAAAAGGTCTCTAATTAGTGTGCTTTTTAGACACCCTAGAGCTCTTAAACGTAGTGATCTCATCCAATGTTTGTCACACCCCGAGCTACCCCCGAGACACTGACACGGGACCTATGACCACAAGTGATCCCAAGCTAACCCTGCTGGCATGATCATGAGCATATTAAACATAATAAATATATGTAGGAGCTAAATTATAATTAAAATAAAAATATGGGGAATACCCATATACTATAACCGAGATAATGAAATAATGATGAGTTTAATACAAAGAAGATATTAACTCAATACAAGCTGAAACTAACTGACTAAAATACTTAAATGAAACTCATGACTATTGTGCTCAGAGATTGAGGACTCACCAATGATTCTGCTGAATAGGAGATCGGGAATCGATCTAAGCGTGAAATGGATGCTGAGAACCTGAACCTACATCACGAGAAGATGTAGCGCACGCATGCATCCGTACTTAAAAGATATATAGCATGTAGGATAGAGTAAAGCTTAAATAATACATAATTGAACATGCACAGAAGGAAGTATAATATTCTGAACATAATGTACTACTGGATGCTGAGCTAACTGGATGTAATGACCAAACATATAACATGATGAGCTGAATACTAACTGAACTCTAAATATGATCAACACAATATAGTCTAACTAAACTATGGGAGCTACTAATAACTGATAAAAAAACCAAATGAGCGAAATGTGGAGTCCAATGTATATGCCCCATCGAGAGGACCCAATATACCTTGAACGAGGTATAATGTCATGCTAGCGTGATCACTAAACTGATTCCTATAGAAGGGACATACACCCTACTTGGCTAGTATTTTGGGACTATTTGGGTACGATAAACGCTAGTCCAACTCGGTATTATGCTACTTCTAATGAATTAACTAGTTAACTGATTATAATTGAGTTTCTGTAAATACTGGATAGCTCAAACTCAATATGCAAATTGAGAATGCAACAATTAATGTGATAATGATGCATTCAAAATTAATGTCAAGTAGATCAATCACATTCACCAAGTGTATGAATCACAATGAACAAGAAAGACACACATAAACATCAAATACTCAAGTCACAATCGCCGCAACTATTTCCAATCGACACAATATCACTAGATAGAACTATTTCCCATCAGCTTTATATCAATTCTCTATCCATAACCATTTCTTTGTTGATTTATATCAACTTTCTAGCCAAAACTAGTTTTTATCAATTGTATATAAAATCACTAGTCGGACCATTTTCCATCCAGTTTATATAAAATCCCTAGCTAAAACAATTTCCCATCGACTTCATATCAAATCACTAGTTGGAACCATTTTCCATTGGTTTTATTGCACTCGCTCGTAATGACCTCGATATCATAAACACTTGCCAAAAAAGACATCAGCATCATACATCGGAAGTCTCATCATGGTGGTAAACGATCAAAGCACACAAGCAATATCACACCACATGAAAGAGACAATAACTCAAGCAATTCAAGTCTACATTCATGCTAACGCACATCTCATCAATAAATTAATACGGATCACAACATGACAATTCATTTTATCACTTTCATAACATAGCCTTTTCAATTTTAATACATTTTAATTCATCAAGATTTAACGAGTGGCCAACTAACCCTTCACCTCATATTCTCATTATTCCCAACAAACAAACAACGAATAAAATACATGATTTCTACTAGTATACAAGTTTAGGAGATGACTTTCCATAAATAATCAATAATAACTCCATGAGTATTCCCCTTCTAAATCACTTTCAAAGTCATACACTTTAGACCAAACAACAATATCCATAACACCTGGTTAGAAAAAGAGGGTCAGTCAAATCATAATTCAATTTCAAGAAAAGGTTTGAATCCAAAATTTAATACTCGATAATATTGCTCAAGACCTTAAAAATTCACCGGTGAATATCATCACCGAGGATTTCCCGAACTCAAAAATGGATGAATAGGGCTTAAACCTTTAAAATGTCATGTTAAACCCATCTTATTTATTGCAAAAGTGATTCAATGTTAACTTAAACAAACCCCGCTAGTCCCCAAAAGAACTCGCATCTTAGTTGATTACAAGCAGAAAACTAATTTAGCAATAATAGGTTTAAACAGAATTAAATTCATGACAATCAAATATTTAACTACATAATGTCTAGAAAATACTCAATGTAAAAAACCTCAAAGGAAAGTAAATACAGAAAGAGTACTAAACTATAACTATCTATGAAGTCTGTACTATTAAAGAAGGATACTAAAAAAAGGCCTACGACATCTCAAAACTACTAAAGTGAAAGTAAATGTGAAGTCCTCCAAAAAACAAAGAGGCTCAACAAAAGCTAATGAGAGTGTAAAGTGATCTCAACGAGGCACACATGTTGATAATCCTAAACACTTGTATCTGCATTCAAGAAAGGTACAGGTTGAATGACATCATTAGAATTAATGTACGATTATGCAAGGAGAACTGAAAACGTAGATAATTGAACACACAAGCCTAGAAAATTACTCACATCAACTCAACTCTTTACAAAAGCAGTAACAAATTTACATGTTTAAACATCTAAAATGAAAGATATCAACTTAAGAATGTATATAAAATACTTTTTACTCTTACTGGAGCAATTTTCTAACCAACAACAATCATTATGAGCTACGTGATGATAAAACGTCTCACCCACGATGCTAGAATTGTCACATACGTTATCGGGTATAGAAAACCTCAACTATGTGGATCCACTAAGTTATGCTTAAGAGAAATAAGGAATCGTCAGAAGAGTATGATCCTTTACCGTTGTTGGCATACATTGTTTATTAGGAATTTGAGTAGTCTGAGCTCATCCCCATATTGGTTCTCAATACTACTCTTAATAATATATAACTCATGCTTAAATAATTAAAACATACTCTTCTTCTAGTTTGAGATAATTGCTCAAACTATCATCTTAAAAGAGGTAACTACTCTAAAATGTCGTTGAACTCATAAACTAGTTCAGAAATAAAAGTTTCTCTTTTCTCAAGATAAAATTCTCTTTCTTCTTGTAAAAATGAAATATTTCATAAATACATAGTTCCCTTATACTCTTTCTCAAACTCCTTTTTACTTTCTCAAAACTCAGCTTAAAAGTCAATATTAGTTTTAAAAGATTCTCAAGATTTATAACTCAAAAATAGGGTACGTGCTGAATTATAAATATTAAAGAATCAACTCAAGGAACTCGATAACAATATAAAAACTCAGTACTCAAAATTCAACGATACTACTCATCTCAAGAATACTCACTTCATAGGGTTTATGCGGAAATATAGACATGAATGAATCAACTCAAGGATATCAATAACAATATCGACAACTCAATACTCGACACTCAAGGACTTAGTTAAAAACTATAGTTAATTGCAAAAGAGTTCTTAAATTTGACTCAAAAGGACATTTAGGATATATCATGAATTAATGAAGACATTAACACTACAACAAAAATGATCATTACCAGCAATTAATTCTTAATTGCCCCTAAATATGTATTTTTAGCGGCAATTGACACTCTATGTATATGTCCCTAAAGCCTTTAGTGACATTGGTTCTAATGACATTTAACTATTGCTGGTAAAGTATTTAGCACTCTTTATTTTTCAATATTTAATGCCACAAAAAGTTGTTTCTTTTTTTGTAGTAGTGTAAGAGTTAATATCAAGAAGAGAGTGAAGAAACAATTTGAAAGAACACATACCGGATAAAGAACAGAGGAGAAAATAGTTTGGCGACCCTGGCACATCACTGGATCGTCCCACCAGGCTTCAAAGTACTGGGAGTACTTTAGGGCGCACTACAGGCGCTTGGCGCTAGCTTCCTTGCGCTATGGGGGCTCATTGCTCCACCCCGCACCCAGAAATTTGATAAATTTTCTTGTTTAATTTTTGGGTCCTGACTTATCTAGAACGGATCTTTTTCTTCCAAAGTATCTTTAATTGCAAAACCAAAACTAATTCATTGGAATATAACTCAAATTCTATCATGAAAAACCACTCATTCGCAAGACCCTTACCTCAAGAACTCAAAACCTCCATTGTTAAAGAATGAGGCTAAAACACAAGAACTACTAAAAATCTTTATATAAATGATATAATGGATGAATTAATAAAAGAATATCATGTTTGGTGTGCGGATGAACAACTCCATCACTATAGGAAACCTGACATATCTTGAAAGAATGATTGTTCTTGGAGAACTTTCTGAACCCTTGAATGAACGCTTCAAAACTCTCTTTTCCTCTTCTTGAAACTTTTCTCTAAGCACCTAAGTGTTTTCAACATGAATGCATAGTTCAAAATCTGATTAAACCCTTAATTGGGTTGAAGAAAACTTGTTAAGACAAGTTGTGAAAAGAAAAAGACTAAAATAACCTTTCCTAAGACGAATGGGATGCCTTAAATGGACAGGCATCACTCAAAAAGCCATAACTTTTTACTCGGAGCTCAAAATTTAGCAAACATGGTGGTGTTGGAAAGAAGACTGAATGATCTTGAATTTGATAGGCTAATTTCCACCTAAATCTTTAAGTTCTAAATGATATAGTCGACTGAAATTTACTCTAGAAGAGAAATCTCATAGTAAAACTCAATTGATAAGAAAACTTCAACTCAACTTTATGCTAGAGGATTCTAGTGACCTTAACACCTAATAAAATTAGAAATCAAAAAAACCTTATCCATAGTAAAAGATGGTTCAAGTCTTAACTTTAAAATATTTGGGGTGTTCCAAAATCATGAGGTCTCACTTAAGAGAAGCCTCCTTCACTTAAGAAAAAATTTCTTAAGCGACATGACCTCCGTAAAAGCGAGGCATGCAGCTCTATAAAACACTAGTAAGACTAAAGCATTAAATCGACCATCACTATACATTCAAAACCCTATGCACACAAACCATTTATGCAAATAAATTACATTTAATATTTCAAACTCAATATAACCTTCAAAAAATTTATTTGAGGTTTGGTTGATCCAAAACCCGTGAAAACCACAAGAAACTAACTCAACACCAAAAAAGCTAAAACATGTTTAGGATCCAATCCAAGCATTCAAACCCTGATCCAGGCCTAATATCATCTATGAATCCAGAGAAACTCTTGGAATTCCAATCCAATCATTCAAACCCTGTGTAAAAACCCTAAAAATGACTACGATAAGTAAAGTCCAATGTATCTAGAATGCCTAGATTAGACTGGGTTCACACGGATTGATGCGCGTAGAACCAGACCTCTAAACCTATGCAACAGCAAAGCCAACTAACTTGGTGAGTTAGTTGATCTATGAAAGGTTGGGTCCAGCCATGTAGGGCACCCGAATATGAAGATTCACCCGGATGAGTCTTAACCGAACTTGTAAGGGGAAATCTTAAGTTTGGAGGGTCTAGGGGTAAAATGGTCTTTTCTAGGCTAAGGGTAGTATTGTAATTACCCTAAATATTAATTAATTAATTAATTAATTAATATGATTAAGGGGCAATTCGGGTAGGGGTTGACCGAATTTGACCCTTATGCGAATTTAAGCTTTACCCTGGTTCGAACCTGGGTGGAAGCAACGAATTAAATGAATTAATTAGTATTTAGTGAATTAGTTAAATTAATTAATGTTTAATTTGATGATTTATGTAAATGAAAAATCAGATTTTTAATAATAATGAAATTAATAAATAATGTGGAGTCCTAGTTTGACTAAGTCTCCACCTAACTCTCCTAATCCTAATCCACTCATTCTCACGTCTCTCTATCTACTCTCGCCCTCACTTGCACGATCTTCCTTCAACAAAAGAAAAAAATAATAGAATGAAAATAGTAAAGTTCATCAAGAACTTGAACGCTAAAAACTCAAAAGCAAAGTAAGTTTAAAAACGAAAAGCAAACCAAGTTCTCAACGGATTGTGCTTGTGATTTCGGTGGTGAGACGTTGGCTCAGTGGGGAAATTGGCAGCACGTTGAATCACTTTAGAACAACTTCAGGTATGGGTTTATTCTTTCATGGTCCCTTTCCCAAGAGACCCCTAAGTTTAGATTAATCCGAGTCAAAAACTAAGATTGTTCCCCGTTGCATCCCCCTGTCATTAGATCCTTTGAAAGATTCAAAGTATGCGTTGGTATGACTTCTGGTAGATGATTTTAGGTCTGGTTGTGATTACGTGTTTGAATGTGTATTCAGAAATTATGTGAGGAATGAAAGATGTGTTCCGGAAAAGTGTATTATGATAACTTGTTTGTGCATGTGTGTGCCATGAATTAGCTATGGTTTGAAGCCTGAAATTTACATGTTAAAAAGTTGTATTTTACGTGTATGAATATGTTAAAAAGCGTGATGTTCATATGAGTATAATGTGTCTGAATTGAGTGATAAACCTTGACCAAGAGTAACCATGAAAACGCACCTAAAGATGCTCTAAATGTCACACGAAATACTTTTTTACACAAAAATGAGATGAAAAAAAATGAATTGGAAGATGACGAAATTTCTAGCTTGCTGGAAATATTGGTCTCGGGTTGGGTTTTGGAAATTGAGGTATATTTTAATTTTTTTTTTTAAAATGTGAGGTCAATGGGGATTGAACCCAAGACCTCACCAAATGCAAATTACATAAATATTTCATAAGAAAAACGAAAGGAAAAATAAAATGAGGTGAGTGGGGATTGAACCCACAACCTCTTGAGTAGATGAGAGAATTAGGAGAAAAATGAAAGAAAAATAAATGAGGTGAGTGGTGATTGAACCCACAACCTCTTGAATAGATGAGAGAGTTAGGACAAAAATGAAAGAGCAAATAAAATGAGGTGAGTGGGGATTGAACCCACAACCTCTTGGATAGGTGAGAAAGTTAAGAGGAAAATTAAGAGAAATAGAATGAGGTTGTGGGGGATCGATCCCACATCCTCTTGGCCTTAAATGAAAAAGAGATGGGAGAAAAGAAAGAAAAATATATAGGGGTGATGGGGATCGACCTAGGGTCCCCCAAATCTAAAAAATTCAATTACCAAGTTTAATATAAGATTAAGTGTTGCTCAAGGGATTCGAAATCGGGTTCCCTTGCTTAATTCTGTATTGACACATAAGTCGTACGTGAACAAATATTTAATGAATGCTGCCTATAAGGATCGAAATCAAGATCTTGGCATACCTATAAGATGCATAAGTCTTGTACCACATAATCTTGGGTAAGTATGAATCACTTAGACGAACTATGAATGAAGACTCATGGCTTGTACGTGTGGATGCATAATTCCAGCGTACATTCATAAAGTAAGTGAACCTAAGAAGTTATGTGATGAAAAGATGTGACCCCAGTAGGTTTAAGTAAGAGTGTGAAACACACTGAAAGGCTAAGTGCATTGGCATATGATGAAATAAACGTTCACGTAATGGGAGTGTAGAATGATCTGTAGTCAAATCTCAAGTATACTCCAAAGAAAAGTGTTAAGAATGAATTCATAGTTAACATGTAAAGAAAAGAGTGACTACATGATTATAGGCTAGTGCAAGTGAGACAAGCTGCATCTACGCCTAAAAATCAATGTCATTAAATGAAATTTCTAAGAGAGTATATTTATACTAAACGATGAATAAGCAAAGAAAGAGTGGCTACATGAGGATAGGCTAGTACAAGTGAGACAAGCTCTATCTATGCCTAGAATCAATGTCCCTCAATGTAAACTCCAAGAAAGCATAGGTAGGTTATACGATGAACAAATAATGAAAGGTGAGTAAAGATGAAACAAAAATATGTTAAGAAAGAACAGGATGGCACCATAATATGAGGCTAGTGCAAGTGAGACAAGCTGTACCTACGTCTATATAAGGTCACTAAAAGTACTCACCTAAGAGAGTGTTGAATATTAAGAGACAAGTCTCAATCACACTCTATATGTAAGTGTAAGGACGATTCACACTTAATATGAAATGATGAGATGAGAAATCATCTAATGAGTTATGATGCCCTCATGCTAGAAGCCAGCTTCTATGATGTATGAGATGAATGTAATGGAACTTTATACTGAGCACCGATATGCTAGCTATGAGTTGAGATTCCTTCTTTCGTAAAGGCAGAGGTTCATGTAATTCTCATGAGATGAGACTGTCCGTCCAGACGGGTATGGGTCTCCCTAAATCTCCTAGTCTTTAAACTATGCTGCCAACATAGGAACTAGCCAGTGGTTTCCACCTAAGTGAGCTAGGTATGTTTTTGGTTTCACCTTGGCCATTGACTTCACCTCTTTTCGGTGTGGGGTAGACACCAAATTTCATGATGCTCACATGGTCTATGTCGGTTAAAGTTGAAGTTCCTCAAAGTATGAAAGATAATGAAATGAATGATACCAAAGTTGTTTGGATAGGATAATCAAGAGGTGAACTAGACTCAAGTAATGACACTATGTCATTCTTGGTCATTGCACAGTAAACCCGATGAAAGTCTTAAACTACATCCTATGTATAGCTGGTGTTTACACTACCCTATGAACGAATGAAAGTTAAGTACGTAAGAATGAATGAAGCAAACTCCGTGTTTGCTAAAGAACGCTCCCTAGTTGAGGTCCCATATGTTGAGCCCTCATTTTGGGAAATCTTAATGTCAAGTCCATGATTCCAAGGTCGCATGACATATGAACGAATGATATGACCTATGTTATATGATATGTGCAATATGTTATGTGTTATATGCAATATGTTATGTGTTGTTTGCCAAATTATATGTATGATGATGCATGTTACTCTCATAGCATGACTTTCCTAATCCGATTTGGCAATTCCACTGACTTGACTTTCCATAACTCATATCGTTAGGAGAGAGCTCTTCTTAATCATGCATGTCCTTGGTGTGTGCTTGCATATACCCTTACTTAGTACAAGTGTGTACTAATCCCATACAACTCTCTACTTTTAGGTGCAGGTGCAGGTGAACGCTAGAGCTTATGAGACTACGCTGAAGTTATCCGGACGTGGAGTATTCATCCTGACTTAGTAGGCCTCTTGCTTTCGAGGATGCCTATCTTTTATATTCTAGCTTAGATGTAGGCATGAGCTAGTGGAGGATGTTCCACTAGCGTTCCTTTCTCAGTTATTTTCAGACATTGTATTGGTACCATTTTGGCAACTCTATATTCTATGCAGATATGACTATTTCTTTCATTTGAGTATCTTGATATTAGATGGTTGTTGTGAATGATTATGAAATTATGTAGATGATCTTATTCGAATACGATGTTTCCTACTATGAATTCTAAGTATACTTCAACTAAACAAAAAGTTCAAAATTTCCGCTAAAATTAACCTAGATGATGTAATGATGACATATGTAGGCTTGTATGCGACCTCTGAGAGGTCAACGACGCCGGTTTCGTCTAGGGTCTAGACTCCGGTCGTGATACCCTGAATTTTGACCAAAGTTAATACAAATGCTAAATTTCCATAATTTCACAATTTAGGACCTCAAAGCCTCAAAAAGAATCCAAATATGAAATTGACAGGTCGCACTATTCAAAACACATATTTAGGACCTCAAAGCCTCAAAAAGAATCCAAATATGGAATTTTGTTCTGGCACTGAAAATTCCAAAAGACATCAAAAGCCAATGTTTAAGTAACTCATCCCTTCAAACTCAAAACTTGCAAAACTCTCAACTTTAACCCTCAAAGTTTGACCAGCTTCAAAAACTCAAACATAAAAGACTCGAGAGTGATATTAGAATGAGAAAATTGTAAATTCACAAAACTTTCAAAAAATGACTGATCGGGTCATTACATTATCAACAATTAAAAGTTATGCCTCTCCTCGAATATATAACAATAAAAAAAATATAATCTTTGATTTGCATATTACAAACTTGTGGGATATTGTTGAGTAGTTGCAATATGTAGGATATTTTTCGGCCTGAACGTGGCCGATTCATGAGAATTATTTTTGGTACCCAATTGAACCCTCATCCTGGCCGAATATGGTGGAAGACTAACTCAATTATACACAAGTACCAAAATTGAAGTATTATTTTAAATCAATTCATTAAATATTAAAGTTATTTGAAAACACTAAGTATTAAGCATAAAGTTATAAATAAAATATCTAAATTTGAACACTTCAAGACCGACCAAGATTGTCTATCTATGAAGCCTATAATATATAAAGATAGGTATTAGGAAAAGACCAATGACACCTCAAGGAGTTACTTCTAACAAATAATAAAACTAGAGTCCTCGGAAATCAAGGAGGCCTCACAAAAAGCTGATTAGCGGATGATATGATCCAAACAAATCTCATGTTGATGAACATAAATACCTAAATCTGTACAATGAAACAGTGCCGGTCGAATGAGATCAGTACATAGAATGTACGATTGTATAATAAGGCTGAATAACAGAAATAATTGAACTGAGAGGCTGAGCATAACTCAACTGAAATATAACATAGATCATGAGGAAAATCATTTAAGATCTTTTTTATTGGAATGCAGTAATAGTAAAACATAAGTGAAATGTATATAGAAAAAACTACTTTATTTTACTTTGGGAGGAGTTCCTCTAACCAACAACCATCACTATGGGCCTTATGATGATACAATGTCTTAGCCACATTGCCAGTGCTGCCCTATACCTTGGCGGAGTATAAGATGCAACCGAACTGCTCAATCCACTAAAATGCCTTCTTAAGGTAGGTGAGGAGTCGCCCGTCTTGGGGTATGATTCTATGTACGCTGCCGACATAGGTTATTGAGTTTAAGTTATCTGAACTCTTTCCTCAAATCGATGGTCAATACTACTCCCAAAATGTATAAGTGAATGCTCGCGTAAAAGTACTCCTTGGGTTGAGATAATTTCTCAAAAGACCTCTTTAAGAGGTAGTTGAAGTTGTACTAATCTTTCTGAAATACTCTGAAAATTTTGTATATTTTGTTGAAAATGTTGGTCTCTTTTTTAATGTAAAAATGATACGTTCGGAACCATATAAACTCAATTAAAACTCTTGAAATAACTTGTATTTATGTTGTTATCATAAAAACTATATCTAAAATGATATTGTGATTTGATCATTGATGCCTCAAGAAGTCATACTATATAAACATTGATGACATATCTAAATACGTTATTGTTTAAACATTAATATCATACTCGACTCTCAAACTAATCATGAATCGTTATTTTTTCTCAATGTGAAAATAGTACTTTTGGAATCATTTGTGACCCCTTAATCTCTTTTTAAAAAATACTTTAAAATACTCTTGTACTCACTTTAAAATTCCAAAATCAATGCATGGAAATAATTGCACAAAGGATTTCAACAAAATATCATCAACTAGGGTTCATGAGAAATAAAAGAATGAACGACAACCCAATAATTATGAATAATATAGTGCAACTAATAATAGAGAATTTAGAATTGAGAATAAATAACTTAACTCATTTCAATAATTTTTTTAAACTAAGGGTATTACCCTAGATTAATCTCCTATCGAATGAATTGAGACGCACAGTGTGAGGAAAAACTCAGTAGATCACTATAAAACACCTTAAATTCTCCAAATTCGTGAGAATGGTGAGATTCTTAGATGAAAAGATTTCAAGAATTTTATTTTATGAACCTTCAATATGAGTTTTGGAGGAGCATTCTTGAAAATCTATGAATTTCATAAGTAGGAGATATTAATTCTTTTTTAAATGAAGGAATTATGAAGTTCTATGGTAAAATCTTACCATGGATGATGGATGAACCTCGGAGGAAGTTAGTTTCTTTAAAACATCTCTTTCGGGGATAAACTTATGAACTAAGGAGGTGAACTACATTTATTTGGGGGGGGGGGGGAAGAACCAGATGATCGCGCACCCGAGAAAAAAGCGTCTCATGTGCAGCCAATCCGCAAAGGAAGGCAGTAGTTGATTCCTCACCACGCGCCCGTGTGGAGAATGCCTTGGCGACACATGGAAAGATAGCGACCAGTAAACTAGGCATAAATTTGTAATCCTCACTTAAATTGATGCAAACTAGGTGACGTTAGATAGAAGATTCAAATATCTTTAATTTGGTAGGTTACGGGCCACATAATTGTTTATATTGTAAGATATATGGTCGTTTGATGTCGATCCAAATAATATCTTACCTCAAAACTTAATCAGTAATGAAGCTTACAACTCAGTTCTATGCTAGGGGATTCTTGTGACGTTAATTCTTCTCTAAATTTATTTCTCACACTAAAGAATTGACCTTAACACCTAAGTACAACTTAAAACTCACCCATATAACCATATATCAAATGAAGTATCGCATGGATCTTAGCTTAGCAATTTTTGAGGTGTTATAGTGCTAAAGCATAATATAAAATTATTTCGCTACTCAATAACATTATATGTGTAATACTTTTGATTTGATAAAAAGAAGTTGTGGTTCAACTCTTAATATACTAATATCTTCAAGCTTTAAGGTATTTTTGCTAACAATTGGGTTAGATATTTTGTTAAAATACATGATATTATGAGACATATTATTAGTGTGGGATTGTTGAGTAGTGGTAATATGTGCGATTCCCACATCGGTGGCTAATATCCACCATTTTTCCCATATAAGACCAAGCTCATTAAATCATAATAATTGAGTAAGAACACTTATGTAACATCTTGCAACTATAAACAACTAGAAAAGAGTTCAAAATCTGAAATTATCATTTTTTGGAAACAATGAGGAAATCTGGAAATTTGTTTAAGTTAAGAAAGTGAGTTTTAGTCATTTTCAAATGTTCATAGCTTCTAACTCATGATGTGTTAGAGGTAGTTAGTGATATGGTTGGAAACTTTGGAAATATCTATCCAACGAAGCAGATTTTGCATGATTTTGATATCGTATGAGTGAGTTATTCCTTCCGCAAGATGGGCAACTGTATTGAGGAAAGTACAAATCCGGATTTAAGGAAGGGCAAACTAGTCTTTTCTCTAATTAATTTCCTAATTCATTTTTAGGGATTTATTAGGGTAAAAATGTTTTTTATTCAATTTGGAAATTTGGAATTACGCTTAGGGCATGGAGAAGAGAGAAAAGAAGAAAGAAAGGAGAGAACTCAAGAATTCGCCAAGAACGTCAAGCTTTGCGAGTGCAATTCATCGGGGGTGATCCCTATCAAGCTATGTGAGATTATTTAGTGTTGGGTTTGTTCACCTACACATCAAACTTGTTTCAATTTAGTGATTTTAGATGTGGTTGAATGATAAAAAGTAAAGTAATTGAAGAACATTGTTGAGTTCTTGGTGGTTGATTTGTTTAATGCTTAGATTTTGTTTGATTCGTGTTTCCGAGTTGTTTTTCGAATTAAATCTATTGACTATTGAGGGTACTAATGATGATAATATTTGGGGAAAGAACTATTGAAGTTTAGGGGGTTTAAAGATTAAAAACAAAGGAGAAAAGTCGAGAACGCCTGGGTAATAGGGATGGGGCACCACGCCAGCCAGCGCCCCCCAAAACGTTCTCTGAAGTTTACCCCTTTGGGCCCTGCTACAGCCTGAGCTCTCCAACTTGGCCTCTGAAGTTTGGAGGTTGGCGCCCCATGTCTCTGAGAGCGCCAAGGACGCTAGTCCACCCCATTCGTCTCTACCTTTTTTGAACTAGTTTCTAAGCGATGTACCTACATTTCCTAGTTGATTCTAACACTATAAGGTATATAGAAACATCGTGAAATTATCCATAAAACTGAGATCATGAACCTTGAATCCCTAATCCAATTCAAGGAATGTTAATATTAAAGTCAAAAAAATCAAGAGTTGAAACACCCCAAAATCTGATGTCCTTAGTTAGAGCCTCATATTATGGATAACGACTTTAAAATGGTTTAAATGATTTTTGTAGACCTAAACTAAAATAATTCACTTGGTTTGGAAGTGTTAGTACATAAATGTCTATGAGGACCCTCAAAATGATCTAGGGTAAACTAAAGCCTCACATGAGCTTTATGAGTTGTTAACTTGTTAATAAATTCAGAAACAACTTTTAATACTTGGTTTAATGAGGTTTGAGGTAAAATGCCAAAGGATGACCGAGACGTCCAGAAACTTCTCTTTTGTGTGCTAGTGTTTCTTTGTCTGTTTACCTTATTTTTATGTGTTGTTTGGAGTCTTAAAATAGTGGAGGTGACCCTAGTATCTTAATAAACATGTTTAGGATCAAAACGTTTATGTACAACTCCCTGAGGAGCACCCTAAGGTTCCTTGAGCAGGACCTGGGTGTTGGACAAAGAAGCTGCCAAAGGCAACGTGCGGAACAAAGATATTGGGGTCAGTCCGCATCGTTCGCCTGGCACTGAAGTTGCCTCTGCGTTGCGCGACTGACATGAGGCTACTGCCTCAAAAGTTTACAGAGACAAAATTGGGAGTTGCCTCCGCAACGCGCAGCCATGTGTTAAATCTGGTTGCGTTGTTTTAAAGTCAAGTTTGACATGCCTAAAAGTCCAAATAAGTATAGGGTATTTCAGGAACTTTGAGAGTCGGTTACTTTATGTCATATTTAACCCCTTTCCCAAGTCAAAATCCCAACACCCAATAATAAATAAAAACAAAACAAAACTCTCTTCTCTTCCAAATTCTCTCAAACCTCCATTGGATGCAAAACTCAAGCTCAAGCTAGTAGATGAATTTTAAAGTGGTTTCTCCTCCAAATGTGTGGGCTTTTATTCTATTAGGTATGGTAACCCTTGATCCTTAACCTTTCATCTAAGGATTTCTTACAAAAGTTTTCCAATACGATTCTATGATCAAAATCCCTATCTTTCAATCTAGCCATGGATTCATTGTCAAACTGATTTCAAAGCCATTCAAATGATGAATTCACGTTTTATTAATGTTTTTATGATGATTTTAAATCCAATTTCATGCAGAAACTATGATCTCCTTAATCTATCAATTTATGATATAATGTGGGTCTTGTTGTCTTGACTAGATGATGATACAATTGTGATTACATTGTAATGTATTGCTTAATCCTGATTCTATCTATGGCAAAAGGCAGCGTGCAGAACTAAGATGTGGAGTTCAGTCCGCATCGCGCACCTACCACTCAAGCTGCCTCTGCGTCGCGCGACTTACACAAGGCTCACTGCCTAAAAACTTTTGTGAAGTAAAATTCGGAGCTTCTTCCGCGACGCTCAGCAATGTCCTAGATAAAGTTATGTCATTTTAAAGTCAAGTATGACATGTCTAGAAGTCCAAATAAGTATGGAGGTATTTTGGGAACTTTGGGAGTCGGTTATAAACTATTTTTATGTCATATATAACCCCTTTCCCAACTCAAAACCTCAACACTAATAAGAAATCAAAAATACAAAACTCTCTTCTCTGCCAAATTCTCTCAAACCTCCATTGGAGGCAAAACACAAGCACAAGCTAGAAGGTGAATTTAGAAGTGATTTCTTCCTCAAATTTGTGGATTTTATTCTATTAAGGTATGGTAACCGTTGATCCTTAGTTAACCTTTAATCTAAGGAGTTCTATCAAAGATTTACCAATATGATTCTATGATCAAAATCCCTATCTTTCAATCTAGCCATGGATTCATTGTCAAACTTATTTCAAAGTCATTCAAATGATGAATTCACGTTTAATTATTGTATTTATGATGATTTTCAATCCAATTTCATTAAGAACCCATGATCTCCTTAGTCTATCAATTTATGATATAATGTAGGTCTTGTGATCTTGATTAGATGGTGATTCAATTGTGATTAGATTGTAGTGTATTACTTAATCCTACTTCTATCTATGTCAATTATTAATTGTGGAGATTTATCAATGGTGATCATAGCTTGGAGAAATGGTAAGTTGACCTACATTCCTAATATTAGTATTAGAGTTGACGTTGTGTGGTATTGTCCACTTATGGTGGTGGTGTTTACATTCTTGTCTATCTCTACATGTTGTGATCATGGCCTTGAAGGCAATCGGCATACTATGAATTGTGGTTATAATGATTACAATCTTGAAGGTTTTTTGTATTCTTCCATTATAGTATTATGATTTAGGTGTGTTGATAATGCATGTATGTGTGAATGATCATATTAGGGTTAGGTATGGTCTACATGTTTGATGATGGTGCATACTCTTGTACAATGACTCCTACCTATGTAACCCTATATGAAGGGGTAATATTATGAATGTAGGAGTCTTCTATTCTAATGTTGAATATGTTCTTGTCTCCTATGATGTAAAGTGGGTGTGTGGTCTATAGTTCCTAATACTCTTTATGTAAAGTTGCTCATGACTTGACGATACTGAATATATGTTATGATCCTTTGGAGTGTGGTTTCCTAAATAGATAGGTTGTTCCTCTTATGTGATCATGATGACCAATATGAACACACACACTCATATATAACTTTGAGTAGGATAGATTCATGGTGTCAATTGAAGGATAGTTCTCAAATGCGCCATTTTTTATTACTATGCATGTAAAGTATATGATTAATGAATTATGAGCATGTGTGTATAGAGGGGTTATGTTAAAAGTTTTCTCACATATGTATGCACACACATGAATCCATGAACAAATAATGTTATGATGATCTAGTAAAAGTGAGTCTTTTATAGAGCTTCCCGAATTGTACTCTAAACTAGACCATGTATGAATGATAGAATTATGTGAAAGGACATTCTCACATAATATAAATTGCATCATGAAAGTTCATTCTCATCTTAGAAACCTTTATGCTATGTGAGGTATGAGGAAGAAATTCCCTTAAGCCTATTTTCATGAAGTAATGATAAGTAAATGCTTACAGATTTTAAAGAGGGATGGCATCGAGTGGATATGTACAATGAGGAAAAGACCCCTCTGCTACTGCAATAGGTTAGGTCATCCAAGTGATACTTATGAGATGGAAGCCTCTCCACTAATGCAATAGGTCCGGTTTCTAGAAGCAATCTCACTATCCCTTAACTACTGCCCCCGTAGGACATAGCTAGTGGATCCATATAGATGGATATTATGTATGGTTCTACCTTAGCAAGTAGAATGCCTTCTTTTAGAGTGGGGTTATATGGCACCGGATTCCATGTAGCTCATATGGTCTATGTCGGTTATGGCAAAGCATTCCTAAAGTTAAGAAATGAACTAAGATAAGATTATGAATATTTCTCATGATTCCTTGAAGGACTACTTAGTGTAGGTGGGACTATGAACCCTACTTATACAACGCACAAGTGGACTCTAAGGGTAGTTATGATGAGGTTCTTTTATGAAATAAGAGTTAAATTTCATGTATGTAAATATGAATGTATGTCAAGGTTGACTTTACTCATGTAAAGACATGGATTATGATTATGCATGTGAATTGCACTTGTGGCTTCTAAATAGGTTTGTTTTGTATATGTTGGGGGTAAGGGACTCCATGTGTACATTGAACAAGTAAGCTTATAAATGAGTTATGACTAAGATATAATGAATGAAAAAGTTATTATGTGACCATTAATGAAGTATGTTTCTCCTATGTCTAACGTTAAATACATGTGTGGTATGTTATTGAATGAGATGTGTCTAAGTCTAGGGTGGCTTCCTAGGATGACTTGGTATGAGTAGTAATATGGGATGCTACTTGTACATTGCACTAGTGAGATTTATAGGTTGTCTTAGATGGTTGTTATTATGTCTAGATGGTGCTTAAATGAATGTGCCTTAAATGTGATAAAATGGCTTCAAGTATTGTTATCAGTGATATCAATGTCTATGTGATGTATGTGAATTATGTTGTGCTTATTGTAGCAATGATCATGAAGTTTTACTAAAAGACATGATGCATGAGTTCTTACTAAATTTCCTCTTTAACTCATGGTTTTTCATGGTTATCATACTTAGTGCATTTTTGTACAAGTACCATTCATCTTAGTGCATTTTTGTACAAGTACCATTCATCTTCATGTTTTTAAACTAAAATGTAGGTGGTGATGGCTAGAGTATTTTTCCTAGAATGAAGAGTTAGGATAGTTATTCCCAAGTTCAAGTGTGTCCTTATGATTCAAGCACCATCAAGTCAAGATGCTTTTTAAGTTCATGTAATTGTTTAGATTATTCATTTATGTTGTTAAGGGTCGTGTCCCTATTCTATTCTATTGGTTTTGAGTCTAATATGGCAAAAGGAGACTTGGTGTCTAAATTATGTATTTATGGTTTTATAAATGAAGTGATATTCTAGCATAATGTTATTCTATGAAAAGTTTTAAATTTTCCGCTAATTTCATTTCAATGCGATGAATGAATGCTAAGTCTCTTGTTCAAGACCTCCGAGAGATCGACGACTCTGGTAACTTATTGGGGGTGCTCCTCGGTCGTTGCAACATCAAGGGACGACCAACACGTCCGGACACTAGTATTTTGTTTGCTAATGTTTTCTAGTATGTATTCCTTGTTTCATTGTTCCGTTTGGAGGCTAAAATTAGTGGAGATGACCCTCACATCTAGATGGTCATTTTTAGAGACAACATGTCTGGGTATGATGCTCCAAGGACCACCCTAAAGGTCCTTTAGGAGGACCCAACCTTTGGCCAAAAGTTGTCAAAAACAGCTTTGCCTACGAAGGCCATTGATGATCTGCCAATTGATCCACGCCCCGTGGATTGGGTTCATGGATCATGACTGAATCAGGACTTGGTTCCATGCAATAGGTAAGTGTCATTCAAGAACCACGAAGGCATTCCATGCCACGTGAACCCATCCACGATCCGTGGATGGGCGAGCGTATGTCCTGCCAACTTTCAAGACCTCTAGTCTTAGGTTGGTTTGTTGGAGTCTTGCTGGTTGATTGATTAAAGTATTATGGGGTTGTTTAGTTAGTTTATGACCCTTTTAAGCTAAAAATACCCTAAACTAAACTATGGAATCTTTTGGAAACAAGACCCCCAAACAGTCCCTTAAACAATTTGCATAAAACAGCTTTTTGAGGTGACTTACGTATGGCCATTGACGACCAGTCAATTGATTGATGCCCCATAGGTTTTTAATGTGAGCCCATACTTAGTTTTTTAGGAGCCTTCAACAATTAGACCACATACCCAAACCACGAGACTAAACCACGGACCATAGATCAATTGGCCGTCCGTGGATGGCTAAAACATTAATGCTGCAAGTTTTAGTTAGCTTGGTTTTATGTTAGGAGTTAGGGGTTGGATTAGTTATTAATTAGGGGGTGATGTAAGTCAATTAATAGTTTATTTAACTACCTATATAAGCATAATCAAACTCTAATCTAATTATTCGATTCACCCAACTAAAGACCCCTAAATTCTCTCCAAAAGACTTCTCTCTCAAACCTCCATTGAAGAACATGGATGGAGCTTGTCAAGGGCTTGAGGGTGGGGAATTTCATACTAAATTAACAGTGACTTGATGAAAAAGGTATTCTAGTTCTTATTCTTTGTAAGATTCACCACGAATCCCTTTCAAATGTGCTTCCAAACATCCCCAAATTCTAGGTTTTCCTCCAATTTCGTGGGTCTCTTTCAAATATCATTTCTTCGATTTAAAATGGATTAATTATGATTGAATATTAATGTTTAATGATGAACTTAAGTATTGATTAAGTTTTTATCCAATTCTCTAATAACACATGAGTATTCCTCTTTTCTCAACCCTAACCCTTGAATTATGATGAATGATGATTAGAGGTTATGTAATTAAATATTTTCATGTACAATTCATTATTGTATTGTTATTTTATCATATAAAAAGTATGAATATGAGGAAATAAGGGTAAACCTTGAATATATCCATTGAAGGCTATGAATTAAGGCATTAATTGTAAGTAATCTTTCTCATAAATTGATGATCCACTTGTGGTGGATGTATTTACCTATTGTGTATTCATACATTGATTGGTTTGATCCACTTATGGTGGAGGTACTAATTTGTAAAATATATTATGGTACTTACAATACTAATATGCTTATGTATGATATGTTATGAATATGAAGAATGTGTTATGATCATGGTGTGGTCTATATGTTGAATTGTATGAGGTGCTATTGTGGAAAGACCCTACCCACATAATCCCCTACATGAATCTGTGGTTCTATACATGCCATGAATTACCTACTTGAGTGATTAATTTAGTCATGTATAGTATAATGAGGTCGGATATGATGTGCATGTATGGTGATCCCTTTTGGAGGGAAGTTCCTCTAATGATGATGTTGTTGCTATTATGCTAATGTGAGGACAATTTTGTACACACACACTCCATTCATAAATATCTATATGATGTGGTTATGGTGTCAATTGAAAGCCAAAATTCTCATATGCACCCTTACATCTTAATATGCATGAAAAAAATATGATTAGCATGAAAAAAATATGATTGGCAAGGTATGAACATATGTTGCATAAAGGGATTTATGTGAAAGGTTTTCTCATATATGTACACACACATGAATGTATAAATGAATGAGGTTTATGATAATCTAGTGAAAGTAAGTCTCTTGAAAGGTTTCCTCAATTGTACTCTAAACTAGACTATGTTATGATTATGTCAAAGGACATTCTCACATGATGTAGGTTCTATGATGAAATGCTATTCTAATCTTAGGAACCTATGAGCTATATGATATATAAGGGACTAAGTCCCTAAAACCTACTTTATGAATTATGGTTAAGTAAAGGCTTAAATATTTGTAAAAAGGGAGTTTGAGCTTAGCGCCGAGTGAACATGAAAAATGAGACTAGGGGTCTTATGTCTAGCAAGTCCGGCTTCCCACAAGAGAGCCTTCAGGTTTAGCAAGTCTGAGTTCCCAACATAGATGTTTTCTCATGAGATGGAAACCTTCCATGTCTAGCAAGTCTGGGTTTCTAGTAGCAATCTCCTTGTTCCATAACTACGTGCTCTCCTAGGTCTTAGCTTAGTGGATCCACTTAGAAAGTTATTATGTATGTAGGTGCAACCTTGGCTAGTAGTACCCTATCTTTTTGGTGCGGCTGTGGAAAACTAGATTTTGTGTGGCTCACATAGTTTATGTCGGTTATATCAATGTCTCTCTAAAGTTAAGATAGGAACTAAGAAAAGAATATGAACTCTAGGCATGACTTCTTGAAGAGTTTACTTTGTATAGGTAGGACTGTGGACCCTTCTTATATATTGCACAAGTGGTCTTTAATAAAGGTTAGTATTAGAGTCTCTTATGTAATAAAGACTTATCTTTATGTATGATAAGTATAAATGCATGTCATGATTGGCTTTATTTATGTTATAAGGCTATATTGGTGATGCATGCTTTGTTTGGATTCGCTTTATGGTTGGTTTTTCTTAATATAAGTGTATTATTAACCCCTTCTTATGCATGTGGGTATGAATGAATTTATGTCAAGAATGAACATGATGACCTAAAAGTGATACTTAATGTACGTAGGACTATGTACCCTACCTATGCATTGCACAAGTAGAACTTAGGGTTATTCATGTCACAATGCATGTATATTATCTCTTGTATGAGATAGTATGTGTATATTGATCATGTTGAGACTATGCCTTGGTGATGTCCTTATCCTATGTGCTTTGATGAACCTTATGAGAGTTGCTTATTACTTGTGATTATCCTACTCTTTTAAAGAATGATTTTCAAAAGTGCATAAAGAATGGTTTAAACTAAATGTTCCTTTTCAATCATCTTTCAATAGTTATTCCATACTTAGTGCCTTTATGATAATCCCTTCTTCTAGATTTTGTACAAAGTGTAGGGTTTGGAGAGTTGATTGGAAGATAGGTTTCTAAGGATCTTGGGTAACAAGTGTTGGGGAGTCCTAGATTCGAGGATGAACCCACTTTATTCACTTATGTCTTTATTTTATGGTTTTAGATTATGTAAGGGCCATGTCCCAAAGTTTTACTAAATTGAAGTTAAAGTCTAAATCTTATTTCGATGGTTTTTGAGACATAGAGTCTTGGATACTCTTTTTTTGTAATTTTTTCGACTGTTAGAGAAAAGTTATACATTTCCCACTATTTTTCATATTCTTAATGTTCAAGAATGATACTAGCTTCTACAAGACCTCCTTGAGGTCGAATACCTCGTGTTACGATTAGGCGGTGCTCTCTGTTCGTGATAAGAGTCAAGTCTAAAAGTTAAGAATAAAGTAAAAGTAAAGTTCTTAAAAGTTTTCAAGAGTCTTTACCAAATGTTTAAACCTAGTTATAAGGCTCAAGTTACAAGTTAAGCAAGGAACTAAGAGTTGAGTTCATTTCTTAAAAGTTATAAGGGAACTAAGTATTCCGTAAGAGTTACAAATGTTTTCCCATTTTGAGCAAGAAAGGAAGTTGAGACTTCCAAAAGAGCCTCTGTTAGTTTTTAGAAAAGAGGAAACTATGATTTCGAAGAGAGCTTTTAAGCTAAGTATGAGAAATGACCTCAAACCTGAAAAGAAGTTGTTTTAAAAACATATGAGCTAAGTATTTTTGGGAGTAGTATTGAGAGCCGATATGGGAACGCGAGTTCCTATTAGCTTAAGGCCATATAAAACATGTAGCAATCATGGACAGAAGAAGGGTCATATTTTTTAGATGATTCCTTAGTGCTTTTTAGCATAGATCAGTGGATCCACTTAGTTGTAGGTTCAATATTGACGGCAAGGTATAGGATGGTCTTCTTGCAATGTGAGGTAAGACGTTGTGCCATCACTTAGGCTCATAGTGATGGTTGTGAGTTGAAGAATCTCCCACAAAAGCTAAATTACTTCATATATAAGTAAAGTTGAGTTTGTTACTACATTTCTTTAACGAACTATGTGTTTTCATTGTTTTACAAGCTTTTATATATCACATGTGTCTTATTTTATTTTTATAAAGTCAATATATTCATGAGTTGAACAGAGCCAAGGTAAGTGTTCCTTCATACTCTTTTCAAGCATAAGTTGTTGTTTTGCATTCAAACTCGCATAGGCGTACATTCAATGAACTAATGTTGCGACGGAACGGGACGTACCGGTACCGTTTCGGTACTGTTCCGGTTCGTTCCATTTCGGTTGCATACGGGACGGGATAGTCTGAACCGGTACACGAAACGGAATGGAACCGTGGTTTGGTACCATTATACCGGTACCGGCTCATCCCGGTTCATCCCGGTTCCGATCCGGTCCGTTCCGGTTCCCGTCCTGTTTACTTAATATATATTAATTGTTTTATATTTTATATTTTATATAATTTATATTTTATATTTTATATTTTATATAAATTATATTTATATTTTATATTTTATATAATTTCTATATATTAAAATTAATTACCCACCCCTTCCCTCAAACTTGAAAGTTGGCAGGCGGCATCTTTAATTAAAAGCTGCCCTGCGCCCTGACCAGTCATACCTGCCCCCCCTGCCCTGCAGCTTTAAATCTGCAACCCCCCCTTTCAAACCCCCCATTCGGCCATTCCCAATTTCCGATTTCCCCTTCCCTTTCCCAACGGTCGTTTTAAAACGAAAAAATTAAAACGGCTAGTTTTTTTATTTTATAATTCAGAAATAGATTTCTAAAAACTATATATACATACATTAGTTTGAGAGAATATATATTTCCATTCATATTTCTAAGTTTTAGCAATTACAGATTATAAATTATAAAATTTCAGACTTTCAATATTCAATTCAAGTTCTAAATTCTTAATATCATTTGCTGATTTGGTCATTTGGTGTATTTTGGAGGAGGAATCTTCTTCAAATTTCAAGTTTCGACATCAATATTTTAGTTAAAAAACTAATAAAGGTCTAGTTCTTCTAAATCTAAAATCCCTCTTGTTAGAATGAATACGGATGAATGTACGCATGTGAATGAAACTAGTTTTTCCCGTCCCGGTCCTATAAAAATTAATTTGGATACTCCTATGATTCCCCATGAACTCTATGAAAGACATTATGGTATTAATCAAGAAAATGAAGAAGTGGAAATGGATGAACAATTAAATTTAGATGAAGAAATAGATTTAGATGATACATCGACTAGTCCCAACCTCAATAGTATAGGCACTGAAGCTCCACCTCCGGTTGGAACTACTCGTCCCCCTATTATCCCAACTAGAGGTAAGACCAAGGTAACAACGTTCTTTAAAATCACATGTGTGGAAATTTTGTTATTTGAATGAAGAAAAAACTTTTAGTATATGTAATATTTGTAAACAACATTTTAAATATACATCTGGTATTGAAGTTATGATTACAAAATTTAAGAAATATTTTTTTCCTATCCTCAAATTTATTTAACTGCAATTCTTTTCAACCCTGAATATAAAGAATATGGTGCAAAAGCTTTAGTTGAATGCATTTATCAAAATTTAGATATTCAACCTGAAGAAGTACCTGATTTGGTAACATGTCAAAATAGTATAAAATTCTTTGCTAAAGAAATGTATGATAAATATTCTTCCTTAGATAATATTGAAAATCCTCAAACGTCTATGTATCAAGTAGGTGCTCATGGACGAGTGAAATATAAACTTGGTCTTGACTCTTCTAATAAATGTGAATTTGTTAAATATCTTGAATAGGGTTCGGATGATATTACAAACGATGAAGGTATACCACAATTATTGAACTGGTGGAGGAATCGTGGAACTCAATTTCCAAAACTTAGTAGGATAGTGAAGGATGTGCTTGCAATTCAAGGATCATGAGTAGCTTCAGAAGCAGCTTTCAGCGCGGCAAGATTTCAAATTGGAGACCACATATATTCGTTAGCAGAAGACAGCTTGGAGATATCAGTGTTATTTAGAGACTGGATAAATGTTGAGCATAGAAATCAAGGACTTCCAAAGTTAGATAGTCAATTTGAACTTTTCATAGATTCAGCTATTGGATATGGTAGTGATGATGGCATCGAACTTCAAGATCGTCAACGAGCTTTACCAAGACCAGAAGTTGATTACAATCAATCTATAGCTGAGTTAGAAAGAGGATTTACCGGACTATAGAACTATTAGTATTACATTCGAGACTTAGTTGAAACAGAACCCTTTCTAGAAGGTGATTGCGTAAACTATGTACTCTACTAATAGTTGTAAATTGAAATTATACTTTGTTACAAATTTAAATAAATTAAATTCTTATTTTTAATTTTTTGTAATTGTTTTATCCTTATTTTAATTTAATTTTTTTTAAATTACAAATTTTATTTATTTATATTACAAGACACAAGTTATAAATATAACTTATAAAATAAATATTAATGAATAATAAATAATAACTTATTTAGTATAAACTTCAAAAGATTTAAATTTTGAAAACTTTATTAGACTTAAGTCTTAACTTGCAAACTTAATAAGCAAAAAAAATTAAAAAAAATATCTTTAAAATAAACTTAAGTAAACAATTATAGCATAAATTTAAAAACTATTAATTTAAACTTAGAAAAATAAAAAAAATATTTATATTTTTATAATCCCAAAAAATGTCATCCCGTTCCATTACGGTCCGTTCCGGTTACATCCTGTTATATAGTGGAACGGGACGGAACCGAGTTTTTGTCCCGGTAATTCTGGTCCGGTTCATCCCGGTACCGTTCAACGCGTCTCGTTTTGGTCCGGTGAACCGGTTCTGGTCCGTTGACCAGTCTTAGTCTACATCTTATTATGATGCAGACGGAGGTAACCAGGATCATCATCCAGCCCCTCGTTAATCCATTTGAGCACTCAGAGTCAATGATGAGCCTTCCTTCATTCTAGAAGAGTCTTTTATTCACCTTTTTATCACGACCGGAGTCTAGACCCTAGCCGAAACCGGCGTCGTTGACCTCTCAGAGGTCGCAGACAAACCTACTTACGTCGTCATTACATTGGTTAGGTTAATTTTAGCGGAAAATTTGAAACTTTTTGTTTTGTTTGAAGAGTATATAGACTTCATAGTTATAACATGCATACGCGTATAAAGAAGTTCATTGCTCATGTGTATCAACCATCTAATAAATAATCATTCAATCTTTAAATAAATAGTCTCATAGCATATGTAACAATTGCCAAAGTGGCACCATTACATAAGTCTGAACAAAATAGGAAAGAAATACTAGTGGAACATACTCCACTAGCCTAAACCTATTACTAAGATAGAAATGTAAAGTCAGGCATCCTCGAATGCATGAGGACCTACCAAGTCCGGATAAAAAGCTCTGATGTCCGAACAGCTGGACTGAATGTCTTCAACGCCCTCCTGAACCTGCACCTAAAATAGTATAATGTATGGGATTAGTACACACTTGAATTAAGTATGGGTGTATGCAAGTACACACCAAGGACATGCATGATTAAGAAGAGCTCTCTTCTAAAAAATGAAATTATGGAAAGCCTAGTCAGTTGGACTTGCCAAATCAGATTAGGAAAGTCATGCTATGAGAGTAACATGCATCATCATTCTTTTCATATTGCACCCAGCACATAACATATTTCGTATAGCACATACATATCTCACATGTCATTCGTTTATATACCATGAGACCTTGGAATCACGGATTTAACATTAGGACTTCCCAAAAGAGGGCTCAACATATGAGACCTCGACTTGGGAGCCTTCATTTAGCAAACACAGAGTCTGCTTCTTTCATTCATACGTACGTCACATTATTCATTTCATTCATTCGTAGGCTGATGTAAACACAAGCTATACCTAGGATGAAGTTTAAGACTCTCATCAGGATCATGAAGTGCAATGACCAAGAATGACCTAATGTCATTACTTGAATCTGGTTTCACCTCCTGATTGACTTTCACATACATCTTCAGTATCATTCATTTCATTATCTTTCATACTTTGAGGAACTTCAACTTTAACCGACATAGATCATGTGAGCATCATGAAATCCGGTGTCTTCCCCACACCAAAAAGAGGTGGAGTCACTGGCCAAGGTGAAACCAAAACATCCCTAGCTCGCTTAGGTGGAAAACCATGGCTAGTTACCTATGTTTATAGTATAGTTCAACGACTAGGAGATTTAGGGAGACTCATACCGTCCTAAACGGACAGCCTCATCTCATGAGATTTACACGAATCTCTGCCTTCCCCAAAGAAGGAATCGTGACTCATAGCTAGCCTATCGCTGCTCCGTTTAAAGTTCCTAGTTACATTCAACTCATACATCATCGAAGCTTGCTTCTAGCATGAGGTAGTCATATCTCATTAGATGATTTCTCATCTCTTGTTTACGTATTAAGTGTGAATTGTCCTTACACTTACATATAGAGTGTGATTGAGACTTGTCTCTTAATATTCAACACTCTCTTAGGTGAGTACTTTTGGTTACCTTATATAGGCGTAGGTACAACTTGTCTCACTTGCACTAGCCTCATATTGTGGTGTCAGCCTGTTTTTTCTTAACACCTTTTCATTTCATCTTTACTCACCTTTCATTATTCGTTCATCGTATAACATATATATGCTCTCTTGGAATTTACATTGAGGGACATTGATTCTAGGCGTAGATACAACTTGTCTCACTTGTACTAGCCTGTCCTCATGTAGCCACTCTTTCTATGCTTATTCATCATATAGCATAAATATATTCTCTTAGCAATTTCATTTAGTGACATTGATTTTTAGACGTAGATGCAGCTTGTCTTACTTGCACTAGCCTATAGTGATGTAGTCACTCTTTTCTTTGCTTATTCATCGTATAGCATACATATACTCTCTTAGAAATTTCATTTAGTGACATTGATTTTTAGGCGAGATGCAGCTTGACTCACTTGCACTAGCCTATAGTCATGTGGTAACTCTTTTCTTTGCTTATTCACTATGAATTCATTCTTAACACTTTCTTTTGGAGTATGCTTGAGATTTGACTCTACATCATTCTACACTCCCATATGTGAGTGCATTTGGTAACATTTTCCTAGGCTTGGTTGAGACTTTCCTCACCCTTCATCTTAGACTCTTATCATGTTGTCACTATTTTCATTAGCATCATAGTATAACATAATTACTTACCTCATTACGTGAATGTTCATTTCATTATGTGCCAATGCACTTGGCCTTTTAGTGTGTTTCACACTGTTATTTAACCCTGTGGGGGTCACATCATTTCATCACATACATCTTAGGTTCACTTATTTTTAAACGTATGCTGGAATTATGAACCCATACGTACAGGCCATGAGGCTTCGTTCATAATTCGTCTAAGTGACTCATACTTACCCATGATTATGTGGTACAAGACTTATGCATCTTGTAAGTATGCCAAGGTCTCGAGTTCGATTCCTATAGGCAGCATTCATTAAATATTTATTCACGGAAGACATATGTATGAATACGGGATTGGGCAAGGGAACCTAATTTCGAATCCCATGAGCAACACTTAGTGTTATATTAAAATTTTGATTTATAATTTTGGCTTGGGGACTCGAGGTCGATCCCCAACGCCTACGCTTCTTTTCTTTCTTTCTTTCCTTTCCTTTCTTTTTCGTTTAAGATCAAGCGGAGTGGGATTGATCCCCCCAACCTCATTTTATTTTTCTTTAATTTTTCTACAACTTTCCTCACCTATCCGAGAGGTTGTGGGTTCGATTCCCACACACCTCATTTTATTTACATTTCCCTCTTTCATTTCTTCACTTGAGCCTTACCCCATTTCGAATCCCCCTTACCTCATTTTTATTCTTGAATTTTTCAGTAGCTTGCATATGGTGAGGTCTTGGGTTCAATCCCTGATGACCTTACATCTTAAAAAAAAATTGAAATCCAACTCCCTCAACACTGCCTAAGCCGAGACCAAAATTCTAGATTTTGTAGAAATTTGGTCATCTTTTCAATCCACCTTTTCTCAACATTTATATGTTAGATTTTTATGAAAAATTCATTAGTCATTTCGCACATTATTATATGCATTATTTCCAAGTAATTTCATACAAAAACACAAGGATTTAACATACCATTTTCATGCTCCAATTCGTACCATTTTCATGCTCCAATTCGAGACCAAGAGACACGGCCACACACACATTGCACACATGTTTATATTCACATAAATACGAACATACATATATGAACATAATCATCACGAAAACACGTTACATCCCTAAATTCTACCAGAAAACATACCCAACCTACGACAATCGATGGGAGCTAGTGACAGGGACATGCAAAGGGGAACATTCCTAGTTTTCGGATTAGAATTCGACTGAATTTTAGGGGTCTCTTGGGAAAGGGACCAAGAGTAAGAAAACCCATACCTTTTTTCATCGTTTAACACTTTTCAAACCTGATCTCAAGTGCTGCCAACTCCCAGGAAAAACAATGTTTCCCCAACGAAACCTCACGTGCAAACCATTTGAAAAATGTTTTTGCTTTTCATTTTTAGTTTAGTTTTTCTTTTGAGTTTTAGCGTACAAGTTCTTCAAGAGTGATGAACTTTGATTTTTGTTCTTTTTGCTGATGATGAGCATGAGAAAGACAGTGGAGAGACGTGAGAATGAGAGTGGAGAGAGATGAGAGTAAGTTTAGGAGTAGGAGATTTAGGTGAAGACTTAGTCAAACTAGGACTCTTTGTTATTTATTTATTTTATTATTATTTTTTTATTAAAAATTGGATTTTCCCTTACTTAAATCAGAAAATTAAATACCAATTAATTCAACTTAATCATTGCTTCCACCAATGATCATACCCGGGTGAAGCCTAACTCGCGAAAATGGGTCAATTCGGGTCAACCCTACCCGAATTGTCCACTATTTTCATTAATTAATTATTTAATTAAATTTCTAGAGTAATTACGATACAACCCTTAGCCTGGAAAAGACCATTTTATCCCTAGACCCTCCAAAACAAAGATTACCCCTTTCAAGTCCAGTTAAGACTCATCCGGGTGAATCTTAATATTCGGGTGCCCTACATGGCTGGAGCCAACCTTGACTAGCTCAACAAACTCACCAAGTTGGTTGGCTTTGCTGGTGCACAGGTTCAGAGGTCTGGTTCCACGCGCATCAATCCGTGTGAACCCGGTCTAATCTAGGCATTCTAGGTACGTTAGGCATTACTTAGCATAGTTATTTTCGGGTTGTTACACTTTTAGTCTTTATTTATCAGGATGTTATGGGGTCTGTCCCAATATTCTTCTTAGTATTATAGAGACTTCATAGACAATCAGACAAATAGTTATGAGTCTCTCATCTTTGTATTGCAGATCTTTTATTATGAGACTTAAGTGCCATTTTGGCCAACTTGTTATTCTTTCAGTTATTATACATGATTGTTTTATTGAGTTAAGTCTTCTGCTGAGTTAAGCAAGTCATGTCAAGGGTTTGGCTGGGACCAGCAATGGTTCTGGAGTGTCAGCAACGTCTGGGGTGTAGAATCAGGGCGTGCAAACTTTATATTAGAGAACAAAGTTCAAGAGTTCAAAGGATTATATGAAGTTATGTGTGTAGAGTCCTAGTTATCGGTGTGAAGCGTGCCACATCTATAATTAAGAGTTTGCAACAATTAGTAATTTCTTCCTTTTTTTTCATATCCATTTTGTTCGTTAGAGTTTCTCTCTAAAAGTTTTTTTCTAATTCATGCTTGTGCATGTTTCAGATAATCATGCCTCCACGAAGAGTAACCCAAAGTTATCCCGTAGGAGGAACGTTGAACCACGGGAGCAAGGGGTACCTAATGCACCAAACGTGCAACCTCAAGGCGGTTACTAATATTGAATTCCGTGAGGCTATTTGGATGTTGAGCCAAGATATAACTAATAAAGTTGGGCAGCAAAGGGGATTTAGAGAATAAGAGGCCAACACTTTGAGGATTCGTGAATTCTTGAGAATGAATCTTCAAAGTTTCACGTGTTCGAGCACTAATGAGGATCAGGAGATTATTTTGGAGGAACTGAGAAAGGGTTTTGATGTGATGCATGTTGCTGACACTGAAAGGGTTGAGCTACATGCATATCAAGTGAAAAATGTTTCTAAGACTTATTTTGATTAGTAGAAGGAGGGTAAAGACGATGATGCACCACATCCGAGTTTGTCTTGTTTTGAGGAAGCTTTCTTGGGGCGTTTCTTTACTCGACAATTGAAAGAGGCTGAGGTATGAGAATTTCTTACACTGAAATAGGATTACGTAAGTGTGCATGAATATGGGTTGACCCAACAATCTCATTATACTCCGAAAATGGTTAAGGACATGAGGATCTGAATGAGTTTATTTGTTGTTGGCTTGGTTCATTCATAAAGAAAAGATAGGTGACATGGACATAAAAAGATTGATAGTTTATATTCAGCAGGTTGAAGAAGAGAATTTGAAAAATAGAGAAGAGTATTAAAGCAGGAAAGCTAAGACTGGGAATGCGTCTAGGCAGCAAAAAATTAGTATGAACCGTCTACTTTTTCAGAAACAAAAGGGGTATGCGCCATCATCTTCTAGTGCACCTGAACCAAGAAACAAAGGTGAGTATATTTGCTAGAATTCGCAGAACTTAAAATCTAAACCAGCACAGTCCCAAGGTAGTGTGGCACAAGGAAGTAGCTAGGCTCCTGTATATGGTAGGTATGGTAGAAACCACGTCGCTAAGTGTCATGATGGCTAGTCAGGTTGTTTCAAGTGTGGGAAGGCGGGAAACTTCATGAAAGAGTGTCCTAAGAATAAGTAAGATAGTAGAAATCTAGGCAACAAAGCCCAGTCATTATCAGTTGCTCCACAAGACAGGGCTGCACCTAGAGAAGCTACTTCTGGTACTGGCATAGGGGCAAACCGCCTCTATGCGATCACTAGTCACCAAGAGCTAGAGAACTCTCCAGATGTTGTCACTTGTATGATCAAAGTCTTTACGTTTGATTTTTATGCTTTGCTAGACCTAGAAGCAAGTTTGTCTTTTGTAACTCTTTATGTTGCATATAAGTTCGAAATCATTCCTCAGAAACTTTGTGAATCGTACTATGTTTCAACACCTGTTGGGGGGTCTGTTCTTGAATAAAGACTCTATCGTGATTGTCATGTTTCTATCAATCACAAGAACACAATGGTTGACCTAGTACAGTTACACATGGTAGATTTTGATGTAATTCTAGGTATGGACTAGCTTCATGTCTGTTATGCATCAATAGATTGTAGAACTTAAGTTATCAAGTTTCAAATTCCTAATGAGCCTGTCATATAGTGGAGTAGTAGTTTAGTAGTGGCTAAGGGTTATTTCAAGTTAGTTCCAAAGGTTTGTATCTATCACTTAGTACGAGTTATACCTTTCATTCAGTCATTTCCTATAATAAAAGAGTTTCCAGAAGTCTTTCCTAATGATCTGCCTGGAGTCTCTCCTGAGAGAAATAGACTTCACCATGGACATCATTCCAAATACTCGTGCTATCTCTATTCTTCCATATAGAATGGCACCAGGAGAGTCAAAAGAGTTAAAAGTACAGTTGAAAGATCTGTTAGATAAGGATTTCATTCGACCAATTGTCTCACCTTGGGGTGCTCCGGTCTTGTTTGTGAGGAAGAAAGATTATTCCCTTAGGATGTGTATAGACTACCTTAAATTGAACAAGATTTCCATAAAAAATAAGTATCTCCTTCCAAGGGTAGATGATCTAATCAATCAACTTCAGGAAGCCACCTATTTTTAGGAAATATACAAAACATATGGCTACCACAAGTTGGGAGTTAGGAAATGTGATATTCCAAAGACATCTTTTAGTTACAGATATGGTCATTATGAGTTTTTGGTCATGTTGTTTGGTTTAACTAATGCACCAGCAGCGTTCATTGACCTTATGGATAGAGTCTTCAAATCTTATTTAGATATGTTTGTTATCGTCTTTATTGATGACATACTAATCTATTCAAGGAATGAAGAAGACCATGCTAGCCATCTCAAAGTTCTTCAAACTTTGAGGGATAGAGAGTTGTATGCCAATTTCTCAAAGTGAGAACTTTGGCTTAAGTCTGTGGAATTCTTAGGCCATATTGTGTATGGAGAGGGAATTAAGGTGGACACTCAGAAAATTGAGGCAATGCAGAATTGTCCTAAACCCACATCTCCAACTAATATTAGGTGTTTCTGGGTTTGGCTGACTACTATAGGATATTTGCTGAGGGTTTCTTATCTATTTCGTCTCCTTTTACGAAGTTGACTCATAAAATAGTAAAGTTCCAATGGTCTTAACCTTATGAGAAAAGCTTTCAGAAATTGAAAAAGAAGTTGAGTACATCCCGAGTTTTTACCTTACCAAAAGGTACTCAAGGTTTTGTGGTCTATTGTGATGCATCTAGAGTTTTTTTGAGTTGTGTATTAATGAAGAATGACAAAGTTATAGCATTTGCCTTAAGACAGTTGAAAGTTCATGAGAATAATTGTCCAACCCATGACTTAGAATTGGATGCTATAGCTTTTGCTTTAAAGATATGACAATACTAATTGTATGGTGTTCATGTTGATATACTCACTGATCACAAGAGCTAACAATATATGTTTAACTAGAAAGAGCTCAATCTCAGACAGAGAAAGTTGTTAGAATTACTCAAGGATAATGACATGAGTATTCTTTATCACTCAAATAAGCCTTATATGGTTGTTGATGCCTTAAGAAGGTTATACATGGGGATTACCTCGCATGTTGAGGAAGAAAAGAGGAAGTTTGTCAAAGAGTTGCACAGACTTTGACGCCTAGGAGTCCGACTTATGGATTCAACAGAATGTGGAATAGTGGTGACAAACGGGTTTGAATCTTCACTAGTGTCATAGGTGAAAGAAAAACAAGATCAAGACCTCATTTTGCTTGATTTGAATGTAAATGTTCATAAGCCAATGGTACTAGATTTTTGACAATGTGGAGATGGTGTGTTCAAATAGCAACGTAGATTGTGTGTGCCAATGATGGATTAATTTAAAGAGAGAATCATGGATGAATGTCATAGCTCTAGATATCCCATCCATCCGGGTTCCAAAAAAATGTACTGTAATTTGAGAGAAGTATATTGGTGGAATAATATGGAGAAGGATATTGTTGAATTTGTTGCCAAGTGTCCGAATTGCCGACAATATAAAGTAGACCACCAAGGCCTTGAGGTTTGGAACAAGACATAGAACTTCCGGAGTGGAAGTGGGAGATGATTAACATGGATTTCATCACAAGGTTACCCAGATCTCTCAGGCAGAATGATTTTATTTGGGTGATTGTTGATAGAATGACTAATTAACCAAATTTTTATCAATTAAGACTACTTATTAAGAATAAGATTATGCCAAGTGGTATATTCAAGAGGTTTTAAGGTTTCATGAAGTTCCGATATGTAACAACCCTAAAAATGGATATGATAAGTAATGCTTAATGTGTCAAGAATGCCTATGATTAGACCAGGGTTCACACGGATTGATGCGCGTACAACCAGACCTCAAAACCCTTTGTACATCCAAGCTAACTAACTTGGGGAGTTTATTTGATCTTGTAAAGGTTGGGTCCAACATGTAGGGCTATCGAATACGAAGATTTACTCAAAGGAGTCTTTACCGGACTTAAAAAGGGGAAATCTTAGGTTTGAAGGGTCTAGGGGTAAAATGGTCTCTTTCCTGGCTAAGGGTAGTATCGTAAATACCCTAAATATGTAATTAATTATTTAATTAATAAGGTGGAAGGGTAATTTGGGGAGAGAGGGCCGAAATTGGGCTTTTGAAGTGAAGTCTTGCTCCACCCGGGTTCGAACCTAGGTGGAAGCAATAAATTAAAGTGATTTTTATTTAAGTTATTGAATTAATGTAATTAATTAATAGTTATTATTCATTATCTGATTTAAATAAAATAAAAATCAGATTTTTATTAAATAAACAAAACACTATTGACTAAGTCCTAAAACTAGACTCCTAAGCCTCCTACAACTCCCACTCTCTCACGTTTATCTCTCCACTCTCACGCTCAATCTCTCTTATTCTTTCACACGAAATTTCTCTGCCAAAATAAGATACAAAAGGAGAAAAATAAACCAAGTTCTTCACACTTGAAGAACTCAAACGAAATCACAAGAAAACAAACGTCAATCGCACACTAGGCTAAGGGAGGTTGTCATTCGAGTAGAGTTGATATTTAGGAGGCTTAGACGTGTTCTTGGGTGAAGTTTTTGGTCAGCAAGTCAATGGTTTAACGCCAAAAAGTTATGGGTTTTCTTCTCTCTTGGTCCCTTTCCCAAGAGACCCCTTAAGGTTCATATTATTCATCCGAAAACTAGGATTGTTCCCCGTTGCATGTCCCTGTCACTAGATCCCAATGATTCGTAGGTTGAGTATGATTGCTGGTAGATTTAGGTGTATGTTGTGTTTTCGTGATGAATATCTTTATGTTTGTGTATTTGAAATCGTATGAATGACAACCTATGTGTTCTGAAACTATGTGCATGTGTGTGCAAAAATGTGGCAGTGACTATGAGTTCTCAGCTTGAGGCTCCAAAATTGATAATGTTATGGTTGTTATTTTACGTGCATAAAACTATGTAAATCGTGATGTTCATTAAAATGGAAGTGTGGCTGATTTGAGTATCAATCTTTTGGCTAAATGAATCTATGAAAAATGCACCCCAAAACGTGTTAAATGATCTATGAATTTCCCTAAGAGTTCAAGTGTAAATGTTGAAGAAAGTATGCTGAAAAATTAAAACAAAATTTCCAGATTTAAGTGAGGGATTTCGGTCAAGTTAAGGGGTTTCAAAATGTTGTGAAAAATGAATTAAAACAAGTGAGGTCATGGAGGATTGAACCCGTGACCACACCATGTTAAAAACCATGAAAATAAAGAAGTACAAAGAAATGTGGTGAAGGGGATTCGAACCCATGACCTTGGATGGAAAATGAATTATGAAAATAAGAAATGAGAGGAGTGGGATTCGAACCCACAACCTCTCACACAGTAAAGGAGAAAGAAAAATGAAAAGAAAAGGAATGTGAGGCATGGGAATCGAACCACGACCTCTAGGCAGTAAAGGAGAAGTAAGGAAAAATAAAAATAAAAGAAATGTGAGGTGTGGGAATCGAACCCACGACCTCTTAGGCAGATTTAAGGAGGATAATAAAAGAAAAATAAAGGGGGAGGCGTGTGGGAATCGAACCCACGACCTCTTAGGCAGATTTGAGGAAGAGAATAAAAGAAAAATAAAGAGAGGCTATGGGGGTTTGATCCCACAACCTCATGGTCAACTCAAGATAGTCAAGGAAAATTAAATAAAAAAATAAAAGGGGTTGTGGGGGTTCGAACCCACAACCCCTCGGCCAAAGGAGAGAAAATTAAAAGCAATGAAAATAAAAGTAAATGAGGTTGTGGGGGTTCGATCCCACATCCTCTCAATCCCATTGAGCGAAAAATGAAGAGAAAAACTAAGGGAAAAATAAAATGAAGGTGTTGGGGCTCGATCTTGGGTCCCCAAGCCGTATGGACCAAAATAAAATAATGAAAAATGTAAGTGTTGTCCAAGTGATTCGAAATTGGGTTCCCTTGCCCAAATTCCGTATTGATACATAAGTCGTACGTGAATTAAATGTTCAAGAATAATGCCGCCTACATTGATAGAAATCGAGATCTTGGCATACATACAAGATGCATAAGTCTTGTACCACATAATCTAAGGAAGATATGAATCACTTAAACGAACTATGAATGAACCCTCATGGCTTGTATGTATAGACCCATAAGTCTAGCATACGTTTAAAAATAAGTGAAACTAAGACGTATATAATGAAATCATATAACCCTAGAAGGATTAGTTAAGAGTGTAAAACACACTAAATGGCCAAGTGTATTGGCATATGATGAAATGAATATTATGTAATGAAATGATGTAACCCTAGAAGGGTTAAGTACGAGTGTAAAACACACAAAATGGCCAAGTGCATTGGCATACGATGAAATGAATATTATGTAATGAAATTACGAAACCCTAAAAGGGTTAAGTAAGAGTGTGAAACACACAAAGGGCCAAGTGCATTGGCATATGATTAAATGAACATTTACGTAAAAAGGGGTGAGTAATTATGAAGAGAAAATGTGCTAATGTTAATGAATGCGGTGACAACATGATAAGAGGCTAATGTGAAAGATGAGATCAATCTCAAATGAGCCTAAGTAAATGTTACCAAAACGTACTCACCTATGAGAGTGTAAAGTTAATGAAGAGACCAGTCTCTATGAACACTCTAATAAAAGTATTGAGATTAACACACATAATACTAATGATGAGATGAGAAATAATCTATTGAGATATGATGTCCTCATACTAGAAGCCAGCTTCCATGACGTATGAGTTGAATGAAATGGAACTTTATACTGAGCACCGATAGGCTATCTATGAGCGGTGATGCCTTCTTTCGGGAAGGGCGAAGGTTCACGTAACTCTCATGAGATGAGACTGTCCGGCTTGCCGGGTATAAGTCTCCATACATCTCCTAGTCTTCGAACCTATACTGCCAATATGGGGATCTGGCGGGGTTCAATTCCCATGTACGCTAGCATGTTTTGGGTCACTTTGGACGGTGATTCCACCTCTTTTCGGTGTGGGGTTTCATGACACTGGATTTCATGATGCTCACATGATCTATGTCGGTTAAAGTTAAAGTTCCCAATGAATGAATGAGGCCATCCTCAAATGACGCACATAATGAAATGAGCGATACCAAAGGTGTTAGGATAGGATAATCATGAGGTGAGCTAGACTCAAATAATGACACTAGGTTATTCTTGATCATTGCACACAAACCCGATGAGAGTCTTAAATTACATCCTAGGTATAGCTGGTGTTTACACTAGCTTATGAATGAATAAAATGAAGTACGTATGAATGAATGAAGCAGACTCTGTGTTTGCTAAGGAAGACTCCCTAGTTGAGGTCTCATATGTTGAGCCCTCCTTTTGGAAAGTCTTAATGTCAAGTCCATGATTCCAAGGTCTCATGGCATATGAATGAATGATATGAAAGATGTTATGTGCTATATGCAATATGATATGTGCTATGTATAAGATGTTATTTGTTGTGTGCAATATGATAAGTATGATGATGCATGTTTCTCTCATGGCATGACTTTCCTAATCCAAATTTGGAAAGCTCACTGACTTTCCTAATCAAAATTTGGAAATCTCATTGACTTTTCTAATCCAAATTTGGAAAGTTCACTAACTTTCCTAATTCCAGTTTGGCAAGTCCACTGACTTGACTTTCCATAATCATGTTGTTAGGAAAGAGCTATTCTTACTCATGCATGTCCTTGGTGTGTGCTTGCATATACCCATACTTAGTACAAGTGTGTACTAATCCCATACAACTCTATATTTTTAGGTGTAGGCACAGGTGGACGCTAGAGCTTACAGGTTGACATTGCAGCTATCCGGACGTGAAGCTTTCATCCGGACTTTGTAGGCCCTCATGCTTTCGAGGATGTCTACTGTTGTTATCTAGCTTAGACGTAGGCTTTAGCTAGTGGAGCATGTTCCACTAGTGTTTCTTTCCACTTTTATTTCAGACTTTGTATTGGTGCCGTTTTGGCAAAAATACGTTTAAACAATTATGAACTGTTTCTTTCATTTGATCATCTCTATATTAGGTGGTTGATTTGTGAACGCCCATGATGTTAAGTTTAAAATGTTTAGCATTAAAATAAGAAAACAAAAAGTTCAAATTTTCCGCTAAAATTAACCTATATGAAGTAAGAATGACGTATGTAGGCTTGTCTGCGACCTCTGAGAGGTCAACGACGCCGGTCTCGTCTAGGGTCTAGATTCCGATCGTGACAAAGTTGGTATCAGAGCACTAGGTTAAACTTCAATAATAATAAGTTCACATCAACAACATTGAGTAGTTTCTAAGTCATGGTAGTGAAGTGCACCACTATCCTGTATTAGAGACTGCATGATGCGTAGGAAAATTTCCCTTCTTCTGATCTTATTGTGCTTTTCCTAATGTCTGATTTTTAGGTGTTATGAGCGTGTCTAACATTAATCCTTATTGTTTTCAGAGAATGAATACTAGGAGAACCATTGGTCAGAAGAGAGGAAGTGCAGCTGTTGGGGACAATCTGGTTCCACCCCAGGCTCCAGCTAAGGAGTGGCTATGCTGGTTAACCCAGCTGGGTTGACTGATGCGGAGGTGCGATCATCTTTGGCCCAGAGGGCATAGGCCATCACTATGCAGGCCCAGGCCATGACTGCCCAAGTCAACCGGCAGAATGTTCAGAGGGAGAACCCACCGGTTCGTAGTATGGCTGACAGGCTGAGGGACTTCACGAGGATGAACCCTCCTATTTTCAAAGGGTCTAAGACTTCAGAGGACCCCCAAGAGTTTGTGGACGAGGTGCATAAGATTTTTGTGGCTATGGGGGCCACAGACACTGAGAAAGCAGAGTTGGGTTCCTATCAACTCAAGGATGTTGCACAGACTTGTTACAAGATATGGAAGGATAGCCGAGCTTTGGGCGGAGTTCCAATCACTTGGGAACTGTTTAAGACAGCCTTCATGGAGAGATTCTTTCCCAGGTAGATGAGGGAGGCAAAGGTTGAGGAGTTTATCAACCTTAAGCAGGGATCAATGACAGTCAGGGAGTATTCCCTGAAGTTTGTTAAACTATCCAGGTATGCTACTTCCCTTGTATCTAACAGCAGGGATGAGATGAGCAGGTTCCACACAGGAATCAACGGAGATCTAGAGAAGGAGTGTCGGTCTGCGATGCTCCATGATAACATGGACCTCTCCCGGTTGATGGTGCATGTCCAGCAGGAAGAGGACAGCCGCAAAAAGAGGGGCGTTCGTGATGCTAGGAGGCCTAAGCCTCAAGATCAGGCAGGTCCCAGCCATGGAGGCCACATAAACAATTTTGGCATCCATGAGTAGCCCAGGTTTAAGAAGTGACTCTCACACCAAGGGGAGTCAAGTTCATCTAAGGGTCGCTATGATAGGGATTCCGAGTCCAGAATTAAGAGAAACAATGGAGTAGATACACCTCAGGAGAGGCCACCTTGTAGGAGGTGTGGCAAACTGCATGGAGGAGAGTGTATGATGGGCACTAACGCTTGTTACAGTTGTGGAAAACCGGGTCACATGGTGAAGGATTGTCCGAATAGGAGAAGTCAAGAACAAGGGAAGGAGAGAGTTCAGCCTAATGGTCCAAGTGAAGAGGCTCCAAGGAGGCAACGATTCTTCGCACTCAAGTCTAGGGGTGCAGGGGAAGGCATCTCTGGTGAAGTCTCCGTTGCATAGCCTTAATTAGTCTTTCATGTATTTGACTGTGTTTGGTATTTATGCACTAGTATGAGGTTAATATGTTCGAGTCATCATGTTGCTGATTTGTATGACTTATATGTTTATTTATGTTGTATGCTTTGACGAGACTAGTTTAGGAAAGAGCTCCTTAGTCTATTAATGTGAAGCTGCTAGTAGGTTTCAAGGATGTGCGCCATCATGTTAATATGCGAATCAGATATTCACCAATAAGGAGTATTGAATTACCTATATATGCATACATTCTATAGATGAATTACTTATTATTAGTAAAGAGTAGTGTCATTCGGGGACGAATGTTCCTAAGGGGGGGGGGGATAATGTAACAACCCTAAAAATGGATATGATAAGTAATGCTTAATCTGTCAAGAATGCCTATGATTAGACCAGGTTTCACACGGATTGATGCGCGTAGAACCAGACCTCGAAACCCTTGCTACAGCCAAGCCAACTAACTTGGGGAGTTTAGTTGAGCTTGGAAAGGTTGGATCCAACCATGTAGGGCTCTCGAATATGAAGTTTTACTCGAAGGAGTCTTTACCGGACATAAAGAGGGGAAATCTTAGGTTTGAAGGGTCTAGGGGTAAAATTCTCTTTTTTCTGGCTAAGGGTAGCATCATAATTACCCTAAATATGTAATTAATTATTTAATTAATAAGGTGGAAGGGCAATTTGGGGAGAGAGGGCCGAAATTGGGTTTTTGAAGTGAAGTTTTGCTCCACCGGGTTCGAACCTAGGTGGAAGCAATGAATTAAAGTGATTTTTATTTAAGCTATTGAATTAATGTAATTAATTAATAATTAATATTCATTAGCTGATTTAAATAAAATAAAAATCAGATTTTTATTAAATAAACAAAACCCCATTGACTAAGTCCTAAAACTAGACTCCTAAGCCTCCTACAACTCCCACTCTCTCACGTTTATCTCTCCACTGTCATGCTCAATCTCTCTTATTCTTTCACACGAAATTTCTCTGCCAAAATAAGATACAAAAGCAGAAAAATAAACCAAGTTCTTCACACTTGAAGAACTCACACGAAATCACAAGAAAACAAACGTTAATCGCACACTAGGCTAAGGGAGGTTGTCGTTTGGGTGGAGTTGATATTGAGGAGGCTTAGACGTGTTCTTAGGTGAGTTTTGGGGAAGAAAGTCAAGGGTTTAACGTCAAAAAGGTATGGGTTTTCTTCTCTCTTGGTCCCTTTCCCAAGAGACCCCTTAAGGTTTATAATATTCATCCGAAAACTAGGATTGTTCCCCGTTGCATGTCCCTGTCACTAGCTCCCGATGATTCGTAGGTTGGGTATGATTGATGGTATATTTAGGTGTATGTTGTGTTTTTGTACTGAATATGTTTATGTTTGTGTATTTGAAATCGTATGAATGACAACCTATTTGTTCCGAAACTATGTGCATGTGTGTGCAAAAATATGGCACTGACTATGAGTTCTCAGCTTGAGGCTCCAAAATTGATAATGTTATGGTTGTTATTTTACATGCATAAAACTATGTAAATCGTGATGTTCATTAAAATGGAAGTGTGGATGATTTGAGTATCAATCTTTTGGCTAAACGAATCTGTGAAAAATGCACCCCAAAACGTGTTAAATGATCTATGAATTTCCCTAAGAGTTCAAGTGTAAATGTTGAAGAAAGTATGCTGAAAAATTAAAACAAAATTTCCAGATTTAAGTGAGGGATTACGGTCAAGTTAAGGGGTTTCAAAATATTGTGAAAAATGAATTAAAACAAGTGAGGTCATGGAGGATTGAACCCGTGACCTCACCATGTTAAAAACCATGTAAATAAAGAAGTACAAAGAAATGTGGTGAAGGGGATTCGAACCCATGACCTTGGCTGGAAAATGAATTATGAAAATAAGAAATAAGAGGAGTGGGATTCGAACCCACAACCTCTCACACAGTAAAGGAGAAAGAAAAATGAAAAGAAAAGGAATGTGAGGCGTGGGAATCGAACCCACGACCTCCAGGCAGTAAAGGAGAAGTAAGGAAAAATAATAAAAAAAGAAATGTGAGGTGTGGGAATCGAACCCACGACCTCTTAGGCAGATTTAAGAAGGAGAATAAAAGATAAATAAAGGGGGAGGCGTGTGGGAATCGAACCCACGACCCTTAGGCAAATTTGAGGAGGAGAATAAAAGAAAAATAAAGAGATGTTGTGGGGGTTTAATCCCACAACCTCATGGTCAACTCAAGATAGTCAAGGAAAATTAAATAAAAAAATAAAAGGGGATGTGCGGGTTCGAACCCACAACCCCTCGGCCAAAGGAGAGAAAATTAAAAGCAATGAAAATAAAAGTAAATGAGGTTGTGGGGGTTCGATCCCACATCCTCTCAATCCCATTGAGCAAAAAATGAAGAGAAAAACTAAGGGAAAAATAAAATGAAGGCGTTGAGGCTCGATCTTGGGTCCCCATAACGTATGGACCAAAATAAAATAATTGAAAAATGTAAGTGTTGTCCAAGTGATTCGAAATTGGGTTCCCTTGCCCAAATTCCGTATTGATACATAAGTCGTACGTGAATTAAATGTTCAAGAATAATGCCGCCTACATAGATCGAAATCGAGATCTTGGCATACATACAAGATGCATAAGTCTTGTACCACATAATCTTAGAAAGCTATGAATCACTAAAATGAACATTGAATGAACCCTCATGGCTTGTATGTATAGACCCATAAGTCTAGCATACGTTTAAAAATAAGTGAACCTAAGATGTATGTAATGAAATGATATAACCCTAGAAGGGTTAGGTAAGAGTGGAAAACACACTAAATGGCCAAGTGTATTGGCATACGATGAAATGAATATTATGTAATGAAATAATGTAACCCTAGAAGGGTTACGTATGAGTGTAAAACACACTAAATGGCCAAGTGCATTGGCATACGATGAAATGAATATTAATGAAATGATGAAACCGTAGAAGAGTTAAGTAAGAGTGTGAAACACATAGATGGCCAAGTGCATTGGCATATGATTAAATGAACATTTACATAAAAAGGGGTGAGTAATTATGAAGAGCAAATGTGCTAATGTTACTTAATATGGTGACAACATGATAAGAGGCTAATGTGAAAGATGAGAGTAATCTCAAATGAGCCTAAGTAAATGTTACCAAAACGTACTCACCTATGAGAGTGTAAAGTTAATGAAGCGACCAGTCTCTATGAACACTCTAATGAAAGCATTGAGATTAACACACTTAATACTAATGATGAGATGAGAAATCATCTATTGAGCTATGATGTCCTCATACTAGAAGCCAGCATCCATGACGTATGAGTTGAATGTAATGGAACTTTATACTGAGCACCGATAGACTACCTATGATCGGTGATGCCTTCTTTCGGGAAGGACGGAGGTTCACGTAACTCTCATGAGATGAGACTGTCCGGCATGCTGGGTATGGGTCTCCTTATATCTCCTAGTCTTCGAACCTATACTGCCAATATGGGGATCTGGCGGGGTTGAATTCCCATGTACGCTAGCATGTTTTGGGTCACTTTGGCCAGTGATTCCACCTCTTTTCGGTCTGGGGTTTCATGACACTGGATTTCATGATGCGCACATGATCTATGTCGGTTAAAGTTAAAGTTCCCAATGAATGAATGAGTCCAGCCTCAAATGATGCACATAATGAAATGAGCGATACCAAAGGTGTTAGGATAGGATAATCAAGAAGTGAGCTAGACTCAAGTAATGACACTAGGTTATTCTTTATCATTGCACAGCAAACCCGATGAGAGTCTTAAACTACATCCTAGGTATATCTGGTGTTTACACTAGCTTATGAATGAATGAAATGAAGTACGTATGAATGAATGAAGCAGACTCTGTGTTTGCTAAGGAAGACTCCCTAGTTGAGGTCTCATATGTTGAGCCCTCATTTTGGAAAGTCTTAATGTCAAGTCCATGATTCCAAGGTCTCATGGTATATGAATGAATGATATGAAAGATGTTATGTGCTATATGCAATATGATATGTGGTATGTGTAAGATGTTATTTGCTTTGTGCAATATTATGATGATGCATGTTACTCTCATGGCATGACTTTCCTAATCAAAATTTGAAAAGCTCACTGACTTTCCTAATCCAAATATGGAAAGCTCACTGACTTTCCTAATCCAAATTTGGAAAGTTCACTAACTTTCCTAATCTCAGTTTGTCAAGTCCACTGACTTGACTTTCCATAATCATGTTGTTAAGAAAGAGCTATTCTTACTCATGCATGTCCTTGATGTGTGCTTGCATTTACCAATACTTAGTACAAGTGAGTACTAATCCCATACAACTCTGTATTTTTAGGTGCAGGCACAGGTGGACGCTAGAGCTTACAGGTTGACGTTGCAGCTATCCGGACATGGAGCTTTCATCCGGACTTGGTAGGCCCTCATACTTTCGAGGATGTCTACTGTTATTATCTAGCTTAGACGTAGACTTTAGCTAGTGGAACATGTTCCACTAGTGTTTCTTTCCACTTTTATTTCAGACTTTGTATTGGTGTCATTTTGGCAAAAATACGTTTAATGCAATTATGAACTGTTTCTTTCATTTGATTATCTCTATATTAGATGGTTGATTTGTGAACGCCCATGATGTTAAGTTTAAAATGTTTAGCATGAAATAAGAAAACAAAAAGTTCAAATAGAAGTGCACAATTTACCTCTGAGAGGTCAACAACGCCGGTCTCATCTGGGGTCTAGATTCCGTTCGTGACAAAGTTTTTTTTAATGGGAGATAGAAGTGCACAATTTACTGCATGGTTCAGCAAATCCTTTTAGAATGTTTTGGGTTCAAATGTGAACTTAATTACTGCCTTTCATCCTCAGACAGATGGGCAATCAGAGTGTACCATTAAGACATCAATAGATATATTGAGGTCTTCTGTGATTTATTTCAAGGGGAATTGGGATGATCACCTACCTCTCATTGTGTTTTCTTACAACACCGGTTATCATTCTAGCATCCAGATGGTTTTATATGAATCTTTATCGAAGAATATGCAAATCTGCTATTGGATGGTTTGAAGTTGGTGAAGAAGGGTTGATAGGAACAAATTTAGTTCACCAAGCTTTGGAAAATGTGAACGTGATTCAATAAAGGTTGAAAACAACGCAAAGTCATCAAAAGTCCTACACAAATGTTACGAGAAGGACATTAGAGTTTCAAGTAGATGATTGGGTATATTTGAAGGTTTCACCCATGAAGGGTGCAATGAGTTTTGGTAAGAAGTGTAAGCTTAGTCCCAGATATATTGGACCTTATCGCAAAGCCAAGAGGAATGACAATGTAGCTTTTAAGTTAGAGCTACAACAAGAGTTAGCTACAATTCGTTTGGTGTTTCACAACTCTCTGTTGAATAAATACATGGGAAATCTCTCATTGATTGTACCGAATGAAAATGTTGATATCAAGGATAGCTTATCGTATGAGGGAATTCCGATTCTGATTTTAGATCGCCAAGTTTGCAAGTTGAGAACAAAGGAGGCCGTGTCATTAAAGGTCCTTTAGAGGAACCAATTTGTTAAAGAAGCTATTTGGCAAGTTAAAGAGGATATGAAGAATATATATCCACATATCTTTGAATCCGTAGAAAATTAAGATCAAGGTACTATTTCTCTTCTTATTACTATCTAAATTTTGAGTAAGTATGTTATTTGGTTGCATTTGCTTGTAGGTGTTTGAACTTGATGTTTATACGGAGTAACCTCATTCGAGGATGAATGTTCCCAATGGGGAGATATTGTAACATTTTGCAGCTAGAAACGACTAGAAAAGAGATTAAAATCTCAAAATAATTATTTTTGGAAAGAATGAGGAAATCTATAAAAAATTGTCCAAGTTAAGAAAGTGAGTTTTGGTCATTTTCAAATGGACATAACTTCTATATCAAGATAAATTAGAGGTAGTTCTTGATATAGTTGGAAAACCCTTGGAAAGATCTTTCTAACGCCGTTGAGTTTGCTCGATTTTGATATCGTATGAGTAAGTTATTCTTTCCAAAAATTGGATGTTGGATTGAGGAAAGTCCAAATATGGATTTAAGGAACTGAAAATTAGTCTTTTCTCGAATTGATTTCCCAATTTATTTTTAGGGATTTATTGGGGTAAAAAACTAAAACTAGTTCAGTTTAGAAAATTAGAATTATGTTTAGGACTTGGAGAAGAGAGAGAGGAAGAAAGAAAGGGAGAGAAGTCAAGAATTTTGCAAGAACGTCAAGCTTTGCGAGTGGAATTCATCGGGGGTGATCCCCATCAAGGTATGTGAGATCATTTAGCGTTGGGTTAGTTCACTCACACACAAAACTTGTTTCAATTCAGTGATTTTCGAGTTTGTTGAATGATAAAAAGTGAAGTTCATGAAGAATATTGTTGAATTATTATTGGTTGATTTGTTGAATGCCTACAGTTGGTTTGATTCGTGTTTCCGGGTTGTTTTTTGAGTTAAATATAGTGGGTAATGAGGGTACTAATAATCCCAAGTGTTTGGGGAAAGAAATATGGATGTTTAGGGGGTTTAGAGATGAAAAACAAAGGAGAAAAGTCGAGAATGTCTAGGTAATGTGGTTGGGGAATCGCGCCAGCCTGCGTGCCCCAAAACGTTCTCTGAAGTTTACCCCTTTGGGCGTCGTGCCATCCAGAGCGCCCCAAATTGGCCTCTAAAGTTTGGGGCCTGGCGCCCCACGCCTATCAGAGCGCCAAGGACGCTAGTTCACCCCATTCTTCCCCTACCTTTTTGAACTAGTCTCTAAGTGATGTACCAATGTTTCCTTGTTTATTATAACATTCTAAGGCACATCTAAATATCATGAAATCATCCATAAACATGAGATCATGAACGTTAAATCCATAATCCAATTCAAGGGAAGTTAAGATCAAAGTCAAAGAAGTTAAGAGTTAAGTCTAAAAGCTAGGAAGCAAGTCAAAGTCATGTTCTTAGAAGTTTTATTGCTTATATCGAGTAAGTTGTTTATGAGTTGATTAAAGCCAAGGTAAATTTTTCCTCATATTCTTTTCAAAACTATGGATGTTTAGCATTCCAACTCGCATACTTGTATATTTAATGTACTGATACCACTTGGCCTACATCTTTTTATGATGCAGACTCAGGTAACAACGATCATCACCCAGCGCCTCATTGATCTAGTTAAAACTAAGAGTCTGTTGGTGAGCCTTCTAGCATTCTGGAGGACTCCTTTTATCATTTGCTTTTAGTATTTTATTGTTAGGGTGATAGGGAGTCTTGTCCCGACATCCCTCTTTAATTGAGGCTTCATAGATAGTTAACAGTCAGTTGTCTTTACATTATTATTTCATATGTTAAGACTTGAGTTGCCATTTTGATGCGGTTGAATGCTTGATTTTTTAAACTTTTTAAGTTGTTTTGTTAGACAAGTTGAGTAGAAGTGAATTTGATAATTGTAATAATGCTTAGATTATTCCTTTGAGTATGTAAATCATGCCAAGGGTTCGCTTGGGGCCCGCAATAGTTCTTGAGTGTCAGCCACGTCCGGGATGTAGACTCAGGGCATGACAAACTTGAATATAATATAGATGAGAAGAAAGAAGAATAAAACTAAGAAGAGGATAAGTAAGAAGAAGAGAAATAAAAAGAAGAGAAGAAGCAGGAAAAAGAACAAAAAGAATAGGACAAGTAGGAAGAAGAAAAAAAAGAATAGGAGAAGCAGGAAGTGAATGTAGAAGAAACATTGGCAGAAGTGGAAAAAGAAGGCATTGATGAAACTTGAGTGGACTTGATGGGTATTGTTATGGAGCTCAATCGTTAATCGTAAAATATTGTTTTTTAAGATAATTTTTTTAAGTGGGTTTTAAGACAATTGATTTTTAAAATGGCTAGTTTTTGGTGGTTGATGCGTAAGACCATTGTTCTTTGAAATGGTTGATTTTTGGTGGTTGATGATTAAGACAGTTGGACTTTTAGATAATTAGCTTTTGGTGGTTGAATATTTAGACAATTAATTTTTGAGTTAGTTGTTTTTTGAAGTGCCTTTTACCACAATTGGTTGTTCAAGTAGTTGGCTGTTGATATAGTTGGTTTTTGAATTGATATTTTAGACAGTTGGATTATGTAAATGTTATTTTTGTTTTGATGGATATTGTTCTCAGTTGTCACGACCGGAGTCTAGACCCCAGACGAGACCGGCGTCGTTGACCTCTCAGAGGTCGCAGACAAGCCTACATACGTCATCGTTACTTCATCTAGGTTAATTTTTAGCGGAAAATTTGAACTTTTTGTTTTCTTATTTCATGTGAAACATATTATACTTAACATCATAGGCGTTCACAAATCAACCATCTAATATAGAAATAATCAAATGAAAGAAGCAGTTTATAATTGCATTAAACGTATTCTTGCAAAAACGGCACCAATACAAAGTCTGAAATAAAGGGGAAATGAAACACTAGTGGAACATGCTCCACTATCTAAAGCCTACATCTAACCTAGATAATAACAGTAGACATCCTCGAAAGCATGAGGGCCTACCAAATCCGGATGAAAGCTCCACGTTCGGATAGCTGCAACGTCGTACTGTAAGCTCTAACGTCCACCTGTGCCTGCACCTAAAAGTAGATATTTGTATGGTATTAGTACACACTTGTACTAAGTATGGGTATATGCAAGCACACACCAAGGACATGCATGAGTAAGAATAGCTCTTTCCTAACAACATGATTTATGGAAAGTCAAGTCAGTGGACTTGCCAAATTTGGATTAGGAAAGTCGGTGGACTTGCCAAATTTGGATTAGGAAAGTCAGTGGACTTGCCAAATTTGGATTAGGAAAGTCATGCCATGAGAGTAACATGCATCATCATTCTTATCATTTTGCAAGCAGCACATAACGTATTGCACATATCATATCACATAGTTCACATCATTCTTTCATATGCCATGAGACCTTGGAATCATAGACTTGACATTAGGACTTCCCAAAATGAGGGCTCAACATATGGGACCTCAACTAGGGAGTCTTCCTTAGCAAACACAGAGTCTGTTTCATTCATTCATACGTACTTCATTTCATTCATTCATAAGCTAGTGTAAACACCAGCTATACCTAGGATGTAATTTAAGACTCTCATCGGGTTTGCTGTGCCATGATCAAGAATAACCTAGTGTCATTACTTGAGTCTAGCTCACCTCTTGATTATCCTATCCTAACACCTTTGGTATCGTTCATTTCATTATGTGCATCATTTGAGGCTGGCCTCATTCTTTCTTTTGGAACTTTAACCTTAACCGACATAGATCATGTGAGCATCATGAAATCTAGTGTGTAATCCCCACACCGAAAAGAGGTGGAATCACCGACCAAAGTGAACCAAAACATTCTAGCGTATATAGGGAATCGAACCCTGCTAGATCCCTATATTGGCAGTATAGGTTCAAAGACTAGGAGATATAAGGAGACACATACCCGGCATGCCGGACAGTCTCATCTCATGAGAGTTACGTGAACCTCTGCCCTTCCCGAACAAAGGCATCACCGCTCATAGCTAGTCTATCGGTGCTCGGTATAAAGTTCCATTACATTCAACTCATACATCATGGAAGCTGGCTTCTAGCATGAGGACATCATAGCTCATTAGATGATTTCTCATCTCATCATTAGTATTAAGTGTGCATTAACTTCAATACTTTCATTAGATTGTTCATAGAGACTGGTCTCTTCATTTGCTTTACACTCTCATAGGTGAGTACGTTTTGGTAACATTTACTTAGGCTCATTTGAGATTGCTCTCATCTTTCACATTAGCCTCTTATCATATTGTCACCTCATTCATTAACTTTAACACATTTGCTTTTCATAATTACTCACCCCTTCACGTGAATGTTCATTTCATCATATGACAATGCACTTGGCCATTTAGTGTGTTTCACACTCTTGTTTAACCCTTCTAGGGTTACATTATTTTATCACATACATCTTAGGCTCACCTACTTTTAAACGTATGCTAGACTTATGAGTCCACACATACAAGCCATGAGGCTTCATTCATAGTTTGTCTAAGTGATTCATGTTTACCCAAGATTATGTGGTACAAGACTTATGCATCTTGTAGATATGCCAAGATATTGATTTTGATCTTTAGAGGCAGCATTCATTAAATATTTACTTACGTATGACTTATGTGTCAATACGGAATTGGGCAAGGGAAGACGATTTCGAATCCCTTGGATAACACTTAATCTTATTTTAAACTTGATAATTGCATTTTTCAGATTTGGGGGGACCCTAGTTCGATCCCCATCAACCCCATAATAGTTCCTTTTTTTTCTCCTCTCCTTTTTCGTTTAAGTCAAGGAGGTTGTGGGTTCAATCCCCCCACAAGCCCATTATTTTTCTTTTAATTTATCTCTTAACTTTCTCACCTATCCAAGAGGTTGTGGGTTCAATCCCCACTCTCCACATTTATTTTCTCCTTTATTTTTCTCCTAACTCTCTCATCCATTCAAGAGGTTGTGGGTTCAATCCCCACTCACCACATCTATTTTTCATTGCATTTTTCTCACGAAATGTTTATGAGATTTTCATTTAGTGAGGTCATGGGTTCAATCCCCAATGACCTCACATTTTAAAATTTTTTTAAACGAAGTTCATTTTTTTTAAAAAAGTTGGCCGAGACTACAAGCTGGAAATTGTAGTCTCTTCCGATCCATTTTTGTCTTAATCTTTTGTTGATTTTTTTTGTAGCTTTCATGTAATGATGTAATGGGTTCAACCTTAGTGATTTCACTTATTTTACATTCATTTTTCATTGTATTTTGTACCACTTTGTTTGGCCGAACCCAACCTACCAAATGCTGGAAATTTGTTCACTATATTCAGCTTCTTTTTATCATTATTCATACGTTAATTCTTAAGGCATTTCGTGGATCATTTGGTGCATCTTTAAGTGTAATCTTTTTATGATTATATTCGGCCAAGAATTACCATTACATCCAGCAACATTACACCACTTTTACACCTCATGATTTACACAAACATTCGCACATAAAATTCAATCATAAAAACATATCATTTTTCACATACTTTCGGTTGACATAACTTAACATGCTTACAATTCCAAACACATAATCATGAACACATTATCACGAAAATCACACTTCATACTTAAGCTACCAGCAAACATACCAACAACATGATATCTAACCTATTTCACATTGAGATTAAAGGGATACTAGGGACAAGGAGTTCGACAAGAACGAGAAGAACCCTAGTTACAAGATTCGTTGAATTCATGGGAAAGAAAATTCTGTTGGAGAAAGGAGTCCAAGAGAGAAACCCATACCTGATTTCAATGTTATTCAAACCACGACTTGCTGCCCAAAAACCTTCTCCAAACTCACGTCCAAATCCCAAAACTCCAACACAAACCCGATGGAACTTTGCTTTACGTTTTTGGTTAGCTTGTTTGTTTATATTTTTCGTGTAAGTTCTTCAAGTGTGAAGAACTTTTGTAGCTTTTTTTTTCTTGTGTTTTGGTTAAGCAGAGTGAACGTGAAAGAAAGTGTTGAAGAGAGGGAGATATAAACGTGAAAGAGAGAGAGATGTGAGGTAGTGTTCTCTTAGAACTAGGACTTGTTGGCAAGACTTAGTCAAATTAATTAATAATTAATAATTAATAAATAAAATCTGATTTTCCCTTTTTTTTAAATCAGCCATTAATTATTAATTTATTAAATTAATCTACCAATTTCAATAAAACAGATTAAATCATTGCTCCCACCTAGGTTCGAACCCGGGTGGACAAGATTTTGCTAAAAGGGCAATTTCGGCCCTCTCTACCCAAAATGCCCCTCCACCTTATTAATTAAATAATTAATTATATATGTAGGGTAATTATGATACTACTCTTAGCCTGGAAAAAGACCATTTTACCCCTAGACCCTCCAAACTTAAGATTTCCCATTTTTAAGTCTGGTAAAGACTTATCCGAGTAAATCTTCATATCCGGGAGCCCTAAATGGCTGGATCCAACCTTTCCTAGCTCAAATAACTCCCCAAGTTAGTTGGCTTGGCTGTCGGAAGAGTTCAGAGGTCTGGTTCTGCGCGCATCAATTTGTGTGAACCCGGTCTAATCGTAGGCATTCTAGACACATTAATCATTACTTAGCAACATTTTTAGGGTTTTTACATCAGTTATCGACTTTAAATTGTATATTTAATGCATTGTTTTACCATATGGAAAAACATCATTTAATTAATAGAATGTAGTTCTACACGAGTAAAAGATATAAGATTGTACTACAACATCCCTATTATACATTTTCATAAAGCAACCACTAACAACAAACCATACAATATAATTTTTAGGTCTTTATCTTTCTCTTCACTCAATATCAAACTTTGTTTTAGTTGATCCCAATCTATTTTAGTGTCTTTTAGCAATCCTTTAAAGTGATTCCTTTGCTCTTCGACTTTTTTGAATAAAGCCAATAACAAATCCCTATTTTCTTCGAAGTTTCGAAGCCTTTCTAATATTTGATATTTGGTAACTCCTTGAAAATTTGATGTCTCGAGTCTCAGACTCAATTATATGTGTGATACTTTCGATTGTTTAAAATGAGTCACAATTTAAATCTTAGGATACTGATATCTTCGTCAAGCTTTAAGGTATTTATACTAACAAAAAGTTCAAATTTTGGTAAGATTTTTTTATTATATGCAAGATATTATGAGACATATCCTATATTTATATAAAAGAGAACCTTATGCCCGCCTACATGGCGCCACCATAAACCAAAATTACTTTTTAATTATTTATTTCTAAAACTAGCCTTCCTTTTTTATGAAAAGTTGTGCCTTTTTCGAAGTGTTGAAACTTTAATGAAGAGTTGCGGCTTTTTTGAAAAGTTGTGACTATTATGAAGTGTTGCGACTTTAATGAAGAGTTGCGACTTTTATGAAAAGTTGTGACTTTTATGAGAAGTTGCGACTTTAACTAAGAGTTGCAACTTTTATGAAAAGTTGTGACTTTTGTGAAAGGCTGTGACCTTTCCAAAGGATTGATTCTTTTTCAAATAATTGTAAACTTTATGATAAAGGCACAATAAATTAAAAATTTCTTCACACTACCAGTTGTTGTCTATAAATAGAGAGATTTCGAGGCCGGCTTGATGCATAGTTTTAATAAGGCATTGGCCTTAGGCCCCCAATTTTTTAAAGCCTCAACTTTTTCCAAGAATAAATTATGTGTTGATTTTTTTATAAAAAAGGCATTGATTTTTTATGATAAAAAAAGTACATATTTAAAATTATTATTTTATTTGCTTCAACACTATTCAAATAAAAGAAATTTAGAAAATATTGTTTTATTTTCTTACACTCTCCACTAATACTCACATTATATTATTATTTTTTACTCTTTTTACACTATCTTCTTTAAATTGTTGCTAAGTTAATATTCTATCAAAAATATCAATTACAAATCATAAAGTTTTGAGCAAAGTGAATTGTGAATTCGTTTTTTATTTCTTCTTAGATTTGCAAGCATTAAAACAACCATAGTAAAATTTGAGGTAACTAAATTATCAACTTCATCAAACCTATGGTTCTAAGTTCTAACTCTTGTATTTGTTTGAAATTTGTCAACTTATTATTTGTAGAACTATTTTATCAATTCATATAATGATTGCCCAGTAAAATAATATTTTTTAATGTTATTAATAATTGAAAAAATAAATCAAATCAATCATATATATATATATATATATATATATATATATAGATAGATAGATAGATAGATAGAGAGAGAGAGAGAGAGAGAGAGAGAGAGAGAGAATGTTAGGTAATACTTTGCATTTAAAATCATAAGAAAAATAAATTTTAAATAAATGCATGTAAAGTTTATTTAGATTTTAGGCCTCTAATAAAGATTTTTTTACGCCTCCGATTACGTTGAGCTGCCCATGAGGGATTTCCTCTCATTCTAAAACAACGAAAATTTTGAGCCTCTTCTTCTTTTCATAGTTGAATATTCATTTATTTTGATCATGTTGAGTGGCTCACTCACACCATTCCTTAGTTTACAGATCCTGATATTTATTTTTACAGTCATTAATTTATGTTTATATTATTAAGCATAAATGATAAGATGTTATAATTTAATTTTCATTTATATTTTGAATGTTTGTTGATACATAATGTTGTATCTAAGATAATATAGTATTTTAATTTTAATGACTGATAGGTTTTAAGTATTATTTTATAAATTTCGTGGCTATGAGCCACCCTTTTGCCCATATAAGACCAAGCTTATTAAGTGTAACACACACAGAGTATGAATTATGTGATAATACAACGTCTCACACACAATGCTAGAAATGTTATATACATTATCGGGGTATAGAACTCCTCGACTAAGTTTTGCATAAAAGAAATAAGGAATCATCTAAAGAGTATGATTCTTTACCCCTGTCGGCATACATTGTTTATATAGAGTTTGAGTTGTCTGAAGTCATCCTTATATTGGTTCTCAATACTACTCTCAATAATATATAACTCATGCTCCAATAATTTAAACATACTCTTCTTTTGGTTTGAGATAATTCCTCAAACTACCATTATAAAAGAGGTAACTGCTCTGAAATGTAGCTGAACTCATAAACTCGTTCAGAAATAAAAATGTCTTTTCTAAAAGTACTATTATCTTTCTTCGTGTAATAATGAAACATTTGAGAAACACATAGTTCCCTTATACTCTTTCTCAAAATCCTCTTTACTTCCTCAAAACTCAGTTCAAAACTAAAATTTAATTTTTAAAGATTTTCAAGATTTATAACTCAAATAGGGTTCGTGTTGAATTATAAATATGAACGAATGAACTCAAGCAACTCAATAACAATATGTAAACTCAGTACTCAGAACTCAAGGACACAAGAACTCAAAACTCAATGATATTACTCATCTCAACAATACTCACTTCATAGGGTTCATGCAGAAATAAAGACATAAACGAATCAACTCAAGGTTATTAGTAACAATATAGACAACTCAATACTCAACACTCTATAACTTAGTTCAAAACTATAGTTAATTGCAAAAAAGTTCTCAAATTTGACCCAAAAGGACCTCTTGAATTTTCCTCTTAACTTTATTTTGAAATGTAAATTAAGAGATTTTATTAGGATATGTAGGATGTATAAAGAATTAATGAAGACTTTATGAGTTAATTTCAAGAAGAGAGTGAAAACACAATTTTAAAGAACACATGTGGAGTAAAGAACAGAGGAGAAAAGGGTTTGGCGACCCTGCAACTTAAGTGGAGCATCCCGCCAAGCTTAAAAGTACTGGGAGTACTTTGGGGCGCACTGCAGGCACAGGGCGCCAGCTCTCTTGCCGCTATAGGGGTGCATTACCCCACCTCAAACCCAAAAATTTGATGAAGTTTTGTTCAATTTTAGGTCACAACTTATCTAGAATCGGTTGGTTTCTTCCAAACTCTCTTCGATTCCCAAACCTAACACAAATTCTTTCAAATCTCACTCAAATTCTTTCATAAAACACCATTCATTTTCAAGACCCTCACCTCAAGAAATCGAAACAGCCATTGTAAAAGAATGAAGCTAAAACTCAAGAACTACTAAAACAAATCATTACATAAATGATATATTGGATGAATTAATAAAAGAATATCATGTTTGGTGTGCGGAAGAACAACTCCATCACTATGGGAAACCTCACATACCTAGAAAGAATGATTGTCCTAGGAGAATTTCCTCAACTCTTGAATGACTTCAAAACTCTCTTTTCCTCTTCTGGAAACTTCTCTCTAAGAACCCTAAGTGTTTTGATCGTGAATGTGTATTTTAAAATCTGATTAAACCCTTAATTGGGTAAGAATAAACTTGTTAAGACAAGTTGGGAAAAGTAAAGAATAAAATACCATTTCCTAAGAGGAATGGGATGCTCTAAATTTAGAGGCTTCACTCAAACATCCATAACTTTTTACTCGGAAATCAAAATTTAGCAAACTTGGTGGCACTGGGAAGAAGACTGAAAGATATTCAATTTGATAGGCTATTGGCCACCTAACTCTTTAGGTGATAAACGATATGGTCTATTGAAGTTGACTCTAGAAATGAAATCTCATAGTAAAACTCAGTTAATAAGAAAACTTGCAACTCAACTTTATGCTAGAAGATTCTAGTGACCTTAACACCTAAGAGAATTAGAAATCAGTAAAATCTTATCAACAAATGAAAGATGGCTCCAGTCTTAACTTAAAACTATTTGGGGTGTTACAAAAATCTTGAGGTCTCGCTTAAGAGAAGCCTCCTTCACTTAAGTAAAAATTGCTTAAGCGACAGGAACTCTGTAAAAGCGAGACATGCATCACAAGAAAACACAGTTTAGACAAAAACATGAAATCGACCACCACGATTCATTCGTAACCGCGTGCACCTAAAACATACATGCAAATCAATTATACTAGATATATTAAACTCATTGGAACCTTCAAAATATGTATTTTAGGTCTGCTTGATCAAAAAAACCATTAAACCACAAGAAACTAACACAATTCCTAAAAGGCTAAAATAACTTTAGGACCTCTTAAAAATCAACCAAGACCTCATCTAGGCCTAAAATCATCTATAAATACAGCGGAAATATTGGAAATTCAATCCGAGCATTCGAACCGCGAATGTTGACCAAAGTCAATACAAAAGCTAAATTTCCATAATTTCACAAGTTAGGGCCTCAAATCCTCAAAAGACTCCAAATATGACATTGACAACTCGCACTATTCAGAACTCATATTTCGGGACTGATGTAATCAATGGAATTATGTTATGAAACTCGAAACTCCAAAAGAGACTGAAAACTAATTTTTAAGTAACTTGGCCCTTCAAATTCAAAACTTAAAAAACTCTCAACTTTAACCCTCAAAGTTTAACAAACTACCAAAACTCATAAATGACTCGAGATTGATATCAGAAGGAGAAAAATAGTAAATTAACAAAACTTTCAAAAAATGAATGGTCGGGTCATTACATTATCCATCACTGAAAATTATGCCTGTCCTGGAACATAATATAAGCCAAAACAATTATACTTTTTGATGTTCTTAATATTATTAGACATATAAAAACTCGTGGGATATTGTTAAGTAGTTGTAATATGTAGGATATTTGTCTCGCCCCAAGCCTACACCCTAAACACGGCTGACACTTGAGAATCATTGTTGGTCCACAAACGAACCCTCCTCCTGGTTTACTATGGTTAAAGACTAACTCAATTATACACAAGTACCAAAATTGAAGTATTATATTAAAGAAATTTATTAAATCTTAAAGTTATCTGAAAACACTAAGTATTAAACATAGAGTTGTAAATACAATATCTGAATTTGAACACTTCAAGACCGACCAAATTTGTCTATCTATGAAGCCTATAGTATATAAATATAGGTATCATGAAAAGACTCATGACATCTCAAGGAGTTACTTCTAACAAATCATAAAATTAGAGTCCTCTTAAAGCAAGGAGGTCTCACCAAAAGCTGATAAGCGAATGATGTGATCTCAAGAGATCTCATGTTGATGATTCTAAGTACCTAAATCTGTATCATGAAACAATGCAGATAAAATGACATCAGTACATTGAATGTACGAGTATATAATAAGGCTGAATAACACAAATAATTGAACAAGACTGAAAATAACTCAACTAAAATATAATATAAATTATGATGAAAATCGTGTAAGCTCTTATTGTAGGAGTGCAATAATAATAACTATTGAACTAAAATGTATATATAAAAATTACTTTACCTTACTTTACATAAGAGTTCCTCTTACCGACAACCATCACTATAAGTCTTGTGTTAATACAATGTCTTAGTCACATTGCCATTGCCGTCCTATACCTTGGCGGAGTATAAGATGCAAGTGAACTGTTTATCTACTAAAAAGCCTTCTTGAGGCAGGTTAGGAGTCGCCTGTCTTGTGGTATGATGCTATGTACGCTAGCGACATAGGTTATGTAGTTTGAGTTATCTAAACTCTTACCTCAAATCGATGGTCAATACTACTCCCAAAATATATAATTGAATGCTCGTGAAAAACTACTAGCTGGATTGAGATAATTTCTCAAAAGACCTCTTTAAGAGGTAATTGAAGTTGTACTAATCTATCTGAAATACTCTGAAAATTTTGTATATTTTTTTTGAAAATGGTGGTCTCTTTTTGAATGTAAAAATGGTACGTTCCGAACCATATAAGTTCCCTTAAAACTCTTGCAATAACTTGTATTTAGGTTGTAATAATAATAACTATATCGAAAATCACATTGTGATTTGGTCATTCATGACTCGTAAAGTCATACTATATAAACATTGATGACATATCTAGATATCATACTTCTTAAAGATTAATGTCATACTCGACTGTCATACTAATCATGAATCGTAGTTCTTTTCTCAATGTGAAAATAGTACTTTTTAATTCATTTGTGATCCCTTAAGATCTTCTGAAAAGATACTTCAAAATAATCTTGTACTAACTTTAAAATTCTAAAGTCAATGCATGCAAATAATTGCACAAAGATTTCAACAAAATATCATAGACTAGGGTTCATTTGAAATAAAAGAATGAACAACAACCCAATAATTATGCATAATATAGTACAACTCATAATCAAGAATTTAGAATTCGAAATCAATAACTTAATTCATGTCAAGAATTTTTTAAACTAAGGGTATAACCCTATATTAATCTTTTAATGGCTAAATTGAAATGTAGGGTGTAAGGACAAACTCAGTAGATCACTATGAAACACCTTAAGCACTCCAAATTCTTGAGAGAGGTGAGATCTTTAGATGAAATATTACAAGAATTTTATTTCTTGAACCTTAGAGACGAATTCCTGAGGAGTTTTCTTGAAAAATCTATGAATTTCATAAGTAGGATATATTAGTTCATGTGAAAAATGAAGAGATCTTACCTTTGATGATGGATTAACCTCGGAGGAAGATAATTTCTTGAAAACTTCTCTTTCTGGGGTAAACTTATAAACTAAGGAGCTGAACTACATATTTGGGGGGGGGGGGGTTAAAAGAAACAGATGATCGTGCGCCCGCGCAAAAGAGCTTCAGGCGTAGCCAATCTGCACAGGAAGGCAGTAGTTGCTGCCTTGCCACCTGCTCGTGCAGAAAATGTCTTGGACGCTCGACTGGCACGTGGCAACATAGCAACCAGTAAACTTGGCGTAACTTTGTATTCCCCACTCACATTGATGCAAACTGGGTGACGCTAGCAAATATCTTTCATTTGATAGGTTACAGCCACATAACTATTTATATTTTAGAGATATAGTCATTTTAAGTCGATCCAAGTAAATCTTACCTCAAAACTTAATCGGTAATGAATCTTTCAACTCAGTTTTGTGCTAGGGAATTCTTGTGATCCTAATTCTTCTCTAAATTTATTCTCAGACTAAAGAATTGACCTTAACACCTAAGTACAACTTAAAACTCACCCATATGACCTTATATGAAATGAAGAATCGTCTGGATCTTAGCTTAGCGATTTTTGAGGTGTTATAGTGCTAAAGAATAACATTGAATTGTTTCGCTAGTCAATAACATTATATGTATAATAGTTTCGATTTGATAAAGGAAGTTGTGGTTCAAATCTTAGGATACTGATATCTTCAAGCTTTAAGGTATTTACGCTAACAATTAGGTAAGATATTTTGTTGATATAAGTGATACATATTATTAATTAGTGTTGAATTATTAAGTAGTTGTAATATGTGGGATCCCACATTGGTGTCTAAGAGCCACCCTTTTGACCAATATATCAAAAGTATCCTGCCATTAAATATTTTTTACAAAAATCCTAGCCTCTAAAATATATCTTTATTCCCACTCAAATACAGCTTTGTCCCCTCTCAAATACATCTGCTTCTCTCGGATACAACCTATCTCCTCTCAGATACATTCCTCCTCTCTCGGATACATTCCTCCTCTCTCGGATACATCTCTATCACCTCTCTAGTTCATCCCTTCCATTAAGTACTGTATCATTCACAATCTGTGAGGTATGCATCCGCAAGTTTTCATATGTATCCGAGATCCTATAATTTCAAGTAATTTTTGTAATTTTGAAAGAATAGGGAAAATATGTAGTTCTCTCTTTAACAGTATGAAATTAATATAATTTTTACATATATTATTATTGTATCATTAAATGACTTGGGGCTTCGGGTTTGGTTGCAAGCCTGGATGTGTCTGATCATTAATAATAGATTCTATTTTCATAATTCATTTTCAACTTTTTATTTATTTTGTGTTTTAATTTTAATCAAATAAAATAGTTATGTTTGTTCAGAAAAGGAGCGACTTTCTTGAGAAGTCTCTTTGACGGGCTTTATAAATATGAGGAAAAATGCACAAGTAGTTCCCTAAACTATGACCGAAATTCTAGAGACACACCTTAACTAAATTAAGGTCCTATTACCCCCTGAACTTTTTTTTTGTAATTTTGTGCACCTTTTGTCTTACGTGGCACACTCCGTGACTCCAAACAATTGAAGCGCATGAGAGATATTTTGGATATCATTTAAGCCAAAAATATTGATGACTGTAGCAATAATAATGTATCTGGATCTTTAATTATGTATCTGAAATACCTAAAAATATAATATTTATGTAATTAGAAAAAGAATAGGGATAGAAGGTAATTTAGATTTTAGATTTTACACTATGGGATTTATGTAGATTATACTATATACATATATATCTATATATATATATATATATATATATATATATATATATATATATATACCTTGGACATGGCCGGCACTCGGAGACCATTTATGGCCCCCAAGGAAACCTTTGGTCTGGCTTACGTAATTCAACGGAAGACTAAACTCAACTTAAACAAGAATTAAGCATATTTAATAAAAAATACTTCATAACTTAATCTGGCCAAAATGGCACTTCGGTCTCAACAAGTAAATTAACTCCAATCTAAACTACTAAAAATCTATGAATCCTCTTAACTGAGTGAAGAATGATGTTGGGACAGACCCCACAACATCCAAAGGGACTAAGCTAGAAAAGCAATATAAGGGATGTCCTCTGGAATGCAAGGAGACTCACCAAGTGACTGTGGATTGCTCAACGGAATCAACAGTGGCTGCGTGCTGATCCTGGTTACCTGCGTCTTCATCATGAAACAATGCAGGCCAACTGACAGAAGTACATTGAATGTACGAGTATGCGAGTTGGAAAGCTAAACAACACTTAGTCTTGAAAAGGAGTAAGAAAGAACACTTACCTTGGCTCTGCTCAACTCATGAACTACTTACACTTATTCAATATACACATTTTAAAAGTGATTGCAATATAAAGAAATACTGAATAAAATCATGTTGTGAACTCTTAATGTATACAAGTATACAAATTATTCCGGATGTATGTAAAAATATAAATAACTGATGTATATGAAAATACAATACTTCTATTGGAGCTTCTCTAATACACAACCATAATTTAAGAGCTATAGTGATGATACAATGTTACTCGGCGCAGGCTGCCCGACCATCCTAACTTTGCCAGAGTATAGGACCATAACTGACTAATGAATCCACTAGTAAACTATGAAGAGGGTTCATCTAAAAAGTATGACCCTTTTCTACACATGATGGCTACATGGTTTACATGGAGACTTGAGTTAATCTTAAGTCGTATCCCCACATCGGGCTCTTATGTTTTTAAAACATATTGATTCCGTGATTTTAGATAAGTGCTCAAAACATAGCTTTAAAAAGCTCTCTTGGAAATCATAGTTTCCACTTTCTTCTATTAAAACTATCCATAGGATTTGTGGAAGTCTAGTTTCCGTTCTTTCTCAAGAGTTTGAAAACATTTTAGTTTTAACTCTGAGGGAATACTTAGTTCCCTTATAACTCTTGAGAACTGAACTCAACTTGATACTCTTTGCTTACTTGAAACTTAACTCTTAGGGAATACTTCGTTTCCTTATAGCTTTTGAGAATTTAACTCAACTATTTACTCTTTCTTGCCTTGAAAATTGAGTCTTAAAACAAAGTTAAAATGTTTAAATAAGACTCTTGAAAAACTTTAATAACTTAACTTTAACGTACTTCTTAACTTTACACTTGACTCTTAACTTCCTTAACATTGATATTAACTTTCCTTGAATGGATTATGGATTCAAGGTTTTAGTTTGAGTTCCTGGATGATTTCTAGGTATTTTGAGATCATTTGAAATGATTTGAATTCATTGGAGGATGTTAATGTACCTTGGAAGGACCTTAAAGGGCTAAACTACAAAAACTGGACAAAAAACGTTGGGTCTGGCATACTGGAGCCGCGCCGCGCCAGCCTTAGTTGACTGAGGCCTGATTTTGGCGCACCGCGCTTGGTCCTAGTTGAGTGAGTCCAATTTCAGGTGCACTGCAGGCGCGCTGCATCTGGCCCTTCCCAGGTGCGTCTGACGAATTTTTTAACTCGTTTCCATCTCTAAACTCTCCCAAACTTCCTAGATATTTCACAAAACGATTGGGACCATTGGTTCTATCAATAACTACTGAATTCAACCCAAAATAACTCGAATTAACAAGTATATAATCAACAAGGACATCCAACAATCCAATAAACAAGAAATCAAACGTTCTTTCAAGAACTTAACTTCTAACCTGAAATAAATACTCAATTTCGCTGAACTGAAACAACTTGATGTATGGGTGAAGTAAACCAACACAAAAAATATCCCACATACCTCAAAGGGATCACCCCCACGAAATCCACGCAACGAATTATTCACGTTCTTGCGTGATCTTCTCCCTTCTCCTCTTTTCTCCTTTCTTTCAAAGCCCTAACTTATTTTCTAATTGTGAAAACTAGTTGAATCAGCTTAGACCCCAACTTATTACCCTTAAAACGAAATTAATAATTGATTTAGGAAAAGACCAAAACACTCTTAACAAATCCGGATATGGAATTTCCTCTGCCCAATAGCCCAACTTCCGGAAGTCATATCTCCCTTATAAGACCTCAAAATTTTGCAAACATGCCATCGTTGGAAAGCTCTTCGACGAGTTTTCCATCCATATAAATAAATCACTCAAACTCCTCCTGAGCTGGAAGTTATGGTCGTTTGAAAATGATCAAAACTCACTTTTGAAATCTGGAAAATTTTCCAAATTTCCTTACTTATTTCCAAATTTGATTATTCTTATTTTTCTTGCTTAAACTTAGTTAATTCTAGATACGAGATGTTACAATGTCTCCCCCTTGGGAATATTCTCTCTCGAATGAGAATTCTTTCACTAAGCTAAGGGTAGTAACATCATTTCAGCACTCACAAACAATAGCAAGTAATAACATGCTTATACACAACCTTATAAAGTGCTAAGAAGAGAATTTAGTACCTTGATCTGCATTCTCTCCGGATTCAAAGAGATGTGGATATCTCTTCTTCATATCCTCCTCATCTTCCCAAGTGGCTTCTTCAACGAATTGGTTCCTCCAAAGGACATTGACTGAAACAACTTTTTTTGTCCTCAACTTGCATACTTGATAATCCAAAATCTGCACTGGAATTTCTTCATACGATAGGTTATCCTTAGTCCCAACATGCTCTATTCGTATTATCTATGAAGGATCACCCAAACACTTCTTCAACAAAGAAATAGGGAATAGCGGATGAACCGCTGCTAACTCTTGGGGTATCTCTAATTCATAAGCCACATTTACCACTCTCTTGGAGATTCTATAAGGTCCAATATACCGGGGACTAAGTTTCCCCTTCTTACCAAACCCATAACTCCTTTCATATGTTATACTGTCTAATACACCCAATCATCTACCTCAAACTCCAATGGCCTCCTCCTAACATTTGTGTAGGACTTTTGGCGACTTGTGTTGTCTTCAACCTTTGTTGAATAACTTTCACCTTATCCATATCTTGGTGAACTAAATCTTGCCCTATCAACCCTGCTTTGCAATCTTCAAACCACCCAATAGGAGATTTGTACCTTCTCCCATAAAGAGCTTCATATGGAGCCATTTGGATGCTCGAATGATAACTATTGTTGTAAGCAAACTCAATGAGAGGTATGTGATCATCCCAATTTCCCTTGAACTTGACCACACAAGCTCTAAATATATCTTCTAAGGTCTGGATAGTACGTTCACTTTGTCTATCTGTCTGAGGTTGAAAAGTAGTGCTCAAATTCACTTTTGAATCCAAACCTTTCTAGAAGGATATCCAGAACTGTGCAATAAACTGTGCACCTCTATATGAAATAATGGAGACCGAAATCCCATGAAGTCTTATCACTTCTTGAATATACAACTTTGCATAATCTTCGACCGAATAAGTAGTCCTTACCGACAACAAATGGGTTGACTTTGTCTAATTCTTTTACGAACACTTATGTTTAAATGAATTAAATTTTTTAATTAGATAAAGTGTTTTTATAAAAAAAATTAGATAATCAAAGTGTGTAACATTCCAGAAAATGTACTTGTCTAGAGAAGAGTCTATTTGGTTTTAAGAATATGTATTGGGCTACATAGGCATCCCAATGCCCAATATTGAGTAATATTGGGCATTTTAGAGAATATTGACTTAAGGGTGTTAGCCAATTTATATGTATTAACAAGTAACATAAAATACAACTTGATGTCTAAATGCTCCAATCCAAGCTTGTTTAGGAATTGTACCCGCAATGAAGACCCTAAGCTAAAATTTGTGATTTATTAGTTTATACACATTAGGTACGAGGCATCCAAGTGTCAAGCCTAGGTACCATAGCACATGATCATTTAAAATGATCATGTAGATTAAGTAGTGCCCAAGGACATAGTGAGGATCCTTGGGACAAGAGGTGAACTTTCCAAGTGCAACTACAGAGTGAACGGTTAGCAAAGTGCACGGCAACACATGTGATAACGGCCGAGAGACCAAGCGACCAAGCCCAACCGATTCGGTTAGGGCGGTTAGGGGGCCGGCACGCATCGGGTCAAGCCACGTGGGGCCGAGCTTCCTAACCAATCCTAGGCTCTAACCAACTTACCTAACTAGCTAACTAACCCAGGACTAATTAAAATAAACAAACTAGTGTGCTCGAATCCTAAGACCTAACCGGGTGACACTAGCCGAGTAGCTAACTAAGAAACATCCTAGTACCTAACCTAGGATTGTCTAAAGGGGTTGGTTATGGTCCTAGTAACTTAGGGGTACTTTAGTAATTACTCTAGGTCACTTAATTAATTAAATTAGCAACTTAATTAATTAATTTAAATTCATGGTCAAACCCGAGACCCCTAGCAAATTTTCAGAATTTGGCTAAGTAAAATGCTCTCCTATTTTTAGTCAATTTAGGAGGGGCATTTTGGTAATTAGCTAATTGATTTATTTATTTAAGTTAATTAGCCTAAGTTGAATTAGTCAATATTCAGTTCCTAAGACATAGACTCACATTGAAACTCAAAAATAGTGAACAAACCTAAGAAAAAAAAATAGAAAAAATACTCTCGGTTCTCCTTAGGCGATTTCAAAGCAAATTCTTCAAGATTTTCGTGCAAAGTACAGGGTGATCTTCATAGATTCAATTCTACCATAAGGTATGGGTTTTATCTCTTGGATTCCTTTCCCAGGAGTTTTTTCAAACGTTTTGAATTCAATAAAACCGAAACTAGGGTTGTTCCCAATGATATTGTCAAATGTTCATCTCCCTAGTTCTCCCTATTTCTGATTCTAGTAGTATGTATAATGCAAATCTCGAGCATGTTGTTGGTATGTGGTGCTACCTAATCATTATGTGTAGGTTTTTATGATTTAATAATGTCGAATGAGACCTATATGTTAGATCCGTATGATTAGAGTATCATTTACATGAGATAAGGAATGTTGTAATGCCTAATTGTGTTCGAGAACATGAAATCGTTATAAGTCGTTAATGAAATTCAGTTTACTGTTGAAGGAATGAAGGTTTCGATTACTGTGTGTATTTACAGTAGATATGTTTGTAAGTCTTTGGAATGCAATGTTTCCAAGAAGAAATACGAATGAGAATCAAAGCTAGTTAATGAATCTTCAATGCCGAATCAACTTTATAGCTTGGCCAAACTAAGCACTGAATTGTTCTTATAAGCTAATCTATCACATCCGTGGATCACCCCCTAGAAGTAACATGGTGACCTCTCGGAGGTCTTGTACAAGTCCATAGTTATCATTCATTGCATTGACATAGTAAGTTTAGCGGAAAATTTAAAACTTTTCATAGCACATCATATGCTAGAAACTGACTTCATATATATATAATATAATAATACATATTTAGATTCTAAGTCTCTTTGCCATCTTAGACTCAATAACTTTAGAGTACATTAGGGACAAGTCCCATAAGACATAATACAAAGCTATACAATACTTAATAGACTTCACTATAAGTACATATTAGGACATCTTTGGACTTAAGGTTTCCTTTCCTTGAGCTTGGGAAATCACCTATCAAGCTCCTCAATCATAAACCTCCTTTAAGCATTCCATTACCTACACTTTGTGTAAAAAGTAAAGAAGAATGGAATTAGTACACGAATGCACTAAGTATGGCAACCATGCAAAAACATGCATTTAAAAGGGACATTTTTCTTTAAAATCATACTTCATGCCTTTTTAAGTGAATCTTTATAAAACCATTAAACAATAGCATTTACATCATTTTCATACTTCATAGAAACACAATCAAAGGCCAAACATCATAGAAAAGCACACATAGAATTTATGTCCCATTTGAGGTCACTTTACAATGAGGTCTATCCTCTTAACAGTGAACTCTTTCTTTTAATTCATTAGTCTCTCAAGTAATCCTTTAGGGATTCTTGGTGCAGTGTATCACCTTAAGACCACAAGGAAAACCATACATTTCATCTACACAAGACAACACATACCATCATAGAAGTGTAGTACAACATAGACATAGTTAAACCAAGACTATAATAACATTACAATGAACTCCTAGTCATTATGCACATATACTCATTTTACTTCACATAGAACCTTATAAGACCTAACTCATGCCCCCAATCTAGGCCTAGTAGTGCAATGCACATGTAAGGCTCCATAACCTCACACATACTTAGTAAACCTATCATGAGACCACCAGCCCTTACATTCAAGTCATATATCAACATAGCAAGAAGACAACTTCATTTATGTCAAGTAAGACCTTCATCATATAATCAACAAGATCAACATCATACATAAAGACGCATATCATGCACACCTTCATAACAAGTAAACAAATACTACAATGGCATGCATAAAGAACATATACATAGTGACATGCATTATAACACCTTCCTAAGACTTCCCTCAAGAGTCACTTTTGCAATGTATAGGTGAAGTCCCATACCCCCACCTACACTAAGCAACTACCCTTAGGTTATCCTACTTAGGGTTCTTCCATTGTACATTTTACTTTAGGGAAACTATAGACTTAACCGACACTAAGACCATGGGTGCTAAACATGGAATTTGGTGTTGTAGAGCCTTACACCAATGGAAGGTGTCCCTACCTAGGCAAGGTAGAACATTAACATATATCCTAGCATATTAGGTGATATCACTTGCTAGATCCTATGTGGCAAGCATAGTTTATGGAACTAAGAGATAGGTATTCCCTCTACATACCATTTGGTAATCAGGGCCTCACCTCATGATAAAATATGGGTGAATCTTCCTACAAGGAAAGTCAACACCTCATGTGGTCTATAGGTGAGTATTCCTCTAAAGGAAGTCAACACTCTATAAAGGACAAATGGTGAATCTTCCTCCAAGGAAAGTCAACACCTCTCAATGTCAAGTTCACTCGGTGCTAAGCTAATTTTCCTTTATTGAAAAGCCTTTATTACATTTATTTATAAAAATATAGGCTTAGAACATTCATTATTCATATGCTTATAGCATATTCAAGCACCTATCTAGTTTTAGAGTATCATTGGGCACACTTTTCAATGTCCCTCTATTAACTAGATCATCATTCATGTATGTGTGTAACTATATGTGAGAAAATCTTCCACATAACACATTAAGTCACACATGTTCATACATACATATTCATACATATAGAAACCAAAACTAGAAGTATCCCATGAAGGTACACATGTGCAATGCATAGACAAAGTCCCATACCCTTGCCCATAATAGTACACCTATCAAGTCATCCTAGTAAGGAACACATCACATACTTCACATACATATACTTTACATGCATAGTAGTAGAACCTATTGAATATGAGAACTACCTATCATTTAGACACAATGACCTATACAACTTGTAACATGCATATAAGTGAGAGTGTGTGTGTACATTGGTCAATATGATCACATAATGGCTATAAACAATATATTGAGGCAGCCACCCTCTTAGACCACCATACACATTCAAGCATAGACCACACAACACACAATAGCATAGGAGACAAGACAATATATACATTATAATCAAGACTCCTAACTTTAGCTATTTACACTTTCATATAAGGGGTACATGGGTAGGGGTCATCAATCCTTAGTAATTCATAAATGGAAGCACCCACACGTGATAATACCTAACTCTTTACATGCTCATAACAATAGCAACATAACCTAGATTCACAACTCAAGTAGAAGACTAGGCATAATTACTCACAAGGTGATCATCAAAATCACTAAATCATATATTCATCAATTTGCCTTCAAGGCCATGGTCAACACATATATAATGACAATAAAGTAAACACCGCCACCATAAGTGGACCATACCACACAATGCCATACAAGGCTTCATCAACATTACTATAAAGAAATAGAAAAGTAGAAGAGTAGAGGAAATAAGCATTCTTACCAACTTCTCAACCTTTGATCACCATTGACCAATACACCTTGTTTATCAATAATTCATATATTGGGCAGTAGCTACCTGTACTTAAATCATAAAAGAAACCATGTACAAGTCGCGACAAGATTATTTTATAACACAATCCAGCACATCAACATACTAGAAAAGTAGAAGAACATAGATCATTAGTCAACTTCACTTGCATTGATTTTAGATCATATTTCATAAATAATATCAATCTAAGGCAGTATCTATGCTTACATCCCTACAAGATCAAGATACTATCGTAGGCATTAAACTAGCAAGTCAATGTAGATTAGAGAGAATAGGCCATCTTACTAATTTTCCCAAATTTTTAATCATTAATCATATTTTACCAATAAGGTACATGCTAGGAAGTAGCTAACAAGATAGGAAATCAAGTTTTATTCATACTTTAATCATCTTAGAATATAGATTACATCACCTACATAGCCTTATCAATTCACAGATTAAAATAATCTACATCAATTCATGTAAGCCTTTCTTTAATTGGATCATCAAGGATTTACACCCACAAATTCATCCATATTACCAATCAAGGGCAGTAGCTACAGTGGTTCATGCATAATCGAGATCCTACACAATTGCTTCTAACATCGAATTCAATGTACACATAGAAACATACGCTATTCATACTCAAATCTTCATATATTGATCATCATGGACTGTTCATCATCAATTCATAATCAATTAACGTAAATAACAGTAAACATAAGCAATTCAACGTAAGAGAATCACAATTCAATCAAGAACAAGCCATGATCACAATGCCCATGGAAGAGCTAAATCAAATTTGGAAGGGAACATGGTTTCATCATGCAATTGGAGTAAAAGTACGTTCAAACCAGTGTATTAACTTCAATGCATCATGATTTAATCATTAAAAACATTTTGAGAAAGAACCCATGGCTAGATTGGAAGATTGGAAGTTTGATCATAAAATCTCTTTGAAAACTATGAGAAGAACTCTCCAAGTGAAAGATTACTTGAAGATGAAGGATTTCCAAACCTTTGATTAGTTGAAAACCTCTACAACTTGATGATTCATCCATGGAAATGCAAGCTTAAATCTGTTCTTGAGCTTCACCAACAATGGTGGTGTCACAACCCGAGACCATACCCTAGAAGATAGGGTGCAATCTTGTATTGCGACCGGTGTCGTCGAACTCTCAGAGTTTTAAGACAAGCCTCATTTATATCATTCATCGCATATACATAGTGAAAAGTAGTGCGGAATTAAAACTTTTCACTAAAACATAATATAGTCTTTAAAGCTCTTTCATATAGAAATATTAAGTCTCAATCTCATCAACTTACGACACAAGAGTACTTTAATACGAAAAATAGAAATAACATAGTCTTGTACAATACTTCATAAAAGAAACATAAAACGACATATATGCCCTCGAAACAATAAGGACATACTTGAACTCTTCTACTCGGACGAATCTTCTAAGTCCAAGTCTTCTTCTCCAAGCTCCTTACCTACCAAGGACTATAGATAGAAAATAAAGCATGGAATTAGTACAACCACATGTACTAAGTATGGCTATATGCATAAAATCATGAAAACGGACTTTATTGAAAATATGCATCTTTTCATTTAGAAATCATAGTTTAAACATAAGAACATCATTTATCAATTAAGAAACACATAAGATAACATTAAACCAAAGATAGCATCTTAAAGACTCACTTTACAGTGAGTTATATTCACTGTACAGTGAATTAATTCACTGTTACAGTGAATCACTTCACCCTTCTCCCTAAGTCTTTCTAGCATGTAATTCCCTCACTTAAAGCCATCCTAAGATTCACTTAAGTCACACAAAGAGAGACCGCCAACACACCCTCTCTAGATGTGCCTAAACGACCCTTAAGATTACCTACGATGAGTCACATACACACTTAGAAAACAACCATAAACATCTATGTAAGATTCCTCTACCAAACGTGATTTCCAAGGTTCACTTGAGTAAGTGTGGAGCGACCGCCCATACAATCCCTTTCACACACACAAGAGATCCTATAGACTACCTCAAATAGAATCATTCTCACTAAACAAACTAACACTTAGGGTAGAAGACGTTCTCCTTCCAAAGCCTATCAAACGACCTACTTAAGTAAATCAAGAAGATAAAGTCCACAGTATAATGACCTCTCCAAGATTACCTAAATAGTCCTTAAGACTTCCTAAGGTTTAGATCATGTCAACAAGATTAACCAACTTCCCTAACTAGAGTCATCCTCCAGACTTCCAAAGATAAGACATGAAGAGACCATCCTTTCATGTCCTCCTCACACTTTAGCCAAGGAATACTTAAGTCACTTTAGATTAGGTACTTAATCATTTACATAGTTACTAACATAAGTCATTAGTTCATTAGTTCATTAAGACTCATACATCACATAAGACAGTCACATAAAGAATCACATAAGACACTCACATAATGTATCACATAATGGTCTTTGGACAAGACCTAGGAACTCCACATAACACCTTCAAAGTCTATTGTGCAATGTCTAGATAGCGTCCCATACTACCACCTAAACCTCATAGACTTATCTAATGCTAAAAGGTATTCCATATGATTAGAATAGGCAATAACCCACATAGACCATGATAGCAAGACATGGAATCCAAAGTTCTATCCTATTTCGATGAGGTTGTTCTACTTGCCAATGGTAGAACTTGGACACATCCTATGTAGGCACATGGTTAAGGAATATGAAGGGTTTGTTTGCAATCTAGTCTCATGCTTCACTAGAATTACTTCCCTTACCATACTCACTCGGTGCTAGCCTTTGTTCTAGATTAATTCACATTAAGGTTCATATAATTAGGTCTCTTATCTAGTTCATAACCCAATTACATTCACCCTACCAAAGCAAGTTCCACTAGGGCATATCTCACTTTAGCGACAAGAAGCTCATCGCGACATTCCTAAGGTATGATATGATGCCGTTCCAGCCAACCATCCCTAAGTCCATCACTCATAACATGAAGGATACCATTACGGCTAACTACTTCACAATTCATAACCTCGCCACTAAGTACAAGGTTCCACATAACATTGACCTTCTTATCATTAAGGACTTACTTGTATTATTATTCAAGACTCTTAACATACTAAGTCAAATCATCACATAATAATATTCATAAAAGCATCAAGCAAGGGACATAAGTCTACCTAAACAAGACACCACATATTTCACTTTAACATACAATACAAGTCATTCTAGAAGTACTTAGGAATAACATCTTATAACCTAACATAACTTCATATAAGAACACATATACTTTCACATATAGATAGACATTATCATACATCACATAATCATCATATACTTCAAGTAATGCCGACAAGGCCATGATCATCATATTGCATAAAGTAACGCCGACAAGGCCACATCAATTCACATAACACCGCCACCATAAGTGGACCATACCAATCACAATAGAATCAAAGTATAATTAATATCAAATTCAAGAAAACGGGGCAGCATACCTTCATCCCTATATCCACACCTCAATTCAATGCCAAATCAACCAATTCAACATCACAAGGCCCTTACCCATGGCCATGAACAATAATTTAAAGGATAAACCATAATACTCAATGAATCTAAGTCAATTCAATATAGATTTATCAATCTAAGACCAAATATGCATCAATGGAACACAATACTTACATCAATATAAAACTCATAGAAAACTACACTAGAATTGGTAAGCATTAAGTTCACATCGATTCAACAAGCTTAACATGCAATAGATCTAAGAGTATTCATTACTCAATTAATCAAATTGAAACAGACTATACATCATTCATACATAATATATACATGAATCAAAAGCCCATAGCAATATACACATTAATTCATCAATCTCAAGACATAATCACATAACCCATATTTTAGTGAATTTAGAGATTCAAGAAGATCAAGGGTTCATGGAGAATTTCATTGGAAAACATCAATTAAACATCAATAATATAATATCTTAACAATTGAAAACGTTTCATGCAAGAACCCATGATTTAGAGTAGAAATTGAACAATTCACTTTAGAAAAACTTGAAGAACACTTTGAGAATTGGGCTCCTTGATGAAATAAGTTTCAAGGATCAAAAACCATACCTCAAGGATGATAATTATTCACTTTGTTGAAGAATTTCCACTCAAGAACCCCTCACCAAGCTGCCTCTTCAATGAAGTCTTCAATGGAGGTTTTGGGATTTCTTAGAGACTTTGGGGTTTTGATTTTAGAAGAATGAATTATTCTAAGTGTTAAACACTTATATACTCATCTAAAATACCCATAAGACCCCTAATAAACCGCCTAGACTCTTATTTAGACATGGGGTGAATTTACAAGTTCACCCCTAACTTGGCAGAAAATTCTGCGCAGGATAACTTGGCCATGACGACCTGCCATTGACGGGCCGTCACGGGTGAAACGGTCCGTCATGGACCTCCATTTCAAGCTCCTTTGGCTTGACAAGGGTCCCCCCTACACCCTTTGACAAGGCCCCCACGACGGAACCCTTGTGATGGGGCGTCACAGCCATGACCGGCCGTCGACAGCTCCGTCGCCAAGGCTGTCTGGGACAGCCTGCCAACAGGTTTTGGGTCCTTTACTCAAGGACCCTTTGATGGTCCTTGGGGATAATTTCCCGGACTTTTCTAACCCAAATATGATCATCTATGAGTTTAACACCTCTCACATGAATTTCACCCAAAACGAACACATAAAACGCGACGAAACTCGCCTAGACGTACAAGGTCGACTCAAGGCACATCTTTCGAATGCCTTGGACGTTCTTGGTCGTTTGACCTCCAAACTTCACAAAACTTTAACCACTGCCTATACATGATATATTAACTCTTTTAATAACCTTAAAACACCATTAAACACACATAAACACATAGAACCACATTTTAGACATTTAGGTGACTTAGTCATCAAACGTCTTAATCATCCCTTGACGTTCGACTTCCAACACACCTAATACTTTAGCTACTGCCTCTATACCACATATTAAACATATTTAGGACCTTATAACACTAATACTTAGGCTCTAGAACACCTAATCTATTTTCAAGGTCTTACAATCTCCCCCACTTGGACAACATTCGTCCTCGAATGACACTTGCCACTCTCAGAACACCTCCAAGATTAGAGATTCAACTATCAGCACATAACAAAATCATACAATACACATATAAGAAGAAATCATAAATTTCACATAATCAAGAGATTCACAACACAACAAGAAACTAGAAGACAATTCTATAACTCGTTATGCTACAAAACTCACATGCTTCAATCCAATTAGCAAAAACTCATTTTATATTCAACATCATACTCATATACATCAGTTCTAACCACATAACAAGAATTTTAGACCAAAGAATCACTTAGTCATTTTCTCAAAAAAAATTACAGTGAACAGTTCACAAAGGAGCAGTGATTTTAGCAACTTTTCCAAAAATGCAATCTTTAGGCAATTCTTTATATAGACATGCTAGAATGCAAGATAACATCATGTAAACACATCATACAACATGCTCAAAGCTTCATAAAACACACAATGCAAGAATTTAATGAAATTCAATTTCAACCAAACTCCTAAACATCATGCACATGCAACAATTCAAGGAATTCTATCCCATCTACAAGCCATACTTCCCCACTTAGAAAGAACTCATACTATCAAAAGAGAAACAAGAACTTACCAACATCATCATCACCATCACCCGACTTCTCAATTCTAGTTCGGAGTGCATAGAAACGCCTCTTAGTTGGAGCATCATCCTTCGGAACATTAGGCTCAACCCTCTTGCCCTCCTTCCTAGAAGCAATGTTTAGACAATCTCTCACTTCGTGCCCATCCTTTCCACCACCAAAGCAACTATCGGTACCCAATAACCACTTACCATAGTGTTTCTTGCCACAATTTGCACAAGTAGGCTTGCTATCCTTAGAACCACCTCCTTTCTCAAACTTCTTCTTAGGAACGCTAGGTACATCTTGAGTTTGAATCCTCTTTTTGAACCTAGGTTGCTCTTGATCACTAGCAACACCCCTTTTCAAACTTCTAGCCATCCTTCTAAGCTTAGACTCCTCAATAGATTGTGCATACACCATGGGTCTAGATAGGGTCATATTATCATGAAGCATAGCGGTACGACATTGTTCCTTCACCAAGTCGACTACTCCGGTACAAAAGCGACTCATTTCATCTCTTGGATTGGACACAAGAGAAGGAGCATACCTAGACAATGTCGAGAATTTCAAAGAGTACTCCTCAACACTCATATTGCCTTGCTTGAGATTAATAAACTCCTCCACTTTGACTTCTCTTCTCTCTCGGGGAAAGTACTTGCCAAGAAAAGCTCCCTTAAACTCTTTCCACTCAATAGGACCCGAATCTTCCGGCCTATTGTCCTTCCATTGAGTGTACCAAATTTGAGACACATCTCTCAATTGGTAAGAAGCCAACTTCGCCTTCTCCCTAGATGTAACCCCCATAGCACTCAAAACTTTGTACACACCATCAAGAAATTCTTGGGGATCCTCATTCACCTTATAGCCAAGAAAGATAGGAGGATTCATCCTCACAAAGTCTCTCAACCTAGAAGTCATAGTACTCTCCATAACCCTAGGCACCATACTCGAATTGATTTGAGTAGTTACGGCTTGAGCTAAAGCCCTCAAAGCCTCTCCAATCACCCTATTAGACAACTCCGGTACCTTATTACCTCCACCCACATTAGGAACATGATCACCTTGGGAAGGCACTTGATCACCTTGCCCATCTTGTACACCTTGAGCACCTTGCTCAACCTGCTCAACCTGTTCAACTTGAGGAAGAACTTCCTCATTCACCCTCTCCTCTTCCAATCTTCTAGCGGCCATCCTTCTAGTATTCATCTCCTAGCAAACACAAGGAAACTCATAAGAAGGATAATCATAACATTTACTCTACCGCACGATATAGGAGTAGAAAAGAAGGGAAACTCTATCGTCCTATAGCCTCTTGCCCATAGATGTGTCGCGACTCACACCGATGGTCAAGACTCTACTAGATGTGACTTGATGAGACTTTTTGATACCTAATACTACTTTCACCAATCCTATGCTCTGATACCAACTTTGTCACAACCCGACACTATACCCTAGAAGATAGGATGCAATCTTGGATTGCGACAGGCGTCGTCGGACTCTCAGAGTTCTAAGACAAGCCTCATTCATATCATTCACCGCATATACATAGTGAAAAGTAGTGCGGAATTAAAACTTTTCACTAAAACATAATATAGTCTTTAAAGCTCTTTCATATAGAAATACTAAGTCTCAATCTCATCAACTTACGACACAAGAGTACTTTAATACGAAAAATAGAAATAACATAGTCTTGTACAATACTTCATAAAAGAAACATAAAACGACATATATGCCATCGAAACAATGAGGACATACTTGAACTCTTCTACTCGGACGAATCTTCTAAGCCCAAGTCTTCTTCTCCAAGCTCCTTACCTACCAAGGACTATATATAGAAAATAAAGCATGGAATTAGTACAACCACATGTACTAAGTGTGGCTATATGCATAAAATCATGAAAACGGACTTTATTGGAAATATGCATCTTTTCATTTAGAAATTATAGTTTAAACATAAGAACATCATTTATCAATTAAGAAACACATAAGATAAAATTAAACCAAAGATAGCATCTTAAAGACTCACTTTACAATGAGTTATATTCACTGTACAGTGAATTAATTCACTGTTACAGTGAATCACTTCACCCTTCTCCCTAAGTCTTTCTAGCATGTAATTCCCTCACTTAAAGCCATCCTAAGATTCACTTAAGTCAAACAAAGAGAGACCGCCCATACACCCTCTCTAGATGTGCCTAAACGACCCTTAAGATTACCTATGATGAGTCACATACACACTTAGAAAACAACCATAAACATCTATGTAAGATTCCTCTACCAAAGGTGATTTCCAAGGTTCACTTGAGTAAGTGTGGAGCGACCGCCCATACAATCGCTTTCAAACACACACAAGAGATCCTATAGACTACCTCAAATAGAATCATTCTCACTAAACACACTAACACTTAGAGTAGAAGACATTCTCCTTCCAAAGCCTATCAAAAGACCTACTTAAGTAAATCAATAAGATAAAGTCCATAGTACAATGACCTCTCCAAGATTACCTAAATAGTCCTTAAGACTTCCTAAGGTTTAGATCATGTCAACAAGATTAACCAACTTCCCTAACTAGAGTCATCCTCAAGACTTCCAAAGATAAGACATGAAGAGACCATCATTTCATGTCCTCCTCACACTTTAGCTAAGGAATACTTAAGTCACTTTAGATTAGGTACTTAATCATTTACATAGTTACTAATATAAGTCATTAGTTCATTAGTTCATTAAGACTCATACATCACATAAGACACTCACATAAAGAATCACATAAGACACTCACATAATGGATCACATAATGGTCTTTGGACAAGACCTAGGAACTCCACATAACACCATCAAAGTCTATTGTGCAATGTCTAGATAGCGTCTCATACCACCACCTAAACCTCATAAACTTATCTAATGCTAAAAGGTATTCCACATGATGAGAATAGGCAATAACCGACATAGACCATGATAGCAAGACATGGAATCCTAAGTTCTATGCTACATCGATGAGGTTGTTCTACTTGCCAATGGTAGAACTTGGACACATCCCATGTAGGCACATGGTTAAGGAATATGAAGGGTTTCTTTGCAATCTAGTCTTGTGCTTCACTAGAATTACTTCCCTTACCATACTCACTCGGTGCTAGCCTTTGTTCTCATAGATTAATTCACATTAAGGTTCATATAATTAGGTCTCTTATCTAGTTCATAACCCAATTACATTCACCCTACCAAAGCAAGTTCCACTAGGGCATATCTCACTTTAGCGACAAGAAGCTCATCGCGACTTTCCTAAGGTATGATATGATGACGTTCCAGCCAACCATCCCTAAGTCCATCACTCATAACATGAAGGATACCATTACGGCTAACTACTTCACAATTCATAACCTCGCCACTAAGTACAAGGTTCCACATAACATTGACCTTCTTATCATTAAGGACTTACGTGTATTATTATTCAAGACTCTTAACATACTAAGTCAAATCATCACATAATAATATTCATAAAAGCATCAAGCAAGGGACATAAGTCTACCTAAACAAGACACCACATATTTCACTTTAACATACAATACAAGTCATTCTAGAAGTACTTAGGAATAACATCTTATAACCTAACATAACTTCATATAAGAACACATATACTTTCACATATAGATAGACATTATCATACATCACATAATCATCATATACTTCAAGTAATGCCGACAAGGCCATGATCATCATATTGCATAAAGTAACACCGACAAGGCCACATCAATTCACATAACACCACCATCATAAGTGGACCATACCAATCACAATAGAATCAAAGTATAATTAATATCAAATTCAAGAAAACGGGGCAGCATACCTTTATCCCCATATCCACACCTCAATTCAATGCCAAATCAACCAATTCAACATCACAAGGCCCTTACCCATGGCCATGAACAATAATTCAAAGTATAAACCATAATACTCAATGAATCTAAGTCAATTCAATATAGATTTATCAATCTAAGACCAAATATGCATCAATGGAACACAATACTTACATCAATATAAAACTCATAGAAAACTACACTAGAATTGGTAAGCATTAAGTTCACATCGATTCAACAAGCTTAACATGCAATAGATCTAAGAGTATTCATTACTCAATTAATCAAATTGAAACAGCCTATACATCATTCATACATAATATATACATGAATCAAAAGCCCATAGCAATATACACATGAATTTATCAATCTCAAGACATAATCACATAACCCATATTTTAGTGAATTTAGAGATTCGAGAAGATCAAGGGTTCATGGAGAATTTCATTGGAAAACATCAATTAAACATCAATAATATAATATCTTAACAATTGAAAACGTTTCATGCAAGAACCCATGATTTAGAGTAGAAATTGGACAATTCACTTTAGAAAAACTTGAAGAACACTTTGAGAATTGGGCTCCTTGATGAAATAAGTTTCAAGGATCAAAAACCATACCTAAAGGATGATAATTATTCACTTTGTTGAAGAATTTCCACTCAAGAACCCCTCACCAAGCTGCCTCTTCAATGAAGTCTTCAATGGAGGTTTTGGGATTTCTTAGAGACTTTGGGGTTTTGATTTTAGAAGAATGAATTATTCTAAGTGTTAAACACTTATATACTCATCTAAAATACCCATAAGACCCCTAATAAACCGCCTAGACTCTTATTTAGACATGGGGTGAATTTACAAGTTCACCCCTAACTTGGCAGAAAATTCTGCGCAGGATAACTTGGCCATGACGACCTGCCTGTGACGGGCCGTCACGGGTGAAACGGTCCGTCATGGACCTCCATTTCAAGCTCCTTTGTCTTTAAAAGGGTCCCCCCTACACCCTTGGACAAGGCCCCACGACGGAACCCTTGTGACGGGGCGTCACAGCCATGATAGGCCGTCGACAGCTCCGTCGCCAAGGCTGTCTTGGACAGCCTGCCAACAGGTTTTGGGTCCTTTCCTCAAGGACCCTTTGATGGTCTTTGGGTATAATTTCCCGGACATTTACAACCCAAATATGATCATCTATGAGTTTAAAACCTCTCACATGAATTTCACCCAAAACGAACACATAAAACTTGATGAAACTCGCCTAGACGTACAAGGTCGACTCAAGGCACATCTTTCGAATGCCTTGGACGTTCTTGGTCGTTTGACCTCCAAACTTCACAAAACTTTAACCATTACCTATACATGATATATTAACTCTATTAATAACCTTAAAACACCATGAAACACACATAAACACATAGAACCACATTTTAGACATTTAGGTGAGTTAGTCGTCAAACGTCTTAGTCATCCCTTGACGTTCGACTTCCAACACACCTAATACTTTAGCTACTGCCTCTATACCACATATTAAACATATTTAGGACCTTATAACACTAATACCAACATGTTAGGCTCTAGAGCACCTAAGCTATTTTCAAGGTCTTACAGGTGGTTTCTAGAGAGAGTATTTTTGGAGGGAAAGGCTTTAAACGTGTGAGTTGATTTTAGAATAAGTTGATCACGTTTTGTACAAACTTATATACACCAAATATTAGATAAATAACCCTATTATAGTCAGTTTAGGACGTGTGGTGAATTTCCCATTCACCCCTTTAATTAAAACAGACGCAAGTTGTAGGTTATAGGACACCATCGACGGAACCACCTACTGGGCGTAGGTCAGTCGACGGACCGTGCATAGTCTTCCGTCGATTGGTACTTAGCCTATTTTTGGCTTGAAACCTGCCCAAGGTAAGTTCAAATTGACGAGACCTCATCAATGGGCCGTTGGTTGACCAACTGGCCGTCGTTTGGTCCGTCGATTGACACTGCCAAGGCAGTGTCTCGACCAGCCTTGGGTCCTTCTTGTGGGGCCTCTTGTTGGGCCCTTTAGAAGTCGTACCCGGATGTTTCCAAAGTAAATACAACCCTTAGAAAGTTTTAGACCTTCAACATAAAATTTGACCCAAAACTAACACTTGAAAGACGTCCAAACAGGCAAAGCCCCATCAAGACACACGTTGAGCGTCTAAAGGGCTATCTTTCAAACGCCTTGGACGTTCTTGGTCGTTTGGCCTCCAAACTTCTCGAAACTCCATATAACAACATTAAACATTATTTAAACTCACTTAAATAATTCATAATCTCATTTCATACAAATCTAAGCATGCATAGACACATGAGGCACATAGGCGACTAGTCGTCGAACGTCTTGGTCGTCCCTTGACGTTTGACTTCCAAATCACCTCAAACTTTACCTACTGACTCTAAACCATATTATAAGACATTTAAGGACTTTAGAATCTTAAGACAAACATGTTAGGATCTAGACACCCTATCTCATTTTGGGGTCTTACATAATCAAATGTTAAAAGTTGGCTTGCTTAAAATTATGAGATTACTATAGTATATACATGAAGTTAATTGACTTGGCTAGTGATAATGTCATGGCAAGTGCTTAGTGAAAGTTTGGTTTATGCCAATTAACGGGCCAGCAATATTATTTCCAAAATATGTAATAGAATTGGCCAATGACTAAGTCATACCAATCTTATATGGCCAATGTAAATTATGATGTTTCTTGTAAGGCCAAATACATGTTAAAGATTGAGTTGACAAGATGTAACTCAATGAACTCATAAACTATGGTATGCCAATGATTGGGACAAGTCCCAACATACCCTATCTAAATGAACGTGTGAACATAGTAGCATATTAAATAAGTCCTTATAATTTTCATAAAGAATGGTACAAGACTACCAAATAACATTGAACAAGATAAGGTGGGTAATGAAATAAATAACAGCTTATGAGTTATGAAATTGACCTAGAATGGGGTGTTAAAGGAAGTGAGACAAGTCTCACTTGCACCTAAATAATTATGTTAAAGATACTCACATAAGAGGGTGTTAGAAATCGTGAGACAAGTCTCATTCACACCATAATGATAATGTAAGATTTAAGTTTACATTCATAAAGTATAGAAAGGGATGACAAGTAATACATTGACCTAAGCATACCTCATACTAGAATCAAGCTTCCATAATATATGAGTCAACTCTAAAAGTTGTAAAGTATAATAAATTGAGCTAAGCACTGATAGACTAGTAATGAGCATGTGCAAGCACATGTGAGACTCATGAGATGAGAATACCACCAAGGTGGATAAGGGTCTCCAAATTCTCCTAGTCTTTGAACTATGTCGCCAGCATAGGTTACTTGCTAGTGGATCCACCTAAGAAGCTAGGAAGTATTCAGTTTCACTTTGGCAGTGAACCACCTCTTTTCGGTGTGGGGAAGACACTGGATTTCATGTTAGCTCACATGATCTATGTCGATTAAATGCTAAAGATTTCTTTAAGAAAGTAAGAAAGAAAGAAACAAAGAACTAGAAAGATGAGGGATGTTCGGATAGGATGACCAAAGGGTGAGGTTAGACTAAGTAATGATGTAAGTCATTCTTAGTCATTGCATAGAAAGATCCCAATGGAAGTCTTAAAAGTATATACTAAGTCAACCTAGCATGTTCAAACTGAACATGAGATCAAAGAAGAAGAAATGTAAGTTCAAAGTGAACTAACTAAGCAAAAGCATAAGTATATCAAATCATTAGTGTTTGATAAGAATGAAGTTTTAACAGCTATTGGCTTATGCCAATAAAGGAAGCAAAACATAATGACTCATCAATTGGAGTATGAATATATGCCCCAGCATCTTTATATTATTCAAATGATCAAAATAATGGGCATATCCAATAAAGATTGGCTTATAAAGACTTCATGCCCAATTTAACAGGAATGGAAAGAATAACTTGTGAGTACGGTAGTCAAATCATTTCCTTAGTCTTTTGGATTACTTACTTGATTAATTGTAGTAATGGGACTACAATGAATCATTGTACTCGTAAGTAAAACATAGGATCAAACGAGGTCATTGAACTACACAACAAAAATAAGAAAAGACTCAAAAAAAATAAACTAAGGCTGCGAGAGGGAGCTCCCGGCCTAAGGGGAGCAAAAATATTAAATTTTGCTTGAGTTGTTCTGAAATTATGTTAATGATTCCAAGGTCTTATGTTCATATAGAAAATGAGTTGTGTACTTTAATGCATGAAAATATTTCATATTCATAACATGATTCATAAATAACGAATTAGGAAAGTGAAGTGACTTCACTTTCCAAAAATGGCATGTTGTTATAGGAAGAGCTTTCATTGATCATGCATAGTCCTTATGTGTTTATGTGGAAACACCCATACTTAGTACAAGTGTGTACTAACCCATATACAATTACTATTTTTATAGGGGCAGGTCCTTGAAGAAGATTGAAGATCAGTTGAAGCTGTTTGGACTAGTACCTCCAGAATTTGGTAGGTCCTCTTGAGTTCGAGGATGCCTACGCGTTATTTTATAGCTTTAGTAGATTAGACATAGCTAGTGGATATTTTCCCTAGCGTTTCCTTTCAAACATTTGTTCAAGCTTTCGTATTAAGGCCGATTTGGCAACTAATAATGATATTATGAATTCTTCATTTCAATTATTCAATCTGTTAATAGATGGTTGTTTATTTTCAATTGTTAGTATATCACTCTTATGTAAGAATTATATGAAGTCTAAGTACACTTGAGTAAATTTAAAAAGTTTTAAATTTTCAGCTAAATTTAACTGCATGATTGACATGAAAGCTAAGAAGAGGCTTGTATGCGACCACCGAGAGGTTAACGACGCCGGTCTCATCTAGGGTGTAGGACCCGGGTGTGACAAAGTGTTTATCCTTGATTCTTTATTATTTCTCTATAATTAATGTGGTTAAATGAATATAAAAGAATTATCCTTTCTCTATAATTAGCGTAATTAAATGTATTGAATTAATTGTAAAAACAATTAACCATTCCTCTTCCTCATGTCTAAGATCACTAACTTTTGAAAATTAACTTAAATAACTCTTCACCTTTGCATCTTATCCTATAAATCTTTACTCTATGTAAGAATCATGGAAAAGTAATTGTTCTTTACCAATTGCCTCATGTTGATGTGAATCATTAGGCAATTTTCAGGTATTTTTTTTGTTTTGAAATATTAATATTTGTTCTGATCCTAATTAGAATGATATTTTGTATCATAGTTTTATCTTTATCATTTTAGATGTTTTTTTTTAAAAAACTGTTTATAAATACCTCAATTTTTGTGGAACAATTATGATACTCTTATTATGTCATATTTACCTCATTCTTGTTTTTAATTCTCATTTCCTATTTTATTTTAGTTTTTAATTGATAAATTAAATTTCTTTTCAGGTTATTGTCATTGACCCCGCGCGCGCACACACACATATATATATACTAAAACTGGGATAAAAAAAGTTAAAAGTTGAATTACAAATTATCCTTTATAGGTTGAATAGTCATTTGAGTATTTAATTCAACACCAATCTTTTAATTATTGGTAGTAAAAAGTAAATTTACCGATATATTAATAATATTTCATTAAAATGAAATACATTCTCACTCATTAGTTCATTCAATTCAATGTGGTGGATTTGTTTTCATGTTCCACAATTATTCAACCTTTAGAATTTCTTTTTAGTATTTTATATTTGTAAAATTTTTTGGTAATAAACATAAATTTTAACTAATAGTATTTAGGAAGTCCAAGTAACCGACATATCTATGTGGTTAAGAAAATCATTTAACTTTTTCTTGCTCTTTTTGGATTTTCAATTATTTTAAATTTTATATGCTATGTACCATTTGTTAGGAGTTAATCACTTGGATCATTATTAAGACTTTTGAATTTTGATTGGTTACAGAAGAAAATGTATCATCAAGAACTCTACTCTTTATGTATTTCTTTTTAGTAGAAATATTGTTATAATTAAAGTCTTAAGAAGGATATGAATATTGTATTTGTTCTTATCTGTTTCATTTTTTTTGTATTCTTTACCGATTTATAATTCTTTAATTTAATCTTCTATGAGATTATGAATGTTATAAGTGTATTTTTATTAGTGCTAAAATTACTAATTTATGACCTTTATATTCGTTTTTAAATGTACTTTTATAATATTTTCTTTCTTTTATCGTTATCTTACTGATATGGGAGTGTAGACACCGAAATTGTATGAATTCGATCCAATATAATATCAAGGCCCACAATCAAAGCTTGGTATTCTGCAGCATTGTTCGAACACGTTTCACCCAGAACAAATGAGAATGGTAAAATTAGTCGTTCTGGAGATATCAACACCACTCCTGCCCCTGCTCCATCTCGGCGTGCAGATCCATCAAAGAACATTGTCCATGTCGACATCTCTTCAGTAAAAAAAATCATATTCATCAGGGAACTCATCTTAAGTTTCCCATTTTCCCAGAAGAGGGTGATCAACCAGGAAATTAGTAAGTTATACTACCCACTAGACCTATCTATTTGAAATCGATATAGAAGGTCCATGTGGTTGTCGAGCAAGAAGGTTTTTTTTTATAAAAAAAATGATTGACATCACTACAAGCAAATTATTGGTGGTGGCCTAGTTAGAATATGACAAGAAGAAACAACTACTCTTGAAGTCTCAACAATGAATTCATGAAGACTCCAACTTTAGTCGTCAAACTCGGCAACCCTACACGTAGAGAAGTCTCAAAAAAATGAATACACATTCATGAAGACATAAACTCACGTCATCAAATTCGGCAAGCCTACATGTCGACAATTCTAAAAAAAAAAGGAAAACACATTCATGACTACTTCAAGTCTTGTCGCCAAACTTCGGCAAGCCTCCACGTTGACAAGTCTCGAAGTAAGGGGCATTTCCAGACACAAATTGTATTGAATCAAACTCATAGAAAATCTAAATTAACTCCATCTTCATTTTGGCTGAATAATTAATTTGGGCTTTACAAATGAATAAGTCCATCTTATTAAATTCAAATCCAAGGTTCATTTCACCATGAAGCCCGAACCCATGACACGTGTCACGGTTACTAGGCATCCGAAACCAACAAGGTGATGCCACATGTCCAAATTAGGTGGTAGTCCCTGTCAAATACAACAATCAATCACAATGTGTCAAGTGTCAAAATAACATCCTTTGGCCAATTATATGCAACTTTGTCCACCCCCTACAACTATAAATAGGGGTTATACATGACATTCTAGGGGCATCAAGAAATATCTTCAAAAAGCATTCAGCAAATTGGAGAAAACTACAACATGAACCTCACAACTCTTCGAAGGAGTGGTCAGCGAAGTACTTCCCGGAGATCCACTTGAAACGACGAAGCGCTTTCCGACGTCCCGGAGATACACAACATCTCAAGGAGGTCTACATCATCCAACAATTCGAGAAATACTCTATTGAAGGCTCTTGAATCACGGAGAAACTTAGGAGAGAGAACCAAGAGAACAACAGAATTGTACTCACAACGATTCATTAATAAAAATCGCAATTTTCTTTTATTTATTTTGCTTGCAGTCGATTTTTCGCGCCTTACAAAAAATTGATAAGGAGTGTAATGAGAGATTATTAAGGATAAGTTATATAGATATATTCATATTATTAGAGGTTGTAGTATCTTAATTAGTTTTCCATATTTTTCACTTGATGGTCAATGTACTATTCGATTACTATGAATTTTATTGAATGAATAAAATATAAATTGATAAAACTAATATTTTAAATTTCAAAATTTTCTATATATGTCACACCAGGATTCTGGCCTCTCAGAGGTCGCAGACAAGCCTCTTCTTAGCTTTCATCACATTCATATAGTTAAATTTGCGGAAAATTTAAAAGTTTTAAAAAATAATTAATTATACATAGACTTCTTATATTTTCTACATAGATTAATATTCTACTAATCTCAAATTAAAACAACTATCTACAATTGATGAATCAATCCAAATCAAAAGATCAATATATAATGTAATAGTTTGTCAAAATGGCCTTAATACAAAGCTTTGAAATAAACGTCTGAAAAGAAACGCTAGGGACAACATCCACTAGCTATGTCTAAAGTACTAAGCTATATATATAAGTGTACCATCCTCGAACATCAAGAGGACCTACCAAAGTCTGGAGATCGACAATCCAAACAGCTTCGATGAGTTTTCAACCTTCTCTGTGACTTGCACCTATAAAGATAATAATAGTATAGGGTTAGTACACACTTGTACTAAGTATGGGTGTATTCACACATACACATAAGGACTATGCATTATCAATGAATGTTCTTCCTATAACAACATGCAATTTCTGGAAAGTGAAGTCACTAGACTTTCCTAATTTGTTATTTGTGAATTGTGGTATGAATATGACGTATTTTAATGCACTCAAAGCACAGAACTCATTTTCTATATAAACTTAAGACCTTAGAATCATCAATATAATTTTAGAACAACTCTAACGAAAATTCTAAAAATTACTCCTCCAAACTCGAGAGCCCCTTTTTCTGTCCTTAGTTTTTCTTCCAGTCTTTTCTTCTCTTTGTTGTATAGTTCAATGATATCATTTGACACTATATTTTACTTACAAGTGCTTTGATTCATTGTAGTCTCATACCAACAATCAATCAAGTAAGTAATCCAAAGGACTAAGGAAATGATTTGGCTATCCTTAGAACAAGTTATGCTTTCTATTTTTGTTAGATTGGGAATGGAATCTTTATAAGACAATCTTTATTGGATAGGCCACTTATTTCATCATTTTCATATTATGGAGGTTATGAGGCATTGATCAGCCATTACATTTTACTCCCCTTTATTGGCATAATATAAGAAGTCATTATAAGCCAATTTTATTTGGCTATGCCCATTATTTGCTGAAAACATCATTCTTATCAAATACTGACGATTGATATTCTTAAGCTCTTACTTTATTAGCTCACTTTGAACATATGTATCTTCTTATTTCTTTCTTTTTTTTCTTAAGGACATCTTTAGAATTAAGATCATGCAATCTAACATGAATCCAGTGTCTGCCCCACACCGAAAAGGGGTGATTTACTGAACAAAGTGAATCTAGATCATATGAGCTAACATGAAATCCAGTGTCTGCCCCACACCAAAAAAGGATGTTTAACCGGCAAAATTGAAACCAAGTTCAGTGTTCTCCCCACACCGAAAAGAGGTGGTTCACGGCTAAAGTGAACCAAATACTTTCTTTGAGCATTTAACTAACATAGATCATGTTAGATAAACATGAAATACGGTGTCTTCCCCACACCAAAAAGAGGTGGAATCACCGGCTAAAGTGAAACCGCATCATACCTAGCTCTCTTAGGTGGAATCCATTGGCTAGTTCCTATGCTGGCAACATAGTTCGAAGAGTAGGAGACATACAGATACAACTTATCCACCTAGGTGGTAGCCTCATCTCACGAGACTTACATGTGCTGGCACAAGCTCATTGCTAGTCTATCGGTGCTTTGCTTAACTTCTTCTTCTTTATATCTTTTAGATTTGACTCAAACATTATGGAAGCTTGCTTCTAGTTATGAGGTTTACTTAAATCTTTCGATAATCGGTCATCCCTTTCTTTTCGTTGATGAAATGTGAATTTAACCTTACATTATCATCTTGGTGTTAATGAGACTTGTCTCACGATTATTAACACCCTCTTATGTGAGTTTCCTTAACATAATTGTATAGGTGTGAGTGAGATTGTCTCACCTATTTTAACACCTCATTCTGGTCACTTTCATAATTCTTAAACTATTAATTATGTTATTACTCGCATTATATTGTTTAATGTCTTTTGGTAGCTTTATACCACTCTTTATGAACGTTATAAACTTTGTTCAGTGTACTTACTAATATTCGTAGTTCATTTGGAAAGGGTACGTTGGGACTTGTCCAATGATTGGCATACCCTTGGTTATGAATTCAATGATAACAATTTTCTATGGCTTAGTCATTGACCAATTCTATTACATATTTTGGAAATAATGTTGTGGGCCAATTTATTGGCAAAAGCCAAACTTTCACTAAACACTTGAACTTTTAACCTTTGACTAACTTATAAGAACAATTCAATGCTTGGTTTGGCCAAGCTATGAAGTTGAATTGACATTGTAGATTCGTTTACTAGCTTTGATTCTTTATGAAAGTTATAACTACTTATTCAATGCTATTACGTTCACAAGTTCGTGTGAATAGGGTATGTTGGGACTTGTCCCATTGATTGGCATACCCTATGTTATGAGTTCATTGATGTAGAGATTGGTATGACTCAACATGATTTTGAAGTAATATGATTGGACATAGTTTTGCTAGCCAATTTGTTGGCATAAATAACAATTTCACTAGTTACTTGTCATAACATTATCACTAGCCATGCCAATTACTTCATAAATACATCATAATAATCTATCATGTTGAGAAGCCAACTTTTTGCATTACAAGAAACATCATAACATTGGCCATGCTTAATTTGATTTACATTAGCTATTAGCCAATCTTCCCATCATACTTTGAAAGCAATATTGTAATCCAATTTCATTCAACTTTTTGGGCAAGACATTGTTAGCCAATTTATGGCCATGAACAAAATTTTACTTAAACTATTTTCATTATGTTATCATTAACCAAATCATTTAGTTTCATGAATGTAATATAGTGATTCCAAAACATAAACCAGTCGAAACATTAACATTTTAACAGTAAATAAACTTCATAGCCGATTCATAGTAACTTCATATTCTCGAAACACAAGTAAACATTATATCATTCCTTAATTCTCGAAACTAACACTCAAATCATTCGAATCCAATCTATAGGCCTCATTACTCATTAACAAATCAAGAAAATTATAAAAGTAAGTTAGCACCACATACTAACAACATGTTCGAGATTTAAATCTACATACTAATTAGAATAGAAAACAAGGATAACTAGGGAGATGAACGTAACCCTAGTTTCGAAATTAATGAATTCAAACGTTTGAAAAGTCTCTTGGAGGAAGAATTCATGAGATAAAAACCATACCTTATGTAGAATTAAATCTACAATTATCACCTTGCACGAAACCTTGAAGAAAACCTTGAAATCGCCTAAGAGAAATCGAGAGAAAGTTTTCTGTTTTTCTTTCGTTCGTTTACTATTTTGTGTCGTGAATTCTTAGTGTTTGAACGTGAGTCTAAGTCTTAGGAACTTATCTTGACTCATTCAACTTAGGCTAATTAAGTAAATTAAATAAATTAATTAGTTAATTACTGAAAAGCCCCTCCTAGATTGACTAAAATAAAAAAACATTTAATTAGTCAAATCTGAAATTTTTGCCTAAGAATTTCGGCCTTGCTTGGGTATTTTTCCTTAATTAATTAATTCTTCAAGTTAATTAATTAAGGGACGTAGGGTAATTACTAAAATACCCTTAAGTCATTGGGACCATACTTAACTCTTTTGGACCATCCTAGGTTAGGTACTAGGATGTGTAGTTCCTTGTCCTAGTGTAAGGATTTCGGTTTGTCCATTTAGATTAATTAATCAAATTGTTAATTTAATTAATTAAGTGACCTAGGGTTATTAATAAAGTACCCTTAAGTCGTTAGGACCATAACTAACCCTTTGGACTATCCTAGGTGAGGTACTAGGATGTTTCTTAGTTAGTTACTTGTCTAGTGTAAGGATTTTGGTTTTGCCCATTTAAATTAATTAATTAGGTTGCTAATTTAATTAATTAAGTGACCTAGGGTAATTACTAAAGTATTCTTAAGTTGTTAGGACCATAACTAACCCTTTGGACCATCCTAGGTTAGGTACTAGGATTTTTCTTAGTTAGTTACTTATCTAGTGTAAGGATTTCGATTTTGCCCACTTAAATTAATTAATTAAGTTGATAATTTAATTAATTAGGTTACCTATGGTAATTACTAAAGTAACCTTAGATCATTAGGACCATAACTAACCCTTTGGACCATCCTAGGTTAGGTACTAGGATGTTTCTTAAACTAGTTACTAGGTTAGTGTAACCCGGTTGTGTCTTAGGTTGTCGGGTCCCTTGGTTAGTTTATTTCGGTTAGTCCTAGGTTTATTACCTAGTTAGGTAATTCAGTTATAGCCTAGAGTTGGTTAGGAAGCTCAGCCCCACATGGCTTGAACCCCACATGTGCGCCTGCCCCTAACCGCCCTAACCACCCTAACTGAATTCTTGCACATGGGTTGCACTTGTGCTTGCACATGTGTTGCTGCTCATTTCTTGTTGTGTGTACTTTCCTAACTAACTATTCTTGGGGGTTCATTTGGAATGTTTACTTATTGTCCCAAGGATCCTCACTATGTCATTGGACACTGCTTAATCTACGTCGCTATTTTAATTGGTCATGTGCTATTGTGCCTAGGCTTGACACTTGGATGCCTCGCACCTAATGTGCAAATACTAGAAAATATATGTTTTTAGCTTAGGGTCTTAATTGCAGGTACATTTCTTGGACAAGCTTGTTAATACATAGATAATTGGCTAACACCCTTTAAGCTATTTTCTAATATGCCTAATATTTCTAAATATTGGGCATTGGGATGCCTATTTACCCCCAATACCTATTCTTAAAACTTAATAGGCTCTTCACTAGATGAGTATATTTTATGGAATGTTACATTATCCCCCCTTAGGAACATTTTTCCCGGAATAACTATATATCATTTTAAATCAAAGAGGGTAATTTTGAAAACACATTAACATACTTGAAACTTTACTCTTTGTGAATTTCTTATTCACACTTACTCTGGATGATGCATATTACCCAAAGCTTATCTGAAGCTTCATATTTGAGATTGAGGAACTTCCTTCTCAATCACACTTGATTTAATGCACATCACAACTCACACAACACAAAAATCATGTCTACGCTATACAAAAACAGCAACATCAATGCGAGCATGAACTCATTTTAACTCATATAGTGCAAATATAAAATACACGGTTATGGACTTAGAACACAAAAACCACCTAATGCACTAAGATTTGGAGTCTCATTAACGAAATCTGACTAAGGAATAGTATATCTAACCTCAAAAACTGAATAAGTGAGAGTAACGGGATCTCATATCGGTCTCGGCCTCCCATGTTACTCCCTCAACAAGGTGGTTCCCCCATAACACCTTAACAGTGGCAAACTCCTTGTTCCTCAACCGTTTCGCTTGGCGATCTAAACTTTCAACGGAAAACTCTTCGTAAGAAAGGTTCTCATTGGCTCCTAATCCTTTAGATAACATCTTGTTGGCTTTAAGATTGGAACTATTTGGCTTGTTGGATTTGAACCACGCCCTTCCCATTCCATCTCTAACTCATTTGGTAACTGAAACCTTACTACCCTGTTTTGAGAGTCTATTGTAGCATAATACTTATGGAGTCAATCCATACCCAAGATTATATCAAAATCAAAGGACGTTAGATGCTAGAATGACACAAACAAAGCTCTACACGACACGATAAAGAGTAGAAGAAGGGAGGTTTCTTATCATCACTTAGTCTCTAAGTCATGATTGTGGCGCTCTTCACAACAATAAGTTAGAAACTACGTAACGTGGTTGTTTGAGCTTTAGTTCCTAGGTAATTTAACCTCATGCTCTGATACCATGTTTGTCATACCCGAATTCTGGAATCCGAATGCAACCGGCGTTGTTAATCTCTCAGAGGTCGAAGACAAGCCTCTTCTTAGCTTTCATCACATTCATATAGTTAAATTTGATTTAAAACTTCTAAAAGATAATGAAGTATACATAGACTTCATATATTTTCTACATAGATTAATATTCTACTAATCTCAAATTAAAACAACCATCTACAATTGATGAATCAATCCAAATCAAAAGATCAATATATAATGTAATAGTTTGTCAAAACGGCCTTAATACAAAGCTTTGAAATAAACGTCTGAAAAGAAACGCTAGGGATAACATCCACTAGCTATGTCTAAAGTACTAAGCTATATATATGTGTAGAATCCTCGAACATCAAGAGGACCTACCAAAGTCTGGAGATCGACAATCCAAACAGCTTCGATGAGTTTTCAACCTTCTCTATGACTTGCACCTATAAAGATAATAATAGTATAGGGTTAGTACACACTTGTACTAAGTATGGGTGTATTCACAAATACACATAAGGACTATGCATTATCAATGAAAGTTCTTCCTATAACAACATGCCATTTCTGGAAAGTGAAGTCACTAGACTTTCCTAATTTGTTATTTGTGAATTGTGGTATGAATATGACATATTTTAATGCATTCAAAGCACAGAACTCATTTTATATATAAACTTAAGACCTTAGAATCATCAATATAATTTTAGAACAACTCTAACGGACATTCTAAAAATTACTCCTCCAAACCCGAGAGCCTCTTTTTCTATCCTTAGTTTTTTTCAGTCTTTTCTTCTTTTTGGTGTGTAGTTCAATGATCTCATTTGATCCTATATTTTACTTACAAGTGCTTTGATTCATTGTACTCTCATACCTACAATCAATCAAGTAAGTAATCCAAAGGACTAAGGAAATGGTTTGGCTATCCTTAGAACAAGTTATGCTTTCTATTTTTGTTAGATTGGGCATGGAATCTTTATAAGACAATCTTTATTGGATAGGCCACTTATTTCATCATTTTCATATTATGGAGGTTATGCGGCATTGATCAGCCATTACATTTTACTCCCCTTTATTGGCATAATATAAGAAGTCATTATAAGCCAATTTTATTTTGCTATGCCCATTATTTGCTGAAAACTTCATTCTTATCAAACACTGACGATTGATATTCTTAAGCTCTTATTTTCTTAGCTCACTTTGAACATTCGCCTCTTCTTCTTTCTTTCTTGCTTTCTTAAGGACATCATTAGAATTAAGATCATGCGAGATAACGTGAAATCCAGAGTCTGCCCCACACCGAAAAGGGGTGATTCACCGATCAAAGTGAATCTAGATCATGTGATCTAACATGAAATCTAGTTTTGGCCCCACACCTAAAAAGGGTGGTTCACCGGCTAAAGTGAAACCAAGTTTAGTGTTCTCCCCATACCGAAAAGAGGTGGTTCACGGCTAAAGTGAACCGAATACTTTCTTTGAGCATTTAATCGACATAGATCATGTGAGCTAAATATGAAATCCGGTGTATTCCCCACACCGAAAACAGGTGGAATCACCGGCCAAAGTGAAACCGCATCATACCTAGCTCTCTTAGGTGGAAACCACTGGCTAGTTCCTATGCTGGTAACATAGTTTGAAGACTAGGAGACATACGGAGAATACTTATCCACCTTGGTGGTAGCCTCATCTCATAAGGCATACATGTGCTAGTACAAGCTCATTGCTAGTCTATCGGTGCTTTGCTCAACTTCTTCTTCTTTACATCTTTTAGAGTTGACTCAAACATTATGGAAGCTTGCTTCTAGTTATGAGGTTTACTTTACTCTACGGATAACCGGTCATCCCTTTCTTTACATTGATGAAATGTGAATTTGACCTTGCATTATCATCTTGGTGTTAATGAGACTAGTCTCACGATTATTAACACCCTCTTATATGAGTATCCTTTCCATAATTGTCTAGGTATGAGTGAGACTTGTCTCACTTCTTTTAACACCTCATTCTGGTCACTTTCATAATTCTTAAACTTTTAGTTATGTTATTACTTACCTTATATTGTTTAATGTCATTTGGTAGCTTTATACCACTCTTTATGAACTTTATAAACTTTGTTCAATGTACTTACTTATATTCGTAGTTCATTTGGACAGAGTATGTTGGGACTTGTCCCAATGATTGGCATACCCTTGGTATGAATTCAATGAGTTACATTGGTCATGCTTAATTTGGTATGACTTAGTTATTGAACAATTCTATTACATATTTTGGAAATAATGTTGTGAGTCAATTTATTGGCATAAGCCAAACTTTCACTAAACACTTGAACTTTTAACCTTTGACAAACTTATAAGAACAATTCAATGCTTGGTTTGGCCAATCTATGAAGGTTAATTGGCATTGTAGATTAATTTTACTAGCTTTGATTCTTTATGAAAGTTATAACTACTTATTCAATGATATTACGTTCACAAGTTCGTGTGGATAGGGTATATTGGAACTTGTCCCATTGATTGGAATACCCTATGTTATGAGTTTATTGATGTAGATATTGGTATGACTCTACATGATTTGGAAGTAATATGATTGGACATAGTTTTGCTATCCAATTTGTTGGCATAAATAACAATTTCACTAGTTATTTGTCTTAACATTATCACTAGCGATGCCAATTACTTCATAAATACATTATAATAATCTATCATGTTGAGCAACCAACTTTTTGCATTACAAGAAACATCATAATTTACATTGGCCATGCTTAATTTGATTTACGTTAGCCATTAGTCAATCTTCCCATCATACTTTGAAAGCAATATTGTAAGCCAATTTCATTCAACTTTTTGGGCAAGACATTGTTAGCCAATTTATGGCCATGAACAAAATTTTACTTAAACTATTTTCATTATGTTATCATTAACCAAATCAATTAGTTTCATGAATGTAATATAGTGATTCCTCCACATAAACCAGTCGAAACTTTAACATTTTATCAGTAAATAAACTTCATATCCGATTCATAGTAACTTCATATTCTCGAAACACAAGTAAACATTATATCATTCCTTAATTCTCGAAACTAACACTCAAATCATTCGAATCCAATCTATAGGCCTCATTAGTCATTAACAAATCAAGAAACTTATGAAAGTCAGTTAGCACCACATACCAACAACATGTTCGAGATTTACATCTACATACTTATTAGAATAGAAAACAAGGATAACTAGGGAGATGGACGTTCTACATTGTCATAGGGGAACAACCCTAGTTTCGAAATTCATGAATTCAAACGTTTGAAAAGTCTCTTGGAGGAACAATTCCATGAGAGAAAACCCATACCTTATGTGGAATTAAATCTACGAAGATCGCCTTGCATGAAGAAAACCTTGAAATTGCCTAAGAGAAATCGAGAGAAACTTTTCTGTTTTTCTTTTGTTCGTTTACTGTTTTGTGTCGTGAATTCTTAGTGCTTGAACGTGAGTCTAAGTCTTAGGAACTGATATTTACTCATTCAACTTAGGCTAATTAAGTAAATTAAGTAAATTAATCAGTTAATTACTAAAAAGCCCCTCCTAGATTGACTAAAAATAGGAAAACATTTAATTAGTCAAATCTGAAATTTTTGCCTAAGAATTTCGGCCTTGCTTGGGAATTTTTCCTTAATTAGTTAATTCTTATATTTAATTAATTAAGGGACCTAGGGTAATTACTAAAATACATTTAAGTCATTGGGACCATAATTAACCCTTTTGGACCATCCTAGGTTAGGTACTAGGATGTTTCTTAGTTAGTTCCTTGTCTAGTGTAAGGATTTCGGTTTGACCATATAAATTAATTGATTAAATTGCTAATTTAATTAATTAGTTGACCTAGGGTAATTAATAAAGTACCCTTAAGTTGTTAGGATTATAACTAACCCTTTGGACCATCCTAGGTTAAGTACTAGGATGTTTCTTAGTTAGTTACTTGTCTAGTGTAAGGATTTCGGTTTTATCCATTTAAATTAATTAATTAAGTTGCTAATTTAATTAATTAGGTGACCTAGGGTAATTAATAAAGTACCCTTAAGTTGTTAGGACCATAACTATCCCTTTGGACCATCCTAGGTTAGGTACTAGGATGTTTCTTAGTTAGTTACTTGTCTAGTGTAAGGATTTCGATTTTGCCCATTTCAATTAATTAATTGAGTTGCTAATTTAATTAATTAGGTGACCTAGGGAAATTACTAAATTACCCTTAAGTCGTCAGGACCATAACTAACCCTTTGGACCATCCTATGTTAGGTACTAGGATGTTTCTTGAACTAGTTACTAGGTTAGTATAACCCGATTGTGTCTTAGGTTGTTGGGTCCCTTGGTTTATTTATTTCGGTTAGTCCTAGGTTAGTTAGCTAGTTAGGTAAGTTATTTAGAGCCTAGAGTTGGTTAGGAAGCTCATCCCCACATGGCCTTACCCCCACATGTGCGCTTGCCCCTAACCGCCCTAACCGAATTCTTGCACATGGGTTGCACGTGTGTTGCTGCTAATTTCTTGTTGTGTGTGTCACGACCCGGATTCTGGAATGCGAATCGCAACTGGCATCGTTGACGTCTCAGAGGTCGCTAACAAGCCTACTTACGTCGTCATTACATTCGTTAGGTTAATTTTAGCGGAAAATTTGAAACTTTTTGTTTATATCTGAAGTATACATAGACTACATATTGCAAACATATATACGTGTATTTGTAAGGAAGTTCATTGCTCATACATCAATCATCTAGTTATAGAAACATACAACTTGAAAGAAATAGAATCTCATGTCATAAGTAATAATTGCCAAAACGACACCATTACAAGCGCCTGAATAAAATAGGAAAGAAACACTAGTGGAACATACTCCACTAGTTCAAACCTACTACTAAGCATGAAATGTAAAGGCAGGCATCCTCGAATGCATGAGGACCTACCAAGTCCCGATGAAATCTCTGAGTCCGAACAGCTGCAAAGATACCTTCAACGTCTACCTGAGCCTGCTCCTAAAATAGTAATATTGTATGGAATTAGTATACACTTGTACTAAGTATGGATTTATGCATCAACACATAACGGTGATGCATGAACAAGAATGGCTCTTCCTAATCAACATGCATTATTAGAGGGTCAATTCTCTTGACTTTCCTAAATCGTAATAGGAAGGTCGTGACATGAATATGTCACACATCATACATACATAGGTTCACATAACATACATTTCATGTTTCATATATCATACATTTCATATCCACGAGGCCTTGGAATCATGGTCGTAGCATTAAGACATCTCAAGTGAGGGACCAACAATGGGACCTCAACCCGAGGGCCTCCTTTAGCAAACACAGAGTCTGCTTCATTCGTTCATTCGTACTTCACATAATTCATTTTATTCATTCATAGTCTGATGTAAACACCAGCTATACCTAGGATGAAGTTTAAGACTCTCATCGGGATCATGAAGTTCAATGACCAAGAATGACCTAATGTCATTACTTGAGTCCGGTTTCACCTCCTAATTGTCTTACACAAACACCTTCGGTATCGTTCATTTCATTATCTTTCATACATTGAGAAACTTCAACTTTAACCGACATAGATCATGTGAGCTCATGAAATTCGGTGTCTTCCCCACACCGAAAAGAGGTGGAGTCAATGGCCAAGGTGAAACCAAAACATTCTAGCTTCATGGGTTCGAACCAAGCTAGTTCCCTATGTTGGCAGCATAGTTCAAAGACTAGGAGATTTAGGGAGACCCATACCCACCTTGGTGGACAGTCTCATCTCATGAGAATTACGTGAACCTCCGCCCTTCCCAAAAGAAGGCATCACCACTCATAACTAGCCTATCGGTGCTCCATTAAAAGTTCCTTTTTATATTCAACTCATACATCATCGAAGCTTGCTTCTAGCATGAGGTAGTCATAGCTCATTAGATGATTTATCATCTTTTCTTTACGTATTAAGTGTGAATTGTCCTTACACTTACATATAGAGTGTGATTGAGACTTGTCTCTTAATATTCAACACTCTCTTAGGTGAGTAGTTTTGGTGACCTTATATTGGCGTAGGTACAACTTGTCTCACTTGCACTAGCCTCATATTGTGGTGCCACCCTGTTCTTTCTTAACACCTTTTCATTTCATCTTTACTCACCTTTCATTATTTGTTCATCGTATAACATATATATGCTCTCTTCGAATTTGCATTGAGGGACATTGATTCTAGGCATAGATACAGCTTGTCTCACTTGTACTAGCCTGTCCTCATGTAGCCACTCTTTCTTTGCTTATTCATCGTATAGAATAAATATACTCTCTTATAAATTTTATTTAGTGACATTGATTTTTAGGCGTAGATGCAGCTTGTCTCACTTGCACTAGCCTATCATCATGTAGTCACTCTTTTCTTTACATATTAACTATGAATTCAGTCTTAACACTTTCTTTTGGAATATGCTTGAGACTTGACTCTACATCATTCTACACTCCCATAGGTGAGTACGTTTGGTAACATTTACTTAGTCTTGGTTGAGACTTGTCTCACCATTCATCTTAGCCTCTTATCATGTTGTCACCATTTTCATTAGCATCATACTTTAACATAATTACTCGCCTCATTACGTAAATGTTCATTTCTTCATCATGCCATTAACTTACATCATATGACATGCACATGGCCTTTAGTGTACTTTACACTCATGGTCGTACCCCTTTCAGGTTACATCATATATAGGGCTTACTTTAATGATTTAAGTGATCTTAGACTTTACCCGTGTTCGAATCCCTTGGGCAGCATATATTCTTTTTGAGTTATTTTCATTGTGTGTGTGTGTGTGACTTATGTGTCTTCACACATTCAGCCAAGAGAACCCGAGTTCGATTTCTAGTGGCTGCGTTTTATTTTATTGTATGTAAGACTTATGTGTCTCACAATTTTGGTCAAGGAGATCCATGTTCGAATCCCTTGGGTAGCATGTATATTCTTTTGATTTATTTTCATTGAGTGTGTGTGAGACTTATGTGTCTCCACACATTCAGCCATGAGGCCGGGTTTGATTCTCTCTTACACACAACATTATCTTCTTTTTAATTTACTCAAGACCTCTTCATCTAGTGTTAGAACCTTGAGGTTCCGGGTTCGATTCCCATTTCTCACACTATTTTTCTTTTAATTCAAGACCTCCTCTCTTAGTATTAGGATCTTGAGGTCTCGAGTTCCACCCTCAATGTCATCATCTATTTTTCTTCACTAGTGATTAGCCGAAACTAAAATCAATTAACATATGCCTTTAATTCACTTTCTTGCATTTAGCCTAGGCGTTTAGCTTAGAGTTTTACATGTACTTTTAACCAATTCGTTAAGTACTTTACTTTCATTTTCTTGTTCATGAACATCATGATTTCTTTTTGCGTGTTAAACACACAACAATTACATAACTCATAATTAACAATTTCCTCAAGTAAACTGTAACAATGTAATTACGGAAAAACAGCATGCTTTGTCAACATATGACATTAAACATTCGGACGTACATAACATAATCTTAAACAGCCCAAAAACACACATTGCACACAATCACAATTATTCCTAAATTCATCTACCAGAAGTCATACCAACACATGCATCAATCGTTCATAGGATCTAATGACTAGGGCATGCAACGGGGACAACCTTAGTTTTTTGATTGGATTTAAACTGAGCCTTTGGGAACTCTTGGGAAAGAGACCGAGAGAGAAGAAAACCCATACCTTTTCAGCTTTGACAACCAGCCACAACCACACGTCCTAACCCACGACCAAACCTCTCTTCTGAGCCTTGATTCTTGTTCACAAGTGAAGTTCTTACGTGATTTCTTAAAGTACTTAGGCGTACAATTTTCTTTTTGTTTTTGATGGATGTAGCTTAGAACTCTTTAGAATCAGTAGGCTTATTTTATTTTTCTGTTTTTGAATGGTAAAGTAATGTTGAAAAACGTTTTAGGAAGATAAAATGAATTAAGAGTGTACATGAAGTACACTCCTAGTCGGAGTCATGCGCCTCCTTTTGTGGGAATTTGTTGTTGACTTATTCAACACAATTTAAGTGGTAAAAATCAGATTATAATCTATATATTAAGTTATATAATACACCTACTTATTTTGTCTAATTTAAATCATTTAATTCGTGCCCTCTAATGCCTCCAACTCGGCTCGAACACGAGTGTGGAGATCCGGTCAAACTCAGGTTTGACCACCGAGCTTTGACCCATTTTGACCCATTAAAAACATTATTTAATTAAATATAAACCTAGGGTAATTACCATACTACCCCTAGCCCTGAAATTACCTTTTTACCCCTAGAACCCTTAAAACCTAGGACTAACCCACTAAGTCCGATTAAGACTCACCTGGGTGAATCCTAGTGTTCGGGGATCTAACATGGCTGGAACCAACCCTGACTAACTCAACCAACTCACCATGTTGGTTGGCTTGGCTGGTACATAGGTCCAGGGGTCCGGTTCCACGCGCATCAAGCCATGTGAACCCGGTCTAACCTATGCATTCTAGGTACGTTTAGGTCTTACATAGCATAGTTGTTTTCGGGTTGTCATAGTGTGTACTTTGCTAACTAACTATTCTTGGGGGTTCATTTGGAGAGTTTACTTATTTTCCCAAGGATCCTCACTATGTCCTTCGGCACTGCTTAATCTACAAGCCCATTTTAATTGGTCATATGCTATGGTGCCTAGTCTTAACACTTTGATGCCTCGCACCTAATGTACAAATACTAGAAAATATATGTTTTTAGCTTAGGGTCTTCATTGCAGGTACATTTCTTTGACAAGCTTGTTAATACATAAAAAATTGGCTAACACCCTTTAAGCCAACATATTCTAATATGCCAAATATTTCTAAATATTGGGCATTCGAATGCCTATTTACCCCCAATACCAGACGAGTATATTTTCTAGAATGTTACAATATAATAATTAAACTTTATATAATTGTATGGGACAAAAGTACAACGCACGTTCCCAAGAACTAGTAAATATATAAAGGAAAACCTTAGTGCCGCCTAAGTGGTGCCACCACCATCCAGAAAACCCTTTTAATTTAATATATTCCCAAAAATACCCTTCCCTTTAAGAACCCCTATATTAAACGACATTTCAACCCAAACAACACAAACGCTCTAGCCTTGTTTCATCCCCAACAATCACACTGTCACAATAACGACACAACCTATATGCGGAGCGACGCCTTTTAACAATTAGAAACAACCAGTATTTACTCCCCTTTCAAGAAGGTACTACATCATTCATATTCAATTTATACAACATTGTGAATTTGCTTATTTCAAACTTTCATGCAAATTTACTTCTAATAGGGAACTTTGATGCACACGGTAATCTGGAAGAATCAAATTAACATGTTCCGAGAAAAGTTGAGCAAAGGTTATGCAATCATTATCAGAAACATCAAAGTTTCAGAAATAACTGGTGATTACATATCATTGTAGTCAAACTTTTAAATAACATTCTTGCGGATAACTGCCATCCAAAAACTATAGGATGATATTGTTTAAATCCCTGTAAATGGTAGTAATGATTCTCTCCAGGGATACCAACATCATCGTCCTATCAGGCACATCCATTCGTCCCATTTATGTTTCACACAGTCTCCAAGTATACAACAAATAATTTCCCTCCTTAACTTGTAGATGTGGTTGAATGCTTACTTGGAATCGGTGATCTAGAGAGTATGAGTTCAAAGTGGAAGAAACCCGACATACACAGTCTTCCTGATCCGTAATATTCTTATCTCATTTACATTACATTCAAATTCATTCATCCCAAAGAAGATACATATAATTCTCTTTTAGTGAGGACTTGACTATCAAAGCAAGAATAACTTTGTGGATGGATCAGGGTAAAGTATTTTACCCTTACATATATCCCATCCACTTGGAACCATACATTGTGATCGTTACTTCTAAAACTCTAAAAGAATTCAGAGGTAACTACTTCTTCTCAACATACTGGAAACTTTTAATAGTCACATATCTAGGACATTGACATTTAAGTTTTTTTTTCATAATAGGTGAACTGACTTTTGCCAACACTGCAGCAAGAAAAATTTATGTTAGTCTTAAAATGGACAACATCAAATCGTTGCTTCATAAGTTTTCAAAGAAGTCAGTTGATGTACATACTATTGAGAGTGCAAATGCAAGTAACGTTCCCATTGCAGAAGCTATGTTTGAAAATTGGTTGACTATTGTAGAGTTAGTAGATTCTAACTGGAGTACCGACATAGAGGTAAGTACTATTATAAAACCTTCACACCATAAGCACGAGGCATTGAATCGACATGCTACTGATACATATACATATATATATATATATATATATATATATATATATATATATATATATATATATATATATATATATATATATATATATATATATATATATATATATGTGTGTGTGTGTGTGTGTGTGTGTGTGTGTATGTGTGTGTGTGTGTTTGTGTATGTATGTATATATACACACACACAAAACTTCATTTATACATATGGTAGGTAAGAAAGCAACTAACATTGTAGCCATAAATTACATTCAAAGGAACTCTAACGATGTTTTACTCATACAGATCTTTAATATACACATTAAGGTCAAGGAAAATGGTGGGAAGACTACTTTGGTCCGGTTTGATGGGGTTGCGGAGAAATATCTTGATACTTTTGCTCACAAGTTGGTTAACAGATTTCCAAAAGTGAGACTGATGTACCGTCCCATATTTGCAGTCTATGCAAGATGGACATGGTCTTCAAACTAAAATTGAGCAATTTAAATATGAAAGAGGGGCCAGAAAACCATATAGTCAAAAGAGTTTATGTGTCGGATGAAGAATTAGAATGCAACATCGCATAAATAAATACAAAAAGGTAAAGTGCTACAGTGTTATTAAGCTTCTAATATATGTTATATTGATAGGTACATCATTCATCTTCCGGACAATCCATTTAACATACATCATCATTAAATATTTTTACGTATAACGAAAAGTGAAAGTGGAAGATTCAACTGAACCAATAGATTGTAATGCGGGAGGATCAAACACAGAATACTCAAAAGAAATTCGTAATGAATGAGAGACTTCCATTTCAAACAGAAGAGTTTATTTGAGAAAGTCTAAGAGGAGAAGAAACTTATTCACAGATGACAACGAATAGAGTGACGAAGACACCATATAAATGGCAAAGTAGAGTATTTTTCTATGCTACGGACCTTAATATTATTAGTTTGATCAAGTAGCGTCTATTTTGTTATTTAGGAAACTTTACATGTCCAACAGTGGCTAATTGTATATCATATGTTGTTGATGTCAGTTATGGTAGGGGATTTAGTTTTATCTATTGCCAAAAAAAATCCCTTGCTAAATATGTACATGTCTATAAAAGTTGTGTTGTTTATGTGTCATATGTCGATTCACATTTTTGCTCTTAAAGTTATATGCTACCTACCCCTACACACCAGGATGTGAATAACTCATTCAAGCAACGACATTTTAAAACTCTAGAACAACAAACCTATTACACATCAGAATAAAATAGGTGTAACTGAAAATATCAAATACTTATTTAACACCTACAGTAAAACTACAAAAAAAAACAAGAGTCAACCAAATTTCCAAATCACAGAGTCGCGCGAAGCGCGGGCAATTTTCCTAGTGAAGAAATAGAAAATAAAGCACAATTTAAATTTTAAAGTAAAGAGATCTGATAGAAAAAAGTTTGAGAGTATTTGATTTTCTATTTCTAGTATTTTATGTTACATTATTATTATTAACAAATGTAAGATGGTGATAATTGATTTTGATTTTGATGATCATTTGATATTGATATGATATTCATGATATAGATTAATTCTAAATTCTTAATAGCGTAAACTTAATTTTGTATTTGGTATCTCCACATATTTTTTAGCGGTATGATATGAATTATTATGAGTAAATGTGTATCTATAGGTTAAGCATGAAAAGGTAGTAAATAAATGTAATGGATTGTAAGTGATACATACGAAAAATGAGTAGGAAGTGATATATGATACATTTTGTATCTCTAATGTGAGGGTATTACTAATTTTTATAGCATATATCAGACTAGTGATGTCACACCAGGATTCTAGAATCCTAATGCAACCAGCGTCGTTAACCTCTCAGAGATTGCAGAGAAGCCTAGTCTTAGCTTACATCACAATCATATAGTTAAATTTGAGAAAATTTAAAACTTTTAAAACATAGTGAAGTATACATAGACTTCATATAATTACTATATAGAATAATATTCTAATGATCTCAAACTAAACAACCATCTATAATCGATTAAACAATTCAAATGAAAGAATCAATATATCGTAATAGTTTGCCAAACAACCTTAATACAAAGCTTTGAATAAAACGTCTGAAATGAAATGCTAGGGACAACATACACTAGCTATGTCTAGATTGGTAAGCTAGAATGATAGATGTAGCATCCTCGAACTCAAGAGGACCTACCAAAGTCTGGAGATTGCTAATCGAAACCGCTTCAATGAGTCTTCAATCTGCTCTCTAACATGCGCCTATAAAAGTAGTAATAGTATAAGGTTAGTACACACTTGTACTAAGTATGGGTGTATGCACATATACACGTAAGGACTATGCATGATCAAGGAAGGCTCTTCATATAACAACAATCCATTTCTGGAAAGTGAAGTCACTAGACTTTCTTAATTCGTTATTTGTGAATCATGGTATAAATATGACATATTTTAATGCATTCAAAGCACACAACTCATTTTTTATATGAACATAAGACCTTAGAATCATGAACATAATTTTAGAACAACTCGAACGAAAAATTAGAAATTTGCTTCCTCTAGGCCGAGAGCTCTTCTCTTTTATATACTTAGTTTATTTTTCAGTCTTTTCTTCCTTTTGTTGTGTAGTTCAATGATCTCCTTTAATCCTATGTTTTACTTACAAGTGCAATGATTCATTATAGTCCCATACCTACAATGAATCAAGTATGTAATCCAACAGATTAAGGAAATGATTTAACTACAATTGGGCATGAAATCTTTATAAGCCAATCTTTATTGGCTATGCCTATTATTTGATCATTTTGATAATTTACGAAGTCATTATAAGTCAATCTTTATTTGGCTATGCCCATTATTTGATCATTTCCATGATATGAAGAAAAGATTATTGGCTATGCCCATCATTTGATAATTGCATGATATAAAGATTATGGGTCATTTATTAGCCATTTTTGCTCCCTTTATTGACATAATATAAGAAGTCATTATAAGCCAATCTTTATTTGGCTATGCCCATTATTTGATCTTTTGCATAATATGAAGAAAAGATTATTGGCTATGCCCATTATTTGATCATTTGCATGATATAAAGATCATGGGGCATTGATTAGTCATTATGTTTTGCTCCCCTTTATTGGCATAATATAAGAAATCAATATAAGCCAATCTTTATTTGGCTATGCCCATTATTTGATCATATGCATGCTGTGAAGATATTGGAGCATATAACTTGATTTGGCATGAACCAATAACTTGTTAAAACATTGTTATCAACCACTGATGAGTCGATATACTTAAGCTCTTACTTTCTTAGCTCACTTTGAACTTACATTTTTTCTTGTTGCTTTCTTACATTCTTAAGGAAATCTTTAGCATTAAGATCGTGTGAGCTAACATAAAATCCAATGTCTGCCCAACACCGAAAAGGGGTGGTTTACCGATTAAAGTAAACCTAGATCATGTGAGCTAAACATGAAATCCAGTTTTTGCCCCACACCAAAATGGGTGGTTCACCGGCAAAAGTGAAACCAAGTACAGTGTCTTCCCCACACCAAAAAGAAGTGGGTCACGGCTAAAGTGAACCGCATACTTTCTTGAGCATTTAACTGACATAGATCATGTGATCTAAGCATGAAATCCAGTGTCTGCCCCACACCGAAAAGGTGTGGTTTCACCGGCCAAATTGAAACCGCATTATACCTAGCTCTCTTAGGTGGAATCCACTGGCTAGTTCCTATGCTGGCAACATAGTTCGAAGACTAGGAGACATACAGAGACTACTTATCCACCTTGGTGGTAGCCTCATCTCATGATGCTTACATGTGATGGCACAAGCTCATTGCTAGTCTATCGGTACTTTGCTTAACTTCTTTTTCTTTACAACTTTTAGAGTTGACTCAAACATTATGGAAGCTTGCTTCTAGTTATGAGGTTTACTTAATTCTTTGGATAACCGGTCATCCCTTTCTTTACTTGATGATATGTGAATTTAACCTTACATTATCATCTTGGTGTTAATGAGACTTGTCTCACGATTATTAACACCCTCTTATGTGAGTATCTTGAACATAATTGTCTAGGTGTGAGTGAGACTTGTCTCACTTCTTTTAACACCTCATTTTGGTCACTTTCATAATTCCTAAACTTTTAATTATGTTATTACTCACCTTATCTCGTTCAATGACATTTGGTAGCATTATACCACTCTTTATGAACGTTATAAACTTGTTCAATGTACTTACTTATATTCATAGTTCATTTGGAAAGGGTATGTTGGGACTTGTCCCAATGATTGGCATACCCTTGGTTATGAATTCAAAGTTACATTGGTCATGCTTTGTTTGGTATAAGTTGGTCATTAGCCAATTTTATATCATATTTTGGAAATAATATAGTAAGTCAATTCTATTGAACATTTTGGACATAACATTGTAAGCCAATTTATTGGCATAAACCAAACTTTCACTAGACACAGGTCATGAGAATATCATTAGCCAATTCAATTCACTTCATATATATACTATAGCTAATCTCATCATTTTACTAAGCCAACTTTTATAATTTGGTTATAACATAGGAACAATTCAATGCTTAGTTTGGCTAAGCTAATAAGTTACTTTGGCATTGAAGATTCATTAACAAGCTTTGATTCTCATTCTTATTTCTTCTTGGAAACAGTACATTCCTAACACTTACCTGCATATCTACTGTAAAACACAAATAGAAATTCGAAATCTTCATCCTTGTCAACAATAAATTGAATTTCATAAACGACTCATAACAATTTCATCTTCTCGAACACGATTAGGCATTAATCATACGGATCTAACCTATAGGTCTCATTCGACATTATCAAATCACATATAACCTACACATGATGATAATTTAGCACCACATACCAACAACATGCTCGAGATTTGTATTATACTACTAGAATAAAATACGGAGAACTAAGGAGATGTACGTTCGACAATGTCATTGGGAACAACCCTAGTTTCGATAATTTTGAATTTCAAAAATGTTTGAAAAGCCTCTTGGAGAAAGGATCCAAGAGAGAAAACCCATACCTTATTGTAGATTTAAATCTACAAAGATCGCCTTGCACGAAAACCTTGAAGAATGCCTTGAAATCTCCTAAGAGAACTTCTATCTTTCTACGTTTTGCTTACTCTCTTGAGTCATACGTTTATTAGTGAACAATCGTGAGTTCTAGGTCTTAGGAACATATATGGAATAATCAACTTTAGACTAATTAACTTAATTAATAAATTAATAAGCTAATTACTAAAACGCCCCTCCTAAATTGACTAAAATTGGAAGAACACTTGACTTAACCGAAATCTGGAAATTGCTTAGTGGTTTTGGTTTTTACTTAAATTAATTAATTAAGTTGATAATTTAATTAATTAGGTGACCTAGAGTAATTACTAAAGTACCCCTAAGTTGTTTGGACCATAACCAACCCTTTGGACCATCCTAGGTTAGGTACTAGGATGTTTCTTAGTTAGTTACTTGTCTAGTGTAGGGATTTTAGTTTGACCATTTTAATTAATTAATTAATTAATTTGATACTTTAATTAATTATGTGACCTAGGGTACTTACTAAAGTACCCTTAAGTTGTTAGGACCATAACTAACCCTTTGGACCATCCTAGGTTAGGTACTAGGATGATTCTTATTTAGTTACTTGTCTAGTTTAAGGACTTTGGTTTGACAATTTAAATTAATTAATAATTTGTTAATTTAATTAATTAGGTGACCTAGGGTAATTACTAAAGTACCCCTAAGTCACTAGGACCATAACCAACCATTTTGGACCATCGTAGGTTAGGTACTAGGATGTTTCTTGAGTTAGTTACTAGGTTAGTGTCACCCGGTTAGGTCTTAGGTTGTTGGGTGCACTAGTTAGTTTATTTCGGTTATTCCTAGGTTATTTAGATATTTAGGTAAGTTAGTTAGAGCCTAAAGTTGGTTAGGAATCTCAGCCCCACATGGCTTGACCCCCACATGTGCACCTGCCCCTAACCACCCTAACTGAATTCTTGCACATGGGTCGCACATGTGCAACAACACATGTGCTTGCACATGTGTTGTTGTTCATTTCTTGTTGTCCCAATGATCCTTACTATATCCTTGGGCACTGCTTTACTCTACACGATCATTTTAAATAATCATGTTCTATGAAAACCTAGGCTTGACACTTGGATGCCTCGTACCTAATGTGTGTAATATAAAGTCAAAAAATTTAGCTTAGGGTCTTCATTGCATGTACAATTTCTAAACAAGATTGGATTGCAGCATTTGAACATCAAAGTATATCACCCTTAAGTCAATATTCTCTAATATGCCCAATATTACTCAATATTAGGCATTGGGATGCCTATGTACCCCAAATACCTATTCTTAAAATTGAATAGGCTCTTCACTAGACGAGTACATTTTCTTGAATGTTACATTGTCCCCCCCCTCCCCTTAGGAACATTTGTCCCCGAATGACACTACACGTCATTTTGAAACAAAGAGGGTATTTTCAAAAAACACATTACATAATTGAAACTTTACTCTTTGTGAATATCTGATTCACAACTTACTCTGGATGATGCACATCACTCAAAGCTTATCTGAAGCTTCATACCAGAGATTGAGGAACTTCCTTCTCAATCTTACTTTAACTCAATGCACATCACAACTCATGCAACACAAAACTTATGTCAATGCTATACAAAAACAACAACATGAATGAAAGCATGAACTCATATCGACTCATATAGTGCAAGTATAAAACACAGAGTTATGGACTTAAAACACCAAAACCGACTAATGCACTAAAATTTAGAGTTTCATAAACAAATCAGACTTAGGAAGAGTATATCTACCCTCAAGAACTGAGTAAGTGAGGGTAACGGGATCTCATATCAGCCACGGCCTCCCATGTTGCTCTCTCAACAAGGTGGTTCCTCCGTAACACCTTTACGATGGCAACCTCATGTTCATCAACCGTTTCACTTGGCGATCTAAAATTTCAACGGAAACCTCTTCGTAAGAAAGGTTCTCATCGGCTCCTAACCCCTTAGATAACATCTTGTTGGCTTTAATATTGGAACTATTTGGCTTGATGGATTTGAACCACGCCCTTCCCATTTCAACTCTAACTCATTTGGCAACTGAAACCTTACTACCCTATTTCGATAGTCTATGGTAGCATAGCATATATGAAGCCAATCCATACCAAAAATTATATCAAAATCAAGCATGGCTACTTCTATTAGGTCAGCATAGGTGACTCCATCAAGAACATTAATTGGGAAATATTTATATATTCTTTCAGCTCTAATGCCGTCTCCTATGGGAGTACTAACTAGAAAAGGCTCAAACAAGATCTCAGGAAGCAAGTCAAATTTATTAGCTATTAAAGGAGTAACAAATGACAAAGTGGATCCTGGATCTAACAATGCATACAGAGGAAAAGAGAAGACATGCAACGTACAAGTGACCACATCAACTGACTTCTCTTGCTCCTCTCTACCTTTCAAAGCATAGAATTTGTTTCTCTTGGGAGGTTCGGCTGCAGCAGTAGGATTAGGCCGAGGCTGAGCATATGTCCTGGCTTGATTCCTCAACTGTGGGCAGTCCCTGACTATATGCCCACTCTTGCCGCACCCATATCAGATATAAGTACCTACCAGACACTCACCTCCATGCAAACAGCCACATTTATCACACTGTTTTCTACCACGCTGGGCATTTCTATCATTGTCCTCCTTGGCATTAGTGTTCTTAGAAGGAGTAAGGTTACCTGAGTGCTTGTGCCCCTTCTTGAACTTGGGCCTATCCCTAACTCCAAATGAATTATTACCATTGCTCGAATTGGACTGATTCGAGGGCCTAGATTTCTTGCTCTCTCGGTCTCTCTTTCTTCGACGACTCTCCTCAACCTGCTGCGCATGTACCATAAACCTACCAAGGTCCATGTTATTATGTATCATGGCTGCCCGACATTCCTCCTCCAAATCCTCCGACACACCAGTCAAAAACCTGCTCATCTCATCCCTGCTATTGGACATCAGAGAAGAAGCATATTTGGAAAGCTTAACAAACTTCATGGAGTATTCCTTGACTGACATGCCTCCCTTTCGTAGGTTAATGGATTCCTCAACCTTAGACTCTCTCTTCTCCCTGGGAAATAACCTCTCCAGGAATGCAGTCTTGAGAACGTCCCAAGTAATGGGGACTTCTCCTGGTGCTCGACCATCTCCCCACATCCTGTGCCAAAGCCACATTTTTGAGTTGGTATGCAGCCAACTCAGCCTTTTCCTCTTCACTAACACCCATAGCATAGAGAATCTTGTGAACCTCATCCACAAACTCTTAGTCTTGGACCTGTAGTAGACTGGAGGATTCATTCTAGTAAAATCCCTAAGTCTACTACGCATGGTGCTAGCATGCGGGTTCTCCCTAGGAGCACCCTTTCTAGTGGCTTGGGCCGTGATAGCATGTGACTGCACAGTGATGGCTTGGGCCATCTGAAATAGTGCCACTTTTACTCCTCCATCCGTCAACGCAGCGAGGTTGCAAGGCACTTGCTCTCCAGCAACTGGGGCTTGAGGAGGTGCTTGGTTTCCCCCAACAGCTTCTTCTCCAACTCTCCTGCCTGCATTTCTTCTTGTGTTCATTTTCAACACATATACACAATAAGGAAGTTAAATACTAGGATGACAAAAAATGTCAAAGCTCTAGACAACACGATAAAGAGTAGAAGAAGGGAAAATTCTTAACATCACTAAGTCTCTAAGTCATGATTGTGGTGCACTTCACAACCATAAGTTAGAAACTACGCAACGTGGTTGTGTTGAGCCATAGTTCCTAGGTTATTTAACTTATGCTCTGATACCAAGTTTGTCACACCCGGATTCTGGAATTCGAATGCAACCGGCAACGTTAACCTCTCAGAGGCCGCAGAGAAGCCTCTTCTTAGCTTTCATCACAATCATATAGTTAAATTTGTTGAAAATTTAAAACTTTAAAACATAGCGAAGTATACATAGACTTCATTTGATTACTATATAGAATAATATTCTAATGAGCTCAAACTAAACAACCATCTATAATCTATTAAACAATTCAAATGAAAGAATCAATATATCGTAATAGTTTGCCAAATGGCCTTAATACAATGCTTTGAATATAACGTCTCAAATGAAACGCTAGGGACAACATCCACTAGCTATGTCTAGAGTGCTAAGCTAGAATGATAGATGAAGCATCCTCGAACTCAAGAGGACCTACCAAACTCTAGAGATCGCTAATCCAAACCTCTTTAATGAGCCTTCAATCTTCTCTCTGACCTCACCTATAAAAATAGTAATAGTATAGGGTTAGTACACACTTGTACTAAGTATGGGTGTATGCACATATACACGTAAGGACTATGCATGATCAAGGAAGGCTCTTCCTATAACAACATGTCATTTCTTGAAAGTGATGTCACTAGACTTTCTTAATTCGTTATTTGTGAATCATGGTATGAATATGACATATTTTAATGCATTCAAAGCACACAACTCATTTTATATATGAACATAAGACCTTAGAATCATGAACATAATTTTAGAACAACTCGAACGAAAATTTATAAATTTGCTCCCTCTAGGCCGAAAGCTCTTCTCTGTTATATACTTTAGTTTATTTTTCAGTCTTTTCTTCTTTTTGTTTTGTAGTTCAATAATTTCCTTTTATCCTATGTTTTACTTACAAGTGCAATTATTCATTATAGTCCCATACCTACAATGAATCAAGTATGTAATCCAAGAGATTAATGAAATGATTTAACTACAACTGGGCATGAAATCTTTATAAGTCAATCTTTATTGGCTATGCCTATTATTTGATCATTTGCATAATATATGAAGTCATTAACGCCAATCTTTATTTTGCTATGCCCATTATTTGATCATTTGCATGATATGAAGAAAAGATTATTGGCTATGCCCATCATTTGATAATTGCATGATATAAAGATTATGGGTCATTTATTAGCCATTATGTTTTGCTCCCTTTATTGACATAATATAAGAAGTCATTATAAGCCAATCTTTATTTGTCTATGCCCATTATTTGATCTTTTGCATAATATGAAGAAAAGATTATTGGCTATGCCCATTATTTGATCATTTGCATGATATAAAGATTATGGGGCATTGATTAGTCATTATGTTTTGCTCCCCTTTATTGGCATAATATAAGAAATCATTATAAGCCAATCTTTATTTGGCTATGCCCATTATTTGATCATTTGCATACTGTGAAGATATTGAAACATATAACTTGATTTGGCATGAGCCAATAACTTGCTAAAACTTCATTCTTATCAACCACTGATGATTTGATATACTTAAGCTCTTACTTTATTAGCTCACGTTGAACTTACATTTTTTCTTCTTTTTTTCTTACATTCTTAAGGAAATTTTTAGCATTAAGATCATGTGAGCTAATATGAAATCCAGTGTCTGTCCCACACCGAAAAGGGGTGGTTCACCGATCAAAGTGAACCTAGATCATCTGAGGTAAACATGAAATCCAGTGTCTTCCCCACACCGAAATGGGATGGTTCACCAGCTAAAGTGAAACCAAGTCATTAATGTCTTCCCCACACCGAAAATAGGTGGTTCACGGCTAAAGTGAACCGAATACTTTCTTGAGCATTTAACAAACATAGATAATATGATCTAAGCATGAAATCCAGTGTCTGCCCCACACCGAAAAGGTGTGGTTTCACCGGCCAAAGTTAAACCGCATCATACCTAGCTCTCTTAGGTGGAATCCACTGGCTAGTTCTTATGCTGGAAACATAGTTCGAAGACTAGGAGACATACGGATACTACTTATCCACCTTGGTGGTAGCCTCATCTCATGAGGCTTACATGTGCTGGCACAAGCTCATTGCTAGTCTATCGGTACTTTGCTCAACTTCTTTTTATTTACAACTTTTAGAGTTGACTAAAACATTATGGAAGCTTGCTTCTAGTTATGAGGTTTACTTAATTCTTTGGATAACCGTTCATACCTTTCTTTACTTGATGATATGTGAATTTAACCTTACATTATCATCTTGGGGTTAATGAGACTTGTCTCACGATTATTAACACCCTCTTATGTGAGTATCTTTTACATAATTGTCTAGGTGTGAGTGAGACTTGTCTCACTTCTTTTAACACCTCATTCTGGTCACATTCATAATTCCTAAACTTTTAATTATGTTATTACTAACCTTATCTCGTTCAATGACATTTGGTACCTTTATACCACTCTTTATGAACGTTATAAACTTGTTCAATGTACTTACTTATATTCATAGTTCATTTGGAAAGGGTATGTTAGGACTTGTCCCAATGATTGGCATACCTTTGGTTATGAATTCAAAGTTACATTGGTCATGCTTAGTTTGGTATAACTTGGTCATTAGCCAATTTTATATCTTATTTTGGAAATAATATAGTAAGTCAATTCTATTGAACATTTTGGACATAACATTGTAAGCCAATTTATTGGCATAAACCAAACTTTCACTAGACACTGGTCATGAGAATATCATTAGCCAATTAAATTAACTTCATATATATACTATAGCTAATCTCATCATTTTAGTAAGCCAACTTTTAACATTTGGTTATATCATAGGAACAATTCAATGCTTAGTTTGGCTATGCTAATAAGTTACTTTGGCATTTAAGATTCATTAACTAGCTTTGATTCTCATTCTTATTTCTTCTTGGAAACATTACATTCCCAACACTTACCCACATATCTACTGTAAAACACAAATAGAAATTCTAAATCATCATCCTTGTCAACAATAAACTGAATTTCATAAACGACTCATAACAATTTCATCTTCTCGAACACAATTAGGCATTAATCATACGGATCTAACCATTAGGTCTCATTCGACATTATCAAATCACATAAAACCTACACATGATGATCAGTTAGCACCACATACCAACAACATGCTCGAGATTTGTATTATACATACTACTAGAATCGGAAATAGGGAGAACTAGGGTGATGTACGTTCGACAATGTCATTGGGAACAACCCTAGTTTCGATATTCTATAATTTCAAAAACGTTTGAAAAGACTCTTGGAGAAAGGAATTAAAGATATAAAACCCATACCTTATTGTAGATTTAAATCTACGAAGATCGCCTTGCACGAAAACCTTGAAGAATGCCTTGAAATCGCCTAAGAGAACTTCTATCTTTCTACGTTTTGCTTACTGCCTTGAGTCGTGCGTTTCTTAGTGAATAATCATGAGTTCTAGGTTTTAGGAACTGATATGGACTAATTCAACTTTAGACTAATTAACTTAATTAATAAATTAATTATCTAATTACTAAAATACCCCTCCTAAATTGACTAAAATTGGAAGAACACTTGACTTAACCGAAATCTGGAAATTGCTATGGTTTCTATTTTTCCCATTTAAATTAATTAATTAAGTTGCTAATTTAATTAATTAGGTGACCTAGGGTAATTACTAAACTACCCCTAAGTTGTTAGGACCATAACCAACCCTTTGGACCATCCTAGGTTACGTACTAGGATGTTTCTTAGTTAGTTACTTGTCTAGTGTAAGGATTTCGGTTTGACCATTTAAATTAATTAATTAAGTTGCTAATTTAATTAATTAGGTGACCCAGGTTAATTACTAAACTACCCTTAAGTCGTTAGGACCATAACTAACCCTTTGGACCATCCTAGGTTAGGTACTGGGATGTTTCTTAGTTAGCTACTTGTCTAGTGTAAGGATTTCGGTTTGACCATTTAAATCAATTAATTAAGTTGTTAATTTAATTAATTAGGTGACCTAGGGTAATTACTAAAGTACCCCTAAGTCAGTAGGACCATAACCAACCCTTTTGGACCATCCTAGGTTAGGTACTAGGATGTTTCTTGAGTTAGTTACTAGGTTAGTGTCACCGGGTTAGGTCTTAGGTTGTCTGGTGCACTAGTTAGTTTATTTAGGTTAGATCCTAGGTTATTTAGCTAGTTACATAAGTTAGTTAGAGCCTAGAGTTCGTTAGGAAGCTCAGCCCCACATGGCTTGACCCCCACATGTGCGCCTGCCCCTAACCGCCCTAACCACCCTAATCGAATTCTTGCACATGTGCTGCTGCTCATTTCTTGTTGTCCCAAGGATCCTCACTATATCCTTCGGCACTGCTTACTCTACATGATCATTTTAAATATTCATGTGCTATGTAACCTAGGCTTGACGCTTCGATGCCTCGTACCTAATGTGTGTAATATAACGTCAAAATAATTTAGCTTAGGGTCTTCATTGCAGGTACAATTTCTAAACAAGCTTGGATTGGATCATTTGAACATCAAAGTACATCTTAATACATAGAAATTAGTTAGCACCCTTAAGCCAATATTATCTAATATGTCAAATATTACTCAATATTGGGCATTGGGATGCCTATGTACCCCCAATAGCTATTCTTAAAACTTAATAGGATCTTCTCTAGACGAGTACATTTTATGGAATGTTACAAGTGATGTGAATATGATAAGAAACAACGTAATATTTAAGATGTATCAAATAGTTATAGTGATAATTGATATGGATGATACATTAATATATATCATTCTTGAGGTATTGTGAATCATTGCAGCATCATATATTTCATATGTATTTGGTGTATGCATTAATATGATCAAAAAAATTGTACAATTATGTGTCAGTGTGGTTTTCGAATTACTGTGGCTAGAGTGTGAAGGCTTTGTGAAGGAAAAAATCAGACAAAGTGAGATACTTCAATAATGAACATATGTATCCATTGCGGATAAAGATACTAACCAAACTCCAAGAAATAATTGGATTTGTCAGTGGTGTGAATGTTCCTAAATTGGTCTACCATAAGAGAATTCATACTCCGAAAAATGTACTTCGGGATCTTAGAGAATTCTATGGGGATTGAGATGTCTTACTAGAAAACATGACGTGCTAATGAACGTACATTAGAAATGATAAGGGGAGAACCATCAGATGGATATAGGTAGATGTCGAGATACATATACATGCTAAATATTATGTATCTAAAGCCATATATAATGAATGATGCACAAGTCGGAGAAAGATGAATTCATGTATCTTTTAATAGCCTTGAGACCATTGATGAGGGGGTTCAAGTTCAGAATATCGGTAGTTATTGTCGATTGTGCACATTTTAGTCGAGCTTACAAAAGGACATTTGTATAAGCAATCACACATGATGTGGGCAAATATGTGTTTTTGTGATGGTGAACTTGTTTTTTTTTATAATAACTGATACAGTGTTGCGGTGTTACTGTTATATAAAGAAAATCATGTGTGTTGATTTGTGATTAGGTTTCATATTTTCATTGACAGATGGAGTTGTAGGCATAAAAAATGAATGTTCATGGACATGGTTGTTTGAACAATTCAAATATACATTTGGCAAGCGTGAAAAATATGTGTTGTATTAGATATAAATTAAAGTATTAGGAAGAGTGTAAGCATTGTGTTTCAAATGTACCTCATTATACATGCATGTGCCATATTTGGAAGAATGTCCGTACAAACTTCGAGAGGAGCAGAATAACCCTAAGTGATCTATTCTGCTCTATGGCTAAGACTTATTGAAAAGAGGATTTTGATAAATTAATGGCTAAGGTGGAAAAGGTTGATCATAGAGGTAAGGAGTACCTAGAGGATGCTAGGTACGAGAAGTGGTCGAGAGTTCATTCAACAGTAAACAGAGGTAGAATGATGACTTCGAACATCGCAGAATGTATCAATGACTTCCTTGTTGAGGCACGCTAGTTCTCTATATTAATATTTTTGAAAGAGGCTAGAATTCAATTTGGTTCTTGAAACTGTAAAAACAAAGAAATAGCCTCACATACAAAGGATACATTGAGGAGAATATTTGAGGAGGTATTGATTGTAAATTCACCTAAATGTTCAAAGATGAGGGTATGTATACAGATCCTAACTATATATTTTATGCATTTGATATGGATCATTTGGCTATTTGATCAACATTACTTTGAAAAAATTAGAAAATAGTGGCATTTCATGTAACATATCAATAACTTTTTTAATGTTTGCAGATTGCTCCATCGTTAAATTTATTTTCTCAATTTATGAATCTGGAAGAAGATACATTATTTGCCTTGAGCGGAAAGTATGCACTTGTGGAATACTTCAACTAGACAAGATACCTTGCGCGCACACAATTGTTGTTTTAAAGAGCAGAATATACATCCCTATTGCTCTTATTACTACAAGCCTGATGCATTAGTAAAATCCTATGAGGTTTAAATGGTTCCAATTCTGGATAAGGAGGATTGTTCAGTTCCAGACAAGGTTTTAGATGAAATTGTGTTTCCACCTAGATACAAAAGGATGCGAAGAAAAAAAAAGCAGATGAAAAGATAACAATAAACACAAATTATTGTGGGCAATCTTTCCTTAAATAAATAATTAGAACTAATACAATTTAGTAAGAATAATTAATTGACAATTTCTTTGTGTTTGATAATCCGGCTCTTTTAGGGTCACCATATTACTTGCGCGACCACGTACATTTGCAGGGTGCAATTTGAAGCAACAATTTTTTGTACAGAGTCTGTAATACACTCCATCATGATATTAAAAATGTGAATGGTTGAAAAATACAAAAATATGACAATTAAAAAGAAGCTTATTTGATTCAAGGAAGATATAATGGCTACAATCAGTTGAACTGAATCAATGATTATTTCATCGGGAAGGAAGTTAATCAACAAGGATAAAATAAAGATCTCGAAGCAATCAAGAAGGAATATAAAGATTAGCCTTAACTTATTTATTCTTGTAAAATAAGGATCTCGGCTACTTTTTTATCAAAGATAAAAGCTCTTGGTTTTCCGTATTTTCATCTAGAAGATTCAAGTCTCAACATCTCAACACTATATAAAAGCCAGCATCTGCTAAAGAGAAGATGTACACGAGTCTAAAAATATTGTTGGTAAGGCTTGGTATCAAAAGAAAAGAGAAAGAAAAAAAGTTGAATGTAGATATACGAACTATATTCAAAACTTGTATTTACTACAAATTTCAAAAAACTAGAAGACGACACCCTTGCAACCCAAGGGAGTTGGGCATAAGATCTACATTGTATTGAACTAGTATAACAACATCCTATGTCAAGTTTACCTTTCACACTTTCATTTCTGTTTGTTTATTCCTGAAAACCAAAAGTTAACTAGTGACTCTTCTAAGTCAACTATTCAAAGAAGAAAATCGGAAAAAAAAAAAATTCACCCGCTATTTCACTTCTGGATCATACTCGAACTACAACATAATTCTACGACCATGGAATCTTAGCTCAAGTAGGGAATAAATTAGGGAAGTTAGTAAAGATGGATGTACATCCTATGCATTGAGAAGATCATATACATACATTTGTGTATAGGTACCAATTGGATTACCAATCAATAATCATATCTTTATAGGTCGCTGCTTACAAAGCCTTGTGTATGAAGGACATAGTATAGATATACTTTGTACCAAATGTGGTGTCTTTGAAAAAACTAATACCACTTGCAAAAAAGGAAATCCAATAAACAAATGAGCCACAATAGAGCACCACTCCAACATAAGATGAAGCACCTACCAACCGTGGAAGCTGGTAGTATTTACAGAGAAAGGAATCATGAAAAACATCCAACCTTACATGCTAGCTCAAGTAATAAAAGTATTATCGTCAATTTATTCGACACTAATACAAGTAGTTTCTTGACTCAAAAATCTACAAATACAGGAAAAGTCCTCATCAAAACTGAGCTATCTCGAAGGGGTCTCAATCCACAACATTCCCTAAAAAGAGCTTAAAGCAATGGATAGACTAATACATTCCCAATGTTACAACAAACGATGTAAACAATATAATTAAATTAAACAAAAATAAAGATAAAAATAACTCCGCTAAACCTATTATAAATAGTAAGGCGGCAGACAAAAACCTACACGCCTAGTATCATTGGCGGACTTATGTTATGAAGTATGGGTGCTTAAGCACCTACGACCTTTTGTGATAAACACTATTATTTGTGTACAATATCTAATAACTCACTCAAATAAGTTAACTAAGTACCCATTCTATGCAATAACTTTTAAATATAACATAATTGAGTACCAATGATAAAAAAAAATCTGGATCTTCCATTACCTACTATAACCCCTAAAAAACCTCTACCTTATCTTTTGCAGTATCTCCTACTTCACCATCACAATCAACTGAAACTACACTTTTAAACAATAGCAATCTTTCTGAAATCCTATCAAAAGATAATCTCAAATTATTACATAATGTACGAAATATTTTAAGGGAAAACTTAGAAACAATTAAAAACAACTATTAAGATGCATTAGATAATAGTGGTGATATTAACAAACTATTCAGCAATACAGATAAAGTTGGAGGCAGGCCTATTATCAATTCTCAGGTAAATGACATTTGGGATGTGATTACACTACATCAAAATGAGCTTTAGCGGCAATTGAATAATTGCTGCTAAATATATATTTTTAGTTCTAACTAGCACTCTTTGTATATGTTCCCAAAGGCTTTAGCGACATTGGATCTAATGGCACTTAACTATGCCGGTAAAGACTTTAACAATCTTTATTAATGTGTCTATCTATTGTCGCTAAAATTTATTTTTGTTGTAGTGTTAGTGACTATGAGATGATTGATTTAGGTTTAAAAGGTAGCAAATACGTGATTGAATAAGTGCATAAAAATAGACCGAGTCTTATTTTTGAAAAACTATACAAATTTTCAGAAAACTGAAGTGTTTTTGTAGTTATCGAGATGCACAAGTACCCACCTACCTCATAGGAATTAGGATCATTGTTCCATACAAACACTGTCAACCAAAGTAGAAGAAATAAAATTGTTGCCCTCCAAATCCAAAAGGGTTCCTGATTGTACCACCTAGTGGCCATCAAAGCCAAACAAAATTATAATCATTAAAGAAATAATTACTCACATCCAACAAATGAATGCATTGTGCACCTATGATCATCAAATTAGATCTCGAAAAAGTATTTGAATGGTAAAATGGACTGTCATCTAGAAAAAAAATCATTTTTACAAATAATAATGTGCGGCCAACATAAATATAAGACTAATCTTGTTAAATGGAAACCACCATCAATAGGATTTGAACTAAACACAGACGGATCATTCAATATAGAATCAGGAAAATGAGGCATATGAGGAGTCATTCGTGATACATGAGGAAATTGGATATCTAGATTCATGGGGAATATCTTCAAAGGTACAATGATCCAAACCATCTATGTGACCTATTATAGGAGATAAATTGCACTAGACAATATGTTGATGCCATTATAAATTACTATAGATTGTAAGGAAATTACACATTATTTACAAAATAATTGTCATGCTCTATCTAACATCTTAAATGATTGCAGGGCACTACTTTTTCAGCTAGGGAACCCGCTAGCTAAAGTAGATATCGAGTGGAGAACCAAGTGACTTATGCTCTAGATAAGTAAGGGGTCTAATCTATCAACAATCATTTGTCTTGTGCACAAGGCAATTCAACCTTTGTTTGTGTCCAAGAATAAAAAAACAAACAAGGAGGGAACTCTATTTATAGGCTAACAAAGTAATGTCCTAGTCGTGTCTTTTGTAATATGTACTATACTACACCTCTACCCACATACTAAACAACAATTTCACCACAATCCATGTAATGATGCATATTAAGTCTTATTAATTTAATATTTGTTTTTACCAACAAAGAAAAATGAAAGAGACTCTCATATAATAGAATATACGTGATTAGTATAAATAATATAAAGTGATGTGTTATAATTTAATTATTTTACAGCCAAATAGTTGTGTGTGTGCGGGCGCGCTTTCTATTCACCATCTTGTTTTTCTTTATCTAATACTATTTGTGGTTCATGTTTTGATTTTATTCTTAGACGACTTGATTTTTTTAGATTCTACAGTCATGTTTAAATGAACTACCTTCTGCAAACGATTCAACATAGTTCCTTAATAAAATTTACACATGAAAAAAATTCTATATACATCCTCATATCCCATCAAAATTGCTTTGAGTTAAAAATGAAGTTAAATTCTCTAAATTCTAATTTTCTCCTTAGATTCAAGAAAGCCCTTTTAACCTAAAAAAGATGCTAAATTTATTATTGAGTAAAACGGATAAGATCTAGTCATTCCATTCTACAAAGAGGTATTTATTCATCTTTAGTAAATTATTTATTTTTAAATCATATATATCTTAATAAATAATAGGAGGTAGCATCACACTATATATAATCATTGTTTTCATTTCAACTTCTCATATATTATTTTACCCTTCACCTCTAAAGAAGTGAAACAATGTTTTTCATCTTGTGTAAACGTAACACAAATATAGATAATCGAAGTGATATGATTATGTGAAATTAATTTATATAAAGCTTTGATTCATTTTATGAAAGTATTTTTTAAGCCTCTTAACGAACGAATTCTACATAAATGTAGCCTTTGGGATGACCTGTTATCCTTTTATGGTGACATGGGATTGAAAATGTTATTGATAATCCATGTTAATCTGAAATAAAAAGAATTAACTTATAATCGTAGAATATGTTTTTTATAATATCTAGTAAGAGAAGGTTCCTGGAATGCTATTGGAGCAATATTAAGTTTAGTTGGAATTTCATCAACAATGGCATGTGTTCTTGCAGTACTGCATACGATGGCTTTAGAAATAAAGGTACCACCTATCCTATCCTAATTATCTATGGTTCAAGGAAATTTATTTCAATGTATTCTTTCTTATATGAGCGTTTCTTGGAAAAAAGTATTCCCTTTGAGTAATGTCAGAATTAACTCATTTTTAAAGTTGTTATTGTCGCATGAATACATAATATAAAAATACAAAAGTAGATTACTCTATATCTCTCTGCTTCTTTTAAATATTCTTTTACCCACAAGAGCAAAAAAATTCAAATGCTTGGTGTAGTAATATTGTAATTTCTGAATATATGATGATAAAATGTCTTAAATGCCAACACATCATGTTATCGCCTCCCCCAATTTTATCATCCCTTACCCTAAAAGTAAAAATAAAAAATGAACTAGGTGACCAATGGATTGGGTTAAAAATGGATTGACCCATATTTATACACATTTTCATGAACAAATCACAATCTACTTTAGAATTTAATATTCAAAAACACATAAATTGTTATTCTGGAAAAGGAATGTGATTTGATTTAAGAACGTGAAACATGAAACTCTTTTTATTTCACGTTAACTGAAATTTTTATTCTCTTTTCATTGTTTAATATAGTTGAATTATTCAAAGTCCAAGACAGTTTTTTTTTTAAAAAAAATCATATTTTCCCTTTTCTTATATATTTTCTAGGAGATGATTTCACTACTTACAAAGTTATATTTCTAATGTCACAAAGGATACTAGTGGAAATTATAATATAGTATGTTCTTAAATATTTTCTTAATAGGTGTGCATTGCCTCACAAATTACACTTCTTAGGAACATAGGGATTATGATGAAAAGATTAAAGAATAATATTATGTGTAAGAATCATATAACCCTTTTTGTTTACTGCTTTTGCTTTTTCTACTCGAGATGGTGTTTTCACTATATGGTCATGGTTTCATTAGTATATTGAGATTAGACTCTACAATCCAAGCGTATAGTAATATAATTAATCTTATGCTACATCAATGTTTAAACGCTATTCCTAAGCTTAAGACTATACACTCTTCATGTTCTTTTTGTCAGGAAGTTCAGTTATTTTATTTAACTTGAAATATTTTTATTTTTATTTGATGTGTGCATGAATTTTTTAAACCAATTCTGAAAGACCATATTGGAAGGAAAGGTTGTCATTAAGAAAATATTTGTTTTTGAGATTTTTGGTTATTATTGGCATGATTGAGATGCTTCATTATAAATTTAGGTTCATTGATCAGAGTCATCCAAAATTTCATAACACATTTTTATCGAAAGAGAGCTTGTTGAGGATTTATGTAATTATTTCTTCTTCTATGTGAATTTCCATAGCAACATCAACATCAACATCCATCTTAGTTATTTCTTCTTAAGACTTCACAACTTTCTTTCCTGTAATTAAAAATTGTGCTTACATAGAGGCGGTCCCCAAATCTTGAGTTTATAGATTTGAATTCTTGAAAAGGTTACCTTCTCAAAATCCAACAAGTTACCTTTATAGAATTTCAGATCCATAAACTCAAGATTCTGGATTCACCTCTACTTAAGGGAAGAGAGTTGTGAAGAATTGAGAGGAAATAAGTCATAACTAAGATGGATGTTTATCTAGCTACGAGAATTCACTCAGAAGAATAAATAATTAAGGAATTCCGCAGCAGACTCTCTTTAGATCCAAATTTGTTTTTGGTGTCTTGGATTTATATTTATCAATCAGCCTTCCTTTGTGATGAAACATCTCAAACATGCAAAAAATAATGAAAATTCCAAAAAAAAAAAAATCCTTCTTAAGGAAAACCTTTCTTTCCAATATGTCTTTCTTTGAAATATCATAGTTTATTCATGAATTTAACGTACACATATCAACACAATTTACAGAATCATAAAACTAGCACTATAAATATTATTTAGAACTAAGGTACAACCTCTCATATCCTTAATTATATATGGGTCAAGGAGATTTATTTTAAAGTATGCTTTCTTAGGTGAAGTTTCTTGGCCAAAAAAAATTGCCTCTGAATAATGTTATATCTACGTTCAGGATTATTACATTTTAAGAGTTGTTTTTCATGCATGAATACAACATAGAAAAATGTTAATCCTCTTTTTTCTAGATAGTGACTTAAAGCAAAAGAAACTTACCCTAAGGTTGTGTTTGGCATGAAGGAAAATATTTTTCATGGAAAATGTTCTTAGAAAATGTTTAACTTGAAAACAAGTACATATTTGATTTACTTTTTCATGTTTGGTTGGGGAGTAGAAAATATTTTTCGGAAACATACTTCAATGTTTGATTTTTGAGTGAAATATATTTTTGAGAAATATCTTTTATTTTTTATTAGAGTAAAAAATAATTTTTGAAGTTGATTTTTAAAAAAAAAATTAAATTTTTTTCGTTGGTTGGTTGGGGGGGGGTTAAGATGGTAGGGGTTGGGGTGGGTTGGGCAGAGGTTCTAAGAGAGTTTTGGAAAATCTTTTCCATAAGTTTAAAAGGGTAGTCATTTTCTTTAAATTTGAGGAAAATGAGTTGATTTAGAAAATATTTTCCAAAACATTTGACCCAACCAAACAGGAGAAAATTAGAAAATATTTTCTGAGAAATGTTTTCCTTCATAACAAACACACCCTAAATCTTTTTCTTCTTAAATTTAAATAATCTTCTACTCATAAGAGCAAAAAATACAAATGCTTGGAGTAGTAATATTGTAGTTTGGGAATATATATGGTAATAATAATGCATTTAATTCCAACAACTAGGTTTTTCTTTTTCTTTTGATTTCTCATCCAATGTGCAATATTCGTATTAGAGAATCTTAGTAACTTAATTGATTGGCTATATAAATTTTCACAAGGTGTAGATTCAATCTTCCACAATGTAATCCCCTCCCCCATTTAATCTTTCTTACCATAATAAATATATTTTAAAAATTGAACTAGATAACCAACGAATTGGATTAAAAATAGATCGACCCATATTTATACATATTTCATGAATAAATCAGAATGTACTTTAGAAGTTAATATTCAAAAACACTAAAGTTTTTTTGGAATGTGATTTGTTCAGTATAGAAGGTGTGTGAAACGTACTCATACTATTCCACATTAAGTGAATTTTGAAGCTTTTTTCATTGTCAAAAATAGTTGAATTTTTCAATGTTCGAGATAGGTGTTTGAAATTTTTCCATGTATACCGTTTCCTATATTGAAGTTTTCTATCTTCTAGGAGATCAATTCAACACTGACAAAGTTATATTTAGGGAAAATGCACAAGTACCCCCTGAACTATGACTGAAATTTCAGAGATACACCTTAACTTAACTAAGGTCCTATTACCCCCCTGAACTTATTTTTTTTTGTAATTTTGTGCACCTTTTGTTTCACTTGGCACACTCCGCGAATCCACGCAATTGAGGCGCGTGGGAGATATTTGGATGCCACATAATCCCAAAAGGTGCACAAAATTACAAAAAAAAGAAAAAAAATCAGGTGGGTAATAGGACCTTAGTTTAATTAAGGTGTGTCTTTGAGATTTCGGTCATAGTCTAGGGGGGTAATTGTGCATTATTTTCGCTTATATTTATAAATTCACAAAGGGAAATAGTTGAAATTATGATTTACCCTATGCTCTTGAATATTTTTCTTAATAGGTGTTTTTTGCCTTAAGAATTACACTTAATATGGAATATAAGGAGTATCATGAAAAGATTATTGAATAATATTATATGTAAAAATAATAGGGAAAATGGTATGGTGGACCCTTATACTTGTATGAGTTTGTATTGTGAACGCTTCTACTTACTCATTTGTCATCTGGACCCCTAAACCCAGCTAAACTCAACATATTAAACACCTTTTTTACCCTTTAATTGTGCGTGTACCACAAACGCGTGACACGTAATTTTAAAAATAATTATAAAATGACACATGTATATATATACCACTTCATGTCCTCTTGACATTTTTATAATATTCAATTAATACATTTCTGTTTTTTATTTACCTTTTGCCACCAAACCCACCACTTTCCCCACAATCTTATTTCATTTCTCTTTCATCTTCCTTACACTTTTTTTCCCAACATTTTCTACACTTTTCATTGAAGAAAAAACACCAGCAGAAATCAAGGAATTCGTCTTTGGTTTCATCCAAATCGAAAAAGCACAGTGTGTCAACATCTTCCTAGACATCTATCTATGTGAGTCTATATATACCTACATTTTTTCTTTCTCATTTTTTTCTTCATTCCACAAAATTGTTTGAATATTTTTGTTGATTTTGTTTTATTTTTAATTTATGTATGTAAATTTTGTGACTGATTTTCGTATTTGTATGTTGTTTAGTCTAGATTTCATCTTCTATTTATGTCTTTATTTAATTTTTAAGTTTTTAGCTGATTATACTGATTTCCTTGAAATTTTTTGGGGATTCTATTTTTTTTGCTTTCAATTACATGTTTCATGATTTTTATTAGATTATAGGATTCTAAGAAAAGCAACTTTCATGATGATGTATAAAACTACAACCGGATCAACCATAACATGAAACAAACAATTAACTGGAAATGCATAGAAATAAAATAGGTGTAAAACGATGAAAAAAATGGACAAGAAATTTGGAGAAAGAAGATCAAAAAAGAGGCAAGAAAAAGCTCAAATTTTTTAATAATGGTGTTAATGTGAATGGGAAAGAAAATGACTTTATAAAACCCTAATGTGGCTATTAGACCTTTTTAACCACATTTCACGCTCTCCATATGTGTGTATCACACACCCCTTGGTTGTATATGCCACATATGAAGCCAAGTCAGAAAACGTTTTTAAAATGTTTAGTGTAGCTGGGTTCAGGAGTCCACATGACAAATGGATAAGTAGAAGAGTTCACAATACAAACTCACACAAGTACAAGGGTTCACTAGAACCTTTTGCCAAAATAAAATAACTCCATGTTTACTATTTTTTCTTTTCTACTAATTGAGAGAGTTTTTTCATTTTATAGTCATGCTTTCTTTAGTTAGATTCAGATTATACTACAATTTAATCCTATATTAATTAATCATTCTTAAGCTACATCAATGTTTAAATACTAATCCTAGACTTTTAGGCTCTACACCGTACATGTTCTTTTTATCATGAAGTTTAGTTATTTTTGTCTGACTTGAATCATCATAGGTTGTGTTTTAAGTGAAGGAGAGAGACATGAAATTCTAGAAATTGAATGTATAGGGTCAAGGGCATGCTCCGTATCCGTTGCAAGAGAATACACTCTTTGACACATATTAGATCCTAGCGCAAGAGACGATTCGCTCTAGTCCCGTAACAAAGCAAAGAAGGATTTATGGGCAGAAGAATCCATGCTTCAAGAGAATCCCCTTTTTCACTTGGTTACGGGATTGGAGCAATATATGTCTCAAAGAACCATATTTTTCCTCTTCCAAATCAAAAGTACTAAAATCAAAATTTTGATTCATATGCAATAATTCATGCGTAATCCTTATTGAATGATTTTTCCAAATTTCAAATCAGAAGTACTAAAATCAAAATTTTAAATATACACACATAAAATGTAATGAAGTGAATGTTTACCTTGTTCTAGTTTGAATCAAAGGAGTCTCCATGGAAAAAGTGAAATTAGAATAATTGTTAGCCCCTATATCGAGTTGTTATAGATCAATCCATTCTTTTGGTGTTGTAATTGTTAGTGGAACACACACTACTGTTGTTGGTGATGGAGGGAAAGATGTTTGTTGGATAAATTGAGCTGGTTGAATGGGATGTAATTACAACTGTTGATTACCATTTTGGTTCATGATTATGACTTGATCATCTAGTTTTTCCTAGTGAGCAGTTGGAAAATCTATAGAGAAAATTTCAGATAAACCATTAAAATTAGTCATGTCAGGAGCAAAAAAGTTATCAAAAGAATTCCAAACACATTTAAAGAAGTCAATAAGTATAACTTAGGAGCTACAACATTGTCAGGTTTAATAATATTACAACTTCTTAGGACCGCACCTATATCCCAGTCATCATCACCCATTTTAAATCTATATAAAATTATATCTAGTTAAATGTAAAACATAAAAATGAGCTTATAAGAGAAACTAATGAGGTTTTATGCTAAACTAGAGAGAGAGAAAAATGATCCAAAGAGGGGGTTTTCTGATGGAGGAAGTAGATGATCAAAGAAACGTTTAGTGGGTATGACATTATAACTCAAAGTTTGAGATAAAAAAAGTGAACTAATTGCGAAAATATATAGAGAAAATAAAATGGCTATCTATCTACCCGACGCATCCACATTTACTTTATAGTTTATGCACAATAAATATTTTTTTCTATTTTAGAGTGAGTATTAACAACAAAAGAGAAGTCAAAGATTACAATGTGTTACCTTCTGTTTAATATTATACATCTCATATCATATTGTAATGACTCGAGAGCACCCCCTAGTCGTAACATGGCGTATTCGATCTCGAAGAGACCTTATACAAGCCCTTAGCATTCATACATCACATAGTCATTAGAAAATATGGAAGAATTTAAAACTTTCTTTAAAACATAACTCGAAAAGTATTTCATAAAAGAGGAAGTCTTTCTAACATTAGTGTCTCAAACCATCTATGAATGACATGAATAAAAGTCATGGGACGCAACCCACATAAAGTCTAAAACAGAAAAGTAAATGGCATAAAGGTAAATGGATATTGTCCTCTAAGCTATGAGGACTCACAAAGATCTTCAATCTTCTAAATTATTGAAACTCTAGCCTCAAATAGCAACTCAAAGATCCAACCCTACATTTTGTTAGAATGTAGGCAATATGCGTTAGTACAAAGCTACTAAGTATGGAAGCTAGCATAACATTATAAGAGCATCTCAAATGGTTAAACAACATAAGGCATAAGCATAAGAGGTAATAACATAAGCATCATATCATAACAAGTCAACATAAGAGGTAATACTCAAGTGAACTACGTCCCAAGCCACCTCCAAGTATACTTGTGCAAGGCCAAGGTAGTATCCCATACTACTACCTAACCTAAGTACCTCTCTTCGGTCATTCTTAGTCATAGGCCACCTTCAAACTTAAGTAGAGCACTATACCCCTAGGACACCTCAAGGCACACTTGTACAATACATGTGGGGTATCCCATTCTACCTCACACACTAAAAATATCATGAAGTCACCCTATTCACGTGTTACCCCCTTCTAAGTGTCACTAAGGACCTAATTTAATATTTGACAAACAACTATCATCTTAAGTCAATCTTAACATGAAAGGCAACTATAGCCACTACCCAAGGTAGGCATATGTCATAAGAGGACATTTCATAAGTAGCTTCAGGTCATACTTGTGCCATGTATGAATGACATCCCATTCTACCATTCACTCTAAGTACGCATATAGGCTATCTCAATCAATGTTGATTATCTTTCATACTATTCTATCAAGAATATCATACTATCATACTAGACCTAATTACCATGGAAAACATCATATCATGCGATCCAAGCTATCATATGAAGGTTCTAAGTATACCCAGCTAGCCACCAAGCACCCACTCATCAAGATGTAATCTATCCATAGGGGAGTATAAATACTCAACCCTAAGATTCCACGAGTAATCTAACTCAATTTATTCTATGAATATTACCTTGCATGCAAGCCAAGCTACCATTAAGAGAGTATAAGTCATCTATCCTAAAGCTACCATGAAATGGTTTTGGCCTAACCAAGTCAAATTATTATAAGGCAATCTAATCATGCTAATTCAAGCTATCTTGAGGATATTTTCATTCCTCAATCCCAATCTACCATGGGAATCACCATCCCCAAGCTTTCGTGAGATTTACTATCTCAAGCTACTATGAAATGTTCTATCTCCAGCTACCATGAGACTTACCATCTCAAGCTTCCAAACTTGGTCTTATTGTAATAAGCCAAGCTTTACATGAAGGAAACACATGTCTCAACATCAAGCTATTCTAGTATAACTTTCTTTGATTAATTTTAGGTTATTAGGTAAACCCAGAATCCTTCTATGTGAGAAAACTTGCTTCTCCTAGCTTGTTAATATCTAAGTATATAAGAGAAAGAGAATACTCAATACAGATCTCCTCGTATTGATTTTACCTCCAAATCCCTATTTGTGTGATATCACATAATAAATTGGTGAGATATTGATCTAGTATTCTCTTTCTCTTATACAGTTATATATGAACAAGCTAGGAGAAGTAAGTTCTCTCACATAGAAGGATTCTAGGTTGACCTAATAACCGTAAATGAATCAAAGAAAGTTAGAGTAGAATATATTGATGTTGCGACTTGTGTTTCCTTCATGTAAAGCTTGTCTTACTAAAATAAGACCAAGGTTGGAAGCTTGAGATGGTAAGTCTCATGGTAACTTGAGATAGTAAATCTCACTGTAGCTTGAGATAGTAAATCTCACGGAAGCTTGGGGATGGTGATTCCCATGGTAGCTTGGGATTGAGAAATTAATCTCTCCTAAGGATAGCTTGAAGTAGCATGATTAGAATGTCTTATGATAGCTTGACTTGGTTAGGTCAACACTATTTCATGGTAGTTTTAGGATAGATGACTTATACTCTCCTAATGGTAGCTTGACTTGCATTCAAGGTGCAATTCATAGAATAACTTGTGTTAGATCACTCATGGTAGCTTAGGGTTAACGATTTATAATACCCTACGGATAGATTACATCTTGATGAGTGGGTGCATGATGGGTAGGTTGGTATACTTATAACCTTCCTATGATAGCTTGGATCGCATGATATGATGTTTTCCATAATAGTTATGTCTACTATGATAGTATGCTATTCTTGATACACTAGTATGAAAGATAGTTAGCATTGAGTAAGCTAGCCTAAATGAGTACTTAGTGTGAATGGTAGAATGGTATGTCATTCATAAAAGGAACAAGTATGACTTGAAGCTACTTATAAAATGTCCTCTTATGAAGTATGTCTAGCTTAGGTAGTGGCTATAGTTGTCTTCCATGTTAAGATGGACTTAAGATGCTAGTTCCTTGTAAAATATGAAAGTAGGTCCTTAGTGACACTTAAGAGGGGGTAACACATGAATAGGGTGACTTCAATATATCCTTAGTTTGTGAAGTAGAATGGGATACCCCACATGCATTGCACAAGTGTGCCTTGAGGTGACCTAGGGGTATAATGCTCTACTTAAGTATGAACGTGGGCTATGACCAAGAATGACCAAAGAGGTACTTAGCTTAGGTAGTAGTATGGGATGCTACTTTGGACTTGCACAAGTATACTTGGAGGTGGCTTGGGACGTAGTTAACTTGAGTATAAAAGACAAATGGTTGAAGTATGAAATTATAATTATGTATTATATTGACTAACCATTTGAGATACTCTTATTATGTTATGTTATCTTCCATACTTAGTACTTTTGTACTAACGCATATTGCCTACATTCTAACCAATTGCAGGGTTGGAGCTTTGAGTTGCTATTGAAGGCTAGAGTTTCAAAAAATTAGAAGATTGAAGATATTTGTGAGTCCTCGTTGCTTCGAGGACAATATCTATTTACCTTTATGACATTTACTTTTATATTTTAGACTTTATGTGAGCTGCGTCCAAAGACTTTTATTGATGTCATTCATAGATGGTTAGAGACAATAATGTTAAAAAGACTTCTACTTATGAAATACCTTTCGAGTTATGTTTTAAAGAAAAATTTGAATTCTTCCATATTTTCTTATGCCTATTTGATGAATGAATGCTAAGGGCTTGTATAAGATCTCTTTGAGATTGAATACGCCCTGTTACGACTAGGGGGTGCTCTCGAGTTGTTACAATATGATATGAGATGTATGATCTTAAACAAAAGGTACACATTTTAATCTATTATAATCTTTGACATCTCTTTTGCTTCTATTCCCATTCATTCTAAAATAGAAAAAAGTATTTACTGTGTATTAACTGTAAAGTAAATATGGATGTGCCGGGATAGGTAGATAGCCCTTTAATTTTTTCTCTATATATTTCAAAATTGGTTCACTTTTCTTCATCTCAACCTTTGAGTTATAATGTCATACCCACTAAACGTTTCTTTTATCATCTACTTCCTCCATTAGAAAACCCCCTCTTTGGATCATTTTTCTCTCTCTAGTTTAGCAGAAAACATTATTAGTTTCTCTTATAAGCTCATTTTTATTTTTTTACATTTAAGTAGATATCATTTTATATAGATTTAAATTTGGTGATCATGATTGGGATATAAGTGTGGTTTTAATAAGTTGTAATATTAATAAACCTGACAATGTTGTAGATCCTAAGTTATACTTGGAGACTTCTTTAAATGATGTTTGAAATTCTTTTGATAAACATTTTGCTCCTGACATGACTAATTTTAATGGTTTATCATAATTTTCTCTTTAGATTTTCAAACTGCTCACCAGGAAAACCAGTGATCAGGTCATAATCATGAACCAAAATGGTAACCAATAGTTGTACTTACATCCCATTCAACCAGCTCAATTTATCCATCTAACAACTACAACACCAAAAGAATGGATTGATCTACAACAACTCGATATAGGGGCTAATAATTATCCTAATTTCACTTTTTCCATGAAGACTCCTTTGATTCAAACTAGAACAAGGGAACCATTCCCTTCGTTATATTTTATGTGTGTTTGTTCAAAATTTTGACTTTACTACTTTTGATTGGAAATCATTAAAAATCATTCAATAAGGATTATGCATGAATTATTGCAAGAGGAACATTATTAGATTGAATATTGAAGTATAACTGTAAACCTGGTCAAATACATTAGAGTATGACTATGGGATCCATTAATAACCAACATACCCACCACATGAGCTATCCGTGATGTCTAATGCATACACCACATTGAAGGAACCGATATATCTTGTCAGGGGTATAAAGGTGTGTATGGCATGATTACTAAAACTAATGCCCATAGAGGGGACTTAACCTACGGGGGTACGTAGTTCAGGGACTATAAGGGTACACTAAAATCTGGTCCACTCGGTTCTAAGCGTACTCCAAACTGAATATGTATATCTAACATACATAACTGAAATACTGAATAGCTCAAAATACTAAAATACAAATCTGAGAATATAACAATGATAAACTGATAATGTAACATTCGAAAAACGATGCACGTGTAACAGTATAACTCACCTAACATGTGTCATTCATGAACTAAAAGAATCTACAATACTAGGATTCTGAGTTTCATGCAAAGAAGTAAGCAAAGATTCCAGAAAAATAAGATAATCTAATTAGGAATACTCTAACAACTAAATCACAACTAATGTCTAAGGCTTTACAAACTGTAGGTTTAAGCAAGATACATGAATCAAGAATCTGGCTAAATTCTAGTGACCTAATGGGTGAAAGGAACCCACTAGTGAAATCCCACATACCTGGTGAGGAAATCTACGAAGAAATCCTTCAATGTTGGGGCTGGAACTGAAGAAAACGTGTTGCATTCTTGGAAGGGTTTTGGTCGCCTATTTCCTCCTCTTTTTTTTCTAGGTTTGATGAATTTTTCTTAATAGGTGTCTTTTTCCTTAAAAATTACACTTAATGTGGAATATAAGGAGTATCATGAAAATATTATAGAATATTATTATGTATAAAAATAATATAACTCCATGTTTACTCTTTTCTTCTTACTACTTGAGATTGTGTTTTCATTATATAGCTATGCTTTCTTTAGTTAGATTGAGATTAGACTACAATTCAATCTTTATTAATATAATCATTCTTAAGCTACATCAATGTTTATATACTAATCATTGACTTTAGGCTCTACACCCTACATGCTCTTTTTATCATGAAGTTTAGTTATTTTTGTTCGATTGAATCATCATAGGTTGTGTTTTAAGTGAAGGAGAGAGACATGATTTTCTAGGAATTGAATCAGTAGGCTCAAGGGCATGCCCCGTATCCGCTGCAAGAGAATACACTCTTTGACACATATATTAGACCCTAGTACAAGAAAGATTCACTCTAGTCCCTTAACAAATCAAAGGTGGATTCTTGGACAGAAGAATCCATGCTTCACGAGAATCCCCTTTTTTTTCGCTTGGTTACGAGACTAGAACAATATATGTGTCAAAGAGTGGATTCACTTGCAGAGGATAAGGGCATGCCCCTGAGCCAATTGATCCATTTCCTAGTAAGTCATGTCTCTCTATTCACATAAATCACAGTCCATGATGATTCAAGTCACATAAATATAACTTAAATGTATGATAAAAAGAAATGTAGGTTGTAGAGCCTAAAGTTTAGGATTAGTACTGACGTAGCTTAAGAATGATTTTTTTGGAACTATAAGATTGGATTGTTGTCTCCAAGATCAATCAAATAATATAATGAAAACACAATCTCAAGTAAAAGCAAAAACGAGTAAACAAAAAAATGTTAGATTATTTATGTAGACTGAAAAATTAAAGTTGCATTTTTCGGCAAAATAATTTTGTGTTAGTAAATTAAAAAGGCATTTTGTGATTACTTTTTAATGAAATTTCCATAGTTATATGATTTTAGTGGGAAAATCATAACTATATGACTATTTATGAAATTAACCACATCTTTATTTTTTCAACGTATGTATTGATCTTAAAGTTGTCGTTCATCCTTTATGAGCAATTTGTCTAAGAGTATATTAGTCTACTAGAAAATAGGGAATTAAGATGGGTGAAATTTCATAGCTGAAATATAAAATTTCATGCTAATACTATTTAGCTATAGATTAGACCAAAATAAAAAGAAAATTCGTAAATTTGCAAGGAGCTTTTAATGATGAATTATTTAGCGATTACCGATAAATTCCATAGCTATTTAATGTATTTAGCTGTATCGATCACTAAATTAATTATCTCTATTTGGTTCTTTCTAAAAGTAAGTTCATAAGGCATTTTATCTTAGTAAAAACAAGAAATAATATGATTAACCAATTTTATTCGTGAATCTTTGTGTGTATTGATGGGACAAGTTACCACTCCCCAAGGCCTATAACCCTTGGCATAAACGCGGTACCTAGGATCACGAGTCACTTCAAGCTAACCCTGAGCTGACATATTTTAAGCATACTAAAACAACTGAATAAAAGATACTATGCAAAAGCTTAAATCATGAGATAACTGGAAGATGGGAAATACCCAACACTGATCTGAATATATATTAAACTTCTAAGTGTTAAGTGATACTGAACATTCACTCAAATGCTAAAGCTAAATCAAAAACTATGTCTGAAAAAGTCTCTAACTAACTAGAGTTGTTGGGACATGTCCTCATCAAAACTGAAACAGAAATAAACATGTCTATTGTCCTCAATGTATAAGGACTCACCACGTATGTTGAAGGGTATGGATTGGGAACCGATCTATCCGTGATATGAATGCTGAGGACCTGACCTACATCATGAATATAATTCAATTTTATATTAATATAATCATTCTCAAGCTATATCAATGTTTAAATACTAATCCTAGACTTTAGGCTCTAGACCCTACATGTTCTTTTTATCATTAAGTTTTGTTATTTTTTGTCTTACTTGAATCATCATAGGTTGTGCTATAAGTGAAGGAGAGATACATGAATTTCTAGTCCCTAGTGAAAGAGACTATTCGCTCTAGTCTCGTAACAAATCAAAGGAAGATTCATGGACAGAAGAATTCATGCTTCAAGAGAATTCCCTTATTCGCTTGGTTACGTGACTAGAGCAATATATGTGTCAAATAGCGGATTCTCTTGCAGCGGATACGAAGCATGCCCCTGAGCCTATTGATCCAATTCCTAGTAAGTCATGTCTCTCTCTTTCACATAAGTTACAGTTTATGATGATTCAAGTCAGATAAAAATAACTTTACTTATGATAAAAAGAACATGCAGGGTGTAGAGCCTAAAGTTTAGGATTAGTATTTAAACATTTAAGTAGCTTAAGAATGGTTATATTGGAACTATAATATTGGATTGCAGTCTCTAAGCTCAATCTAATGATATAATGAAAACACAGTCTCAAGTAGACAAGCAAAAACGAGTAAACAAAAAAAGTTAGATTATTTATGCAGAGTGAAGAATTAAAGTTTGATATTTCGGTAACATGACTTTGTGTAAGTTAATTAGGTAGGCATTTTCGATTACTCATGAGATTTCCATAGTTATATGATTTTAGTGGGGAAATCATAATTATATGACAATTTATGAAATTAACCACATCTTTGTTTTTTTAGAGTATATATTGATCATAAAGTTCTCGTTCATCCTTGATGAGCTATTGGTCTAAGAGTATATTAGCCTACTAGAAAATAGGGAGTTCAGATGGATGAAATTTCATAGTTGAACAATAAAATTTCATGCTAATTATTTTTAGCTATGGATTAGTGCAAAAAATAAAAATAAGAAAATTCATGAATTAGCAAGGAGGTTTCTAGTGACGAATTAGTTAGGGATTACCGACAAATCCCATAGCTAATTCAATACTTTTAGTAGTATCTATCACTAAATTAATGATCTCTATTTGGTTCTTTCGAAAAATAATTTTGTAAGACATTTTATCTTAGTAAAAACAAGAAATATTTAGATTTACCAATTTTATTCATGAATCTTTGTGTGTATTGATGGGGAAAGTGGCATGCCCCGAGGCTATCCCCTTGGCATAAACACGGACATAGGATCACGAGTGACCCCAAGCTAACCCTGAGCTGGCATATCATAAGCATAATATAAATACTGAACAAAAGATACTATGCAACAACTTAAATCATGAGATAACTGAAACATGAGAAATACCCAATACAAATATGAATATATAATAAACTTCTATTTGTTAAGTGATACTAAACAATCACTCAAATGCTAAAGCTGAATCTAAAACTATGTCTGAGAAAGTCTCTAACTAACTAGAGTTGCTGGGACATGTCCCAGGCAAAACTAAAACTAAAATAAAAGACTAAAATGGAAAACATGTCTATTGTCCTCAAAGTGTGACGACTCACCCCTGATGCTGTTGAGTATGGATCAAGAACCGATATATTCGTGATCTGAATGTTGAGTACCTGAACCTGCATCATGAAAGGTTATAGCGCAGAGTATGCGTCACTTCTTGGAATGTACGGAGCATGCAAGATATAGAATATAACTGAACAAATATGTAAGTTGAACAAGGATAACTGAGCAATAACGCATCTGAACATAATGTAAATAGTGAAATATATTGAAATGAACTTAACTGAATTTAATGAGGAAGTACTAATTATTAATATGCTTAGACTGAATACTAAAATATAACTGAAAATCTGGTCAAATGCACTAGAGTCTGACTGTGGAAGCTACTATAAACCGACATCAAATAACGTGAGCTAAACGTGGAGTTCGATGTATACTCCCCATTGAGAGGACCCAATATACATTTCCATTCCAGAGGTAAAAGGCATGACTCGAGTGATCACCAAATTTGATGCCCACTGAGGGGATTTATACTCCTACAGGGGCACGTACTATTGAGACTATGAGGGTATGCTGAACCCTAATCTAACTTAATTCTAAGCCTAGTCCAAATTGGAAATGTGTATGAAACAACATAAATAAATCTAAGGCATGCTTATCTGTTTAACTAACCTAGCAAGTGTTATTGATAAACTAAGAGAATCTACAATAATAGGGTTCTAACTTTCACGCAAATAACTAAGCAACAATTTTTTCACGAAAAACATGATAATCTGATTAGGAACATTATAACAGCTATATCACAACAATTCTTCAAGGTTTTAGAAACCCTAAATCTAAACAAGATACCAAGGATCAAGAATCTGACTGAATTCTAAGGACCTAGTGGATGAAAGGAACCTACTAGTTCAATCCCACATACCCAATGATGAAATCTATGGAGAAATCCTTCAATTTTGGGGATGGAACTAAAGAAAACCTCCTACTTTTTCTTTAGAGGAAATTGTCGAATATTCTCTTATTTTGCTCTAAGTTTGATGAACTTAGGTAGAAAGTTTAGATACTGCAAAAGTATATTTTTATTCATAGAGTTTGTACAATTGTCACATCCGGGGAGCACCCCCTAGACTCAAACGGCGTCGTCGTCCTCTTTGAGGACTAAGACTAGCCTTTTAGCTTACATCATTACAATATAGGTTAAAATGCGGAAATTTTTAAAACTTTTCATTACTACTACATGGAGGTTTACATAGACCTATACATACACATAATAGTTATATAGAGTATATAGCCCCTTCATATAGGAAGATTACTTAGTATTCTACTTTTATTACACACACACATGTCTCATCTCATAACCATCTACCAAGAGTGTAATCATTTGGGACTAGCGCATACATCAACATAACAAGACCACATATAGGTCATGCAATGTTTAGTACTCAAAAGAAAAGGAAAGAAAATAAGAGTCTTAAAAACTAAAACAACTCCATAAGCTTGATAATGGCATTGCCCTTGGAAAGTGAGGACCTACCCTACTTGGATGAATGAGAGTTCCAAGTCTTCCTTCAAAGTCGTCTCAAAATCCCTTCAATGATCGGAACCTAAAATGTTGGGGAAAGGGAGAAAATGGGGTTAGTACACAACTTTTACTAAGTATGAGACCATATGTACACATATCATGAAATAATGCTAAGAAAAGGGACAATTCATAAAGGTATGCAATTTACTTTGAAAAGCCTTATGCATATTCAAGAAGACCATACCAATCAATAAAACATATTCATTAAGTAATAGTCATGTACATCACAAGACCAATAATACAAAGTCTAGTCAAGTCAACATGCACATCACATAATTAAACACATAGTCAAAGTAACTCTATCATCAAGTTATAATAGCACAAGCATGAATAAGAGTACATTTTAACATAATCAAAGCAAGACCATTACTCATGACCCTCTTTATTTCCACTTGTGCAATGACTAAGTAAAGATGCATAACCTTACTTAATCAAGTAAACCTAGCAAGAACCATAAAAAATTCCCAACTTCACACAACATAACATTAAGAGTACATAATATCATACTTTAGCAATAGAGAACAAGTACACGCTCATAAGAGTAAATCAACATCACATAGTTTCATTCACATGTAAGATCATCATATACATATCATTTACATTTATAAGCATATACATACATAATGACATCCTCCTAAGACTTCCCTTAAGGCTAACTATTGCAATGTATAGGTAGATTCCCATACCCCTACCTAGACTAAGCTAAACATCTTAGGTCATCTTAGTTAGAGTTCAATCCTTAAGTTCATTTTACCTTTTTGGAAAATCTTGACTTAACCGACATAGACCACATGAGATAATATGGAATCCGGTGTCATGAAAACCTACATCGAAACAAGGTGGACTACTTGCCAAGGTAGTACCAAAACATGAACATAGGTACTACGTGGATCCACTAGCTAGTATTCTTATGGGGAAACATATTTCAAGAACTAGGAGATATAGTTGGGACCCTTCTTATGCTACACGCATTGGAGTCTCAAATCTCAAGACTACATTAGTGATCCTGCCTTACCTATGTGGGAAGGGACACTCCTCACTCTAGTTCACACGGTGCTAAGGTAGAGTCCCTTTTTGAAATGTCTTTAGTACCTTTATTAACCATCATAGCTTAATGTAGGTCATAGGGTCTATCCCTTGTATAAACATCATCATTATAGCTCAATAAGAATTGCTTGAGTATTGTCCTTTCATTACAATACATATAAGTGAGGTTAGCACATTAACATATTCACATCATGATAAGGCCCTTTGGTAAGTTATCGCCATCCTTATAACATTTACATCTTAGCCAACACCTCACAAACCATAGTCAAGAAATTTCAATTCAACATCATACCAACCCCATCAATCTTAATATAAGGTATACTTCAATACAACATCATCACTTAACAACAATTAACCATAATTGAAGTAAAGCGTAGGGATCACAAGACTTACCAAGCCTCCTTCATAATACATCATCAAGGTCTTACCATCAACCATTAACTCAACCAAATAAGGGCGTAATATCATCACACAACAATAACCAACATGATAACAAGCCTAATTGAATCACTACATCACAATCCATCACTAGTTCATAGCTTAAGATAAGAGACTTAGGTCAAAGTCATAATCTAGATCAATTACTCAAGAACTAGCATCATAGGACTATAATTAACCCTAATCTGTAACACCCCGTAGCCAAAACAGACCAAAAACTAGCTTTTCAGAAAAAAATCTGCAGGTGCTACCAACGCTGGCATCGACGGACCGTAGCCTGAACCACAGTCAGTCGTGCACAACCGTCGATGGGATCAGAAACTCCCAAAAATTTCACCCTAGAAAAATTGGTTAAGTCTTGGACGACGGACGGACTTACGGTCCGTAGGTCAGACGACGGTCCGTAGTCCATGACCGTCGATCAAGACTCCCTTCAACCACTCTCTGACAAGAGCTACGGATGACCAGCACGGTCCGTAGGTCTGACCATAGGTGGAAAGTTTGCAGACAGTTAAGGGGAAATGCAGTTGGGTCAACTTCAAATGGTCATTACTCTTAGCACCAAATGTGATAGGTATACCAAGACCTACCAACAGATAGATAATTGAATTATCTTTCCATACCCACCAACCTTTCTAAAATCAGACCTCCGAGTAAAGAGTTATGCCCATTTTAGTAAAGGCCTGTCGAACAGGCCCTGTTGACAGACCCAATGACGGGGTGTCGGCCAGACGACGGACCATCAGTCCTGGCCGTCGTTTGGTCCGACAGCAACTTTCCCAGGGGTCTTTTGGACCTTTCCCACTCCTTTTAAACCCTAAGTTATGTGGTTTTGACCCTAAATCATCATATTTTAGTCAGTTTAAGCCTAGAAACGTAATTAAAACATATCCAAGTCAAATCATTAAATCAAAACTTAGAAAATTAAAAGCAGGAGAGGAGAAAAAGCTCAAGAACCCTAGTTCAAGAACGCCACATGCTACAGCAGTTCCAGCCCTGAAACATAAGTATTTTTCTATGGATTTCATCACCAGGTATATGGGATTTCACTAGTGGGTTTCTTTCACCCATTGGGTCCCTAGTTTTCAGTCAGATTCTTGATTCTCTTATCATGATTAAACCTAGGGTTTCTAGAACTTTGATAGAACTTCATGAATTTATTAAATATATGTTCCAAATCAGATTATCATGTTATTACTCAGATTATCGCATGAATTTCAGAACCCTAGCTTTGTATTTCTTTAGTTATTGAATTACACATGCTAGGTTAGATATTTTAGACACTTCAGATATACATGCCTCAGTTATAAATGCATAATTACCAGATTAATTGTTGCATTCTCAGTTTGCATGATCAGTTTTGAGCTCTCCAATATTTACAGAAACTCAGACATAATCAGTTAATTTACAAAATTCATTGGGAGTAGCATAATACCGAGTTGGACTAGGGTTTAGCGTACCCAATAGTCCCAGAACTACTAGCCAAGTAGGTTGTAAGTCCCCTCTGTGGGCAATCAGTTTAGTGATCACGCCAGCATGACCATTTATCAGTATATTCAGTATTCAGTTTCAGCATGTTATAAATTAGCTCATGTGGTTTTATTATCGGTTATTAGTAGCTCCCACAAATCAGTCAGACTCTCTGCATTGACCATTTATCAGTATATTCAGTATTCAGTTTCAGCATGTTATAAATTAGTCATTGCATTCAGTTAGCTCAAAAATTCAGTATATTATGTTCAGATTATTATACTTGCTTTGTGCTTGTTCAATTATGTCTTATTTTAGCTTTACTCTATCCTACATGCTCAGTACCTTTCAAGTACTGATGCATACGTGCGCTATATCTTCTCGTGATGTAGGTCCAGATCACGCATAGATCGTTTTCCGATCTCCAGTTCAGCAGATTCAGTGGTGAGTCCTCATTCTCCAAGGACAACAGTCATGAGTTTCTTTTCAGTATTTAGTCTTTTAGTTTCAGTTTTTGCTAGATTTAGCTGGGGCTTGTCCCAATATTTCTAGTCCAGTTTAGAAGGTTATTTCAGACATAGTTAGTTTCAGCTTAGTAGTGAGTTAATATTTCTTTTGTTACGCCTCGTATTTTTATACATAGTACGCGTCATGAGCTCATATTTTTATACGTAGTGCGCGTCATGAGCTCATATTTTTATACGTAGTGCGCGCCATAAGCTATTCGATGTAAGTCCGGGGAATGAGATTTTATTTTAAGTTCCAAGTGATTAAAGAAACATTAGTGGGAGATTTATTTAGTGGATGATGTAGTATCTTTAACATTAGTAGGGAACATTAGTGGGAGATTTATTTAGTGGATGATGTAGTATCTTTAACATTAGTGGGGAACATTAGTGGGAGATTTATTTAGTGGATGATGTAGTGTCTTTAACATTAGTGGGGAACATTAGTGGGAGATTTATTTAGTGGATGATGTAGTATCTTTAACATAAATTAGTGGCTATTTGGGATTAAATTAATTAAGTGGAGGGCCCCACCACTCAAGGCATTAAAGGAAATCAGATGGGAGCTAGGCTTAGTGGGATGTGTAGTGGGGTGATGTCTCCACTTCATATAATGAATGAAGTAGTGAAATGACAGCAAATATATCATCTTCTTCAACTTAGCTTAGGCAGCCATGGAAAAGGAGAAAACCAGCCATGAAACTCTCGGCCAGCAGCTTCAAGGAATTTGGTTAGTAATCTCTTTGCTTGGTGTGTTAATTCTTTAGAATGCCTTTGTTAATTAGCCATTAATGTTAAGAAGGGGGTGTGACCAGTAGCTTAAAAAATTCGTTTTAGTTATTGATTGTGCTAAGTATGAACGGAAATCATAATCGGATTATTAGTGGTGTTGTGTTAGTGTTTGGGCTGTTTTGATTAAAGCAAAATGTGGGAAATTCTATTTTGGTGTTATGTATATGTTAATGTGTTATTGGTATTGCTATGGATAATTTGGGTTGTTGTCGGATTGGGACGAAGTAAGGAATATAGGGGAAGTGCTGCCGAATTTTAGTTAGATTATTAGCTAGCTTACAATAAGTAGTAAAGCGTGACGTCTATCTAATTGCGGCACGATTGTTGCTTGTTATAGATTAATAGCTTGGGCAGTAAATATTGGACGTGTCGCTCGACTATACGGTATGTAACGCTATCTTTTCCTTCTTGGTTTGGCATGACTTTTAAATGAGCGAATGACGTACAAATTTGATACTCATTTCTAGAGTGTCTAGGTGACGTATATTCTTGATTTCACAAAATAATCTTCTATATATCGGCTATGTCTAAGGCTATGGTGATTTCTCATATCTATGGTAGAGCTTCTTAGAGTCATTGAGATTTTACGTTTTCATATCGTGTTAAAGGTTTATAATCTTGATAAAATGTTAATCTTTGGTAATACTCCTTGCTGGTTCACGTTGATTGTTCTATTGAGTTATAAGAAATGATTTTAATTGCATATGGTTGCTCATAATGTTCTGCTCGTGCATAGATTCATTTATCATTTCACCGAGTCCCGGGTCGGGTAATGTTCGTGCGGAGTTTCTTGCATATGTCACCGAGTCCCTCACTAGGGGGCCGGGTATGTATATTATATATATGATTGGGATGAGGATGGTTATGATGATGATGATGACGGAGATGATGTGATGACTATTTCACTGAGTCCCTCACTAGAGGGTCGGGTACGTATGATGTGTATATATATGATGATTATTTTACCAAGTCCCTTACTAGGGAAGCTGGGCACCTTATATGTTAAAGATTGCATGATTTTCACTTATAATGTACTTGTGTAACGATATCTTGTTTCGACTTATCATGTTGATATCCTGTCATCTTTACTTTATGCATTGCATACTCAGTACATTGTTCGTACTGACCCACTTTCTTTGGGGGGGGGGCTGCGTTTCATGTCTGCAGGTGTAGACGCTCAGTTCGGTGATTCTCTCGCCTAGGATATCTACTCTGCTGATTTGGAGAGCTCCACTATTTCGGAGCCCAGTCGTTTTGGTACATAACTTTCTATGAAGTCTTTTGCTTATCTGTGGGTACGGTGGGGCCATGTCTCGTCGAGTGTCACTACTATACTTTTAGAGGTCTGTAAGACATTATGTGGGTTGTATACGTATGTTTTGGATAATGGTCTAGACATGGTTTGTTTGGGATGCCCGCGTGTACAAGGTTGTCGGATTTCGTACATCATTGTGTATTGTGTAGTGGCAGCCTTGTTGGCTCGCGTATGTTTTTACGGTTGAATGGTTATGACTTTTTATGAGACAGATTCACTTTATTTATATTTGGCGTTGGAGTTGGCTTGGTTTGATTAAATTCCTTATTGTCTTAGTTTCAGTCAGTTATACTTAGTAGGTTCGTGTGTGAGTGTCCAAAACGAACACTAGTCACGGCCCATCGGGTTGGGTCGTGACAAAAGTGGTATCAGAGCGGTTCTTCCTCGGAAGTGTCTACAGACCGTGTCTAGTAGAGTCTTGTTTATCGGTGTGTAGTGCACCACATCTATAAACAGGAAGCTACAGGACATTTAGGATGTCATCCTTTCTTCTTATTCTAGATCATGCGATATAGCTATATTAACAGGATAATCCCTCTCTAACGAATCCCTGTGTTTTCAGCTATGCCTCCAAAGAAAGCGACAGCCGCCCAGAAGAGCAAATCGGTAGCAGAAGGTACTAGTCAGACCCGGAGAGTTACTAGGGCCCGTGCCCAGTCTATGCCTGGTATTGTGCTCCAGTCGGAGAGCTCTGCTACACCACTACCAGCCCCCGAGGCCCCAGCACCTGAACCTCCAGCTCCTCAGCCAGGGGCGGAGGATAGGGCCATGAGAGATGCGGTTCAGTTGCTGACTAGATTAGTGGCAGGTCAATCTCGCAGGCATGGACTAGAAGTTGATCATGCGGACAGATCTGATAGCTTAAGGGCTCGTGACTTTTTAAGTTGTAATCCTCCAGAGTTCTTTGGATCAAGGCCCCAGGATGATCCGCAAGAGTTTATTATTCAGATGCAGCGTACATTGAGGATAATCAAGGCTTCGGAGACTGAGTCTGTTGAGTTGGCTACGTATCGTTTGCGGGATGTAGCTATTAATTGGTATGAGTCTTGGGAGTTATCTAGGGGTGAGGGTGCTCCTCCAGCGGTATGGGATGAATTTGTGGAGCCTTTCCAGGGCCACTTCCTGCCTCTAGAGATGAAGCGAGCTAGAGTCGATAGATTCTTGCGTTTGAGGCAGAATGGCAGGAGCGTTCGAGAGTATAGTCTCGAGTTTGATTCATTGGCTAGGCATGCGCCTACTATTGTGGCTGATATGGCAGACAGGGTACATCGTTATGTGATGGGTTTGGATCGTTATCTGATTGACGGTTGTATGGCAGTGACTCTTCAGTCACGTATGGACATTGCTCGGGTGCAAGCATATGCACAGGGGGTAGAGGATCGGCACCGGGGACGTCAGCCAGATAGAGATTTTAATAGAGGCCAACATAAGAGGGCTAGATCAGCAGGTTATACTGACGATTTTCGAGGCGGGCAGTCTCAATAGCATGTTAGATTTTCATCCCAGCCAGCACAGAGTGCACCCCCACGTTTCATGGGTAGGGGGTTCGATCGTGCGGGATATTCGGAAGCTGGTCAGAGCTCTATGGCGTCAGGGTCACAGATGGGCAGGGGTTTGAGCCAGTCGAGGCCACCTTTGCCTCAGTGTTCTCGTTGTGGTAGGTCCCATCCTGGGGAATGTCGTTGGGTTACAGGTGCGTGTTTTTCTTGTGGCCGTCTGGGTCATACTATGAGGAAGTGTCCCTTTAGAGGTAGTGCAGGTGGTATGGCACAGCCTACTGGGTCCGTTACTGGTTCATCTTCTTCTGTGTCTATGCGCACTATGGGGCAGGGTATTCAGGCGCCAGCAGGCCGTGGTAGAGGTCGTGGTGGAGCTTCCAGTTCTAGCGGTCCCTCGAACCGCATATATGCTTTAACTAGTAGGCAGGATCAGGAGGCGTCACCTAATATGATCACAGGTATATTATCACTATTCTCCCGAAGTGTGTATGCATTGATAGACCCAGGTTCCACCTTATCATTTATATCCCCCTTCGTTGCTAGTAGGATCGGAATAGAGTCTGAGTTGATAGAACCATTTGAGGTAGCTACACCTGTAGGAGATTCTACCATAGCTACGCGAGTATATAAGAATTGTTCAGTGGTTATATATAGTCGTCGTACCGTAGCAGATCTAATAGAGTTAAATATGATTGAGTTTGATATTATCATGGGCATGGATTGGTTGGCTGCTTGTTATGCTAATGTTGATTGTAGAGGAAAGATAGTTCGATTTCAATTTCCAGGGGAACCGATTATAGAGTGGAAGGGGAATACAGTATCGCCGAAAGGTAAATTTATTTCATACCTTAAGGCTAGGAAGATGGTTAGAAAAGGCTATGTTTATCATCTGGTTCGGGTGCATGACATAAAGGCAGAGGCACCGACTCTTCAATCAGTCCCGGTATTTGATGAATTTCCCAATGTATTCCCAGAGGAACTTCCAGGCCTTCCTCCAGAACGAGAGATAGAGTTTACTATAGATGTACTGCCAGATACCCAGCCTATATCTATACCTCCTTATAGAATGGCACCTGCTGAGTTGAAAGAGTTGAAAGAGCAATTGAGAGATTTGCTACGAAAGGGCTTCATCAGGCCTAGTACGTCACCTTGGGGAGCACCGGTACTGTTTGTGATGAAGAAGGATGGGTCGCTGCGGATGTGTATTGATTATAGGCAGCTGAACAAAGTAAAAGTAAAGAACAGGTATCCCCTCCCAAGGATTGACGATCTATTTGACTAGTTGCAGGGTGCTAAGTGTTTTTCAAAGATAGACTTGCGGTCAGGTTATCATCAAGTTTGGGTAAGGGAGGCTGATATTCCAAAGACGGTATTCCGGACCTGATACGGGCATTATGAGTTTAGAGTGCTGTCTTTTGGGCTGACTAATGCTCCAGCGGTGTTTATGGATTTAATGAATCGAGTGTCTAAACCATTCCTTGATATCTTTGTTATTGTATTTATAGAAGATATTCTGGTCTATTCACGTTCAGAAGAGGAGCATGCAGACCATTTAAGGACGGTACTTAGGGTGCTTCAGCACCAGAAGTTGTATGCTTAGTTCTCCAAGTGCGAGTTCTGGTTGACTTCAGTGACATTCTTGGGGCATATTATTGGAGCTGATAGTATTCGGGTAGACACGCAGAAAATTGAGGCGGTAAAGACTTGGCCTATACCTACGACACCTACTGAGGTACGCAGCTTTCTGGGGTTAGCAGGATATTACAGGAGATTTGTAGAAAAGTTTGCCTCAATTTCAGCGCCTTTGACAAGGCTAACTCAAGGCAGCCAAGTTCCAGTGGACTGATGCTTGTGAGCGAAGCTTCCAGCTATTGAAAGACAAATTGACTACAAATCCAGTCCTAACCCTTCCGGAGGGACCAGACGGCTATGTTATTTATTGTGATGCTTCGGGTGTTGGGCTAGGATGTGTATTAATGCAGCATGGCAAAGTTATAGCCTATGCCTCCTGACAGCTTAGGAAGCATGAAAAGAATTATCCTACTCACGATCTGGAGTTAGCAGTCGTGGTTCATGCCTTGAAGATATGGAGGCATTATTTATATGGTGTCCATGTGGACATCTATACAGATCATAAGAGTCTCCAATATATCTTTAAACAGAAGGAGCTGAACTTACGACAGAGACGGTGGTTAGAATTGCTAAAGGATTATGATGTTGATATTTTATATCATCCAGGGAAAGCAAATGTTGTAGCAGATGCTCTTAGCCGTAAGTTCATGGGTAGCTTGACAGATGTACAACCAGAAAGGAGGGAGATGGTTTGGGAGATTCAGCGGCTATCCAGCCTTGGAGTCCGTCTGGCTAATTCAGAAGATAGTGGAGTTTCTATTCGAGAGGTTGCTGAGTCCTCAATCATAGATGAGGTAAAGAGTCACCAGTACGAGGACCCTATTCTGGCACGGTATAGAGATGCAGCTCTTCAAAAGGAAAAGACCCCATTTAAGGTTACACCTGACGGAGTGTTACGATATAAAGGCAGATTGTGTGTACCTGATATTGCGGGGCTACGACGGCAGGTTATGGGAGAGGCACACTCTGCCCGTTATTCTGTTCACCCAGGGTCAACAAAAATGTATCATGACCTCAGATGCCTATACTGGTGGGATGGCATGAAAAAGGACATAGCGGAGTTTGTTGCTCAGTACCCGAATTGTCAACAAGTCAAAATCGAATATAAAAAGCCTGGTGGATTATCACAGGAGATCGAGATCCCGACTTGGAAATGGGAGATGATTAATATGGACTTCATTACAGGCTTACCTCGCACTCAACGGAAGTATGACTCTATATGGGTTATTGTAGATAGGCTGACGAAATCGGCCCATTTTCTTCCAGTCAGGACTACTTATTCGGCTGAAGATTATGCGAGGTTATATGTCAGGGAGATTGTGAGACTTCATGGGGTTCCCACATCCATTATATCAGACAGAGGAGCTCAATTTACAGCCAATTTTTGGAGATCATTTCAGAAGGGATTGGGGACACAGGTGAACCTTAGCACAGCATTTCACCCTCATACTGACGGGCAGGCTGAGCGTACTATTCAAACATTAGAAGATATGTTGCGGGCCTGTATTATTGACTTGAAAGGTAGCTGGGATGACCACTTGCCGCTCATTGAGTTTGCCTATAATAATAGTTACCATTCTAGTATCCAGATGGCACCGTATGAGGCCTAATATAGGAGGAAGTGCAGGTCACCTATTGGTTGGTTCGATGTTGGCGAGACTAAGTTAATAGGCCCGGATATGATTTAGCAAGCTGTTGACAAGGTGAAGCTTATTCAGGAAAGATTATTAGCAGCCCAGAGTCGACAGAAATCATATGCAGATAATCGGCGCCGAGATTTAGAGTTTCAGATTGGTGACGGGTATTCCTGAAGGTATCACCCATGAAGGGTGTGATGAGATTCGGCAGGAAAGGGAAGCTCAGTCCGAGATACATTGGGCCTTATCAGATTGTTCGTAGGATAGGCAAGGTTGCCTATGAGTTGGATCTACCATCTGATTTGGAGGCGGTACATCCAGTCTTTCATGTATCGATGCTACGTAAATGTATTGGTGATCCTTCTAGAGTATTCCCTGTAGATGATGTTCAGGTAACAGAGAAGTTGTCATATGAGGAGAAACCCGTAGCTATACTTGATCGTCAGGTTAAAAGGTTACGTACTAAGGATGTGGCTTCCGTCAAAGTGTTGTGGCGAAATAATAATAGAGAGGAGATGACTTGGGAAGCGGAAGACAAAATGAAGAATAAGTATCCTTACTTGTTCCCCGTACCTGCAGGTAATTCAATTCCTAGCTTGACTATATTGATCGATAAACGAGATTATGCAGTAAGTTATGACTCTGTAAGGCATCTGTAAGTTACAGAATGCAGGTTGATAGGTATAGCTGTTAGAGAGACCTCGCTGAATTTTTATTTTTTTTGTAAGACGCTAACTTAACATTCGAGGACGAATGTTCCTAAGGGGGGAAGGGTGTTACGCCTCGTATTTTTATACGTAGTGCGCGTCATGAGCTCGTATTTTTACACGTAATGCGCGTCATGAGCTCATATTTTTATACATAGTGCGCGCCATGAGCTAGTCGATGTAAGTCCGGGGAATGAGATTTCATTTTAAGTTCCAAGTGATTAAAGAAACATTAGTGGGAGATTTATTTAGTGGATGATGTAGTATCTTTAACATTAGTGGGGAACATTAGTGGGAGATTTATTTAGTGGATGATGTAGTATCTTTAACATTAGTGGGGAACATTAGTGGGAGATTTATTTAGTGGATGATGTAGTATCTTTAACATTAGTGGGGAACATTAGTGGGAGATTTATTTAGTGGATGATGTAGTATCTTTAACATTAGTGGGGAACATTAGTGGGAGATTTATTTAGTGGATGATGTAGTATCTTTAACATAAATTAGTGGCTATTTGGGATTAAATTAATTAAGTGGAGGGCCCCACCACTCAAGGCATTAAAGGAAATCAGATGGGAGCTAGGCTTAGTGGGATGTGTAGTGGGGTGATGTCTCCACTTCATATAATGAATGAAGTGGTGAAATGACAGCAAATATATCATCTTCTTCAACTTAGCTTAGGCAGCCATGGAAAAGGAGAAAACCAGCCATGAAACTCTCGGCCAGCAGCTTCAAGGAATTTGGTTAGTAATCTCTTTGCTTGGTGTGTTAATTCTTTAGAATGCCTTTGTTAATTAGCCATTAATGTTAAGAAGGGTGTGTGACCAGTAGCATAAAAAATTCGTTTTAGTTATTGATTGTGCTAAGTATGAACGGAAATCATAATCGGATTATTAGTGGTGTTGTGTTAGTGTTTGGGCTGTTTTGATTAAAGCAAAATGTGGGAAATTCTATTTTGGCGTTATGTATATGTTAATGTGTTATTGGTATTGCTATGGATAATTTGGGTTGTTGTCGGATTGGGACGAAGTAAGGAATATAGGGGAAGTGCTGCCGAATTTTCGTTAGATTATTAGCTAGCTTACAATAAGTAGTAAAGCGTGACGTCTATCTAATTGCGGCACGATTGTTGCTTGTAATAGATTAATAGCTTGGGCAGTAAATATTGGACGTGTGGCTCGACTATACGGTATGTAACGCTATCTTTTCCTTCTTGGTTTGGCATGACTTTTAAATGAGCGAATGACGTACAGATTTGATACTCATTTCTAGAGTGTCTAGGTAACGTATATTCTTGATTTCACAGACTAATCTTCTATATATCGGCTATGTCTAAGGCTATGGTGATTTCTCATATCTATGGTAGAGCTTCTTAGAGTCATTGAGATTTTACGTTTTCATATCATGTTAAAGGTTTATAATCTTGATAAAACGTTAATCTTTGGTAATACTCCTTGTTGGTTCACGTTGATTGTTCTATTGAGTTATAGAAAATGATTTTAATTGCATATGGTTGCTCATAAGGTTCTGCTCGTGCATAGAGTCATTTATCATTTCACCGAGTCCCAGGCCGGGTAATGTTCATGCGGAGTTTCTTGCATATGTCACCGAGTCCCTCACTAGAGGGCCGGGTATGTATATTATATATATGATTGGGATGAGGATGGTTATGATGATGATGATGACGGAGATGATGTGATGACTATTTCACCGAGTCCCTCACTAGAGGGCCGGGTACGTATGATGTGTATATATATGATGATTATTTTGCCAAGTCCCTTACTAAGGAAGCTGGGCACCTTATATATTAAAGATTGCATGATTTTCACTTATAATGTACTTGTGTAACGATATCTTGTTTCGACTTATCATGATGATATCCTGTCATCTTTACTTTATGCATTGCATACTCAGTACATTGTTCGTACTGACCCCCTTTCTTCGGGGGGGGCTACGTTTCATGTCCGCAGGTGTAGACGCTCAGTTCGGTGATCCTCTCGCCTAGGATATCTACTCTGCTGATTTGGAGAGCTCCACTATTTCGGAGCCCAGTCGTTTTGGTACATAACTTTCTATGAAGTATTTTGCTTATCTGTGGGTATGGCGGGGCCATGTCCCATCGAGTGTCACTACTATACTCTTAGAGGTCTGTAAGACATTATGTGGGTTGTATACGTATGTTTTGGATAATGGTCTGGACATGGTTTGTTTGGGATGCCCGCGTGTACAAGGTTGTCGGATTTCGTACATCATTGTGTATTGTGTAGTGGCATCCTTGTTTCCTCGCGTATGTTGTTACGGTTGAATGGTTATGACTTTTTATGAGACAGATTCACTTTATTTATATTTGGCGTTGGAGTTGGCTTGATTTGATTAAATTCCTTATTGTCTTAGTTTCAGTCAGTTATACTTAGTAGGTTCGTGTGTGAGTGTCCAAAACGGACACTAGTCAAGGCCCATCGGGTTGGGTCGTGACATCTTTGTATTAAACTCATCAATTTTTCATATATCTCAGTTTTAGCATATGGGTATTCCCTATCTTTTCAGATTAAATTATAATTTAGCTTCCGCATCAGTTTATATTCTTTAGTATGCTCATGATTATGCCAGCAGGGTTAGCTTGAGATTACTTGTGGTTTTAGGTTCCGTGTCCGCATCTCGGGGGTAGCTCGGGGCATGACAAAACTTGGTATCAGAGCACTAGGTTCAAGAGTCTTAGGATGTCTGAAAAGCTGCACTAAGTAGAGTCCTTTTAATGGGTGTGAAGTGCACCACATCTAATGAGAGGGAGGCTATGAAGTGTTTTAGGAAAACTTCAGTGTCATGTTACTCTTATCGTGCGTAAGGTATGATCTAATTCCATTCTAATTCGACGTTGTGCGCTTAAGATCATGCATTCTCGTAGAGCTTAGGCATGGAATGCTAATGCACGCAATGCTAACGCAGTTCCTCTAGTACCAGATAAGGAAGTTCAAATGCAGAGTTTCATAATGCCAATTCAGCTTTTGTCTCAGAGTATGACCAACCAGAACAATCAGCAGGTTCTAGTTCCTACTAATATAAATGACTGATTGTTGGCATCTAGAGTTTGTGATTTTGTTAGGATGAATCCGCCTAAGTTTTTAGGGTCACAAGTTGGTGAGGACCCACAAAAGTTCATTGATGAGGTCAAGAAAATATTTGGTGTGATGTAAGTAACTAGCAGTGATAGGTGAGATTTGCATCCTACCAACTCAAGGATGTGACTCACATATGGTTCACTAAGTGGAAAGATAACAGACATGACTTTGTCTTTTGTAACTCAGTAGCAGTACAATTCAGTGTTAGTCCAGAAACTCTCTCAAAACCATTCTCAGTCTCTACTCAAGTCGGTGACCCAGTTATAGCTAGACGGGTATATAAAAATTGCCCTGTCACAGTCTCTCAGAAAGTCACCTCAGCAGATCTAGTAGATTTAGAAATGGTAGACTTTGATGTCATTCTAGGCATGGATTGGTTACATTCATGTTATGCCTCAGTTGATTGCAGAACTAGGATTGTTCATTTTCAGTTTCCAGACGAACCAATCTTAGAATGGAAAGGTAGTAGCTTAGCGTCTATGGGTCGATTTATTTCTTACCTTAAGGCCAGAAAGATGATCTCAAAGGGTTATCTTTATCATCTAGTTCGGGTTAAGGATTCTAGCATTGAAACCCCAACTCTTGATTCAGTTCCAGTAGTTTGTGAGTTTCCAGAAGTGTTTACAGAAGATCTTCCCGGAGTCCCTCCCGAAAGGGAAATCGACTTTGGAATTGATTTCATTCCAGATACCCAGCCTATTTCTATTCCTCCTTACAAAATGGCTCTAGCAGAGCTTAAGGAATTGAAAGAGAAGTTGAAAGACCTTCTAGATAAGGGCTTCATCAGACCTAGTATTTCACCATGGGGTGCACCAGTGTTTTTCGTAAAGAAGAAAGATGGTTATCTCAGAATGTGCATTGATTATAGAAAGTTGAACAAGGTCACAATCAAGAATAAGTATCCCATCCCCAGGATTGATGACTTGTTTGACCAACTTCAGGGTGCTAGTTATTTCTCAAAGATAGACCTCAGATCGGGTTATCATCAGCTCAGAGTCAGAGATAGTGACATTTTGAAAACATACTTCAGAACTCGGTATGGTCATTATGAATTTGTAGTTATGTCGTTTGGACTAACTAATTCTCCTGCAGCTTTCATGGATTTGATGAACAGAGTGTTCAAACAGTACTTGGACTTATTCGTTATCGTCTTCATTGATGATATCCTCATTTACTCTAGGAATGAGGAAGAACACGCGAGTAATTTGAGAATTGTTCTACAGACTCTCAAAGATCGCCAGTTATTCGCTAAGTTTAGTAAATGTGAGTTTTGGTTGCAATCCGTTGCTTTCCTTGGTCACATTGTATCCAGCGAAGGGATCTGAGTAGATTCACAGAATATAGAAGTAGTGAAACAATGGCCCAGACCTACCTCTGCTACAGATATCAGAAGCTTCTTAGGTCTAGCAGGTTATTACAAAAGGTTCGTGGAAGGATTTTCATCCATAGCCTCACCATTGACTAGGTTGACTCAGAAGATGGTTAAGTTCCAATGGTCAGATGATTGTGAGAAAAGCTTTGAAGAATTGAAAACTAGATTGACTACAGCTCCTGTCTTGACTCTACCAGAGGGTTCAGATGGTTATGTGATCTATTGCGATGCATCCAGATTTGGCCTTGGTTGCGTGTTGATGCAATGAGATAAGGTTATAACTTATGCTTCTAGACAACTTAAGGTGCGTGAGAAGAACTATCCAACTTATGACCTCGAGCTTGCAGCAGTGGTGTTTGCACTCAAGATTTGGAGACACTACTTGTATGGTGTTCATGTAGATGTGTTCACCGATCATAAAAGCCTTCAGTATGTGTTTACCCAGAAAGAGTTGAATCTTCGCCAAAGGATAAAGGATTATGATATGAGTGTGCATTACCATCCTGGTAAGGCGAATGTAGTAGCATATGCTCTTAGTAGATTATCTATGGGTAGTGTAGCCCATGTTGAGGAAGAAAGGAAGGATCTAGTGAAGGATGTTCACAGGCTTGCTCGCTTGGGAGTTCGCCTTCATATCAGACAGCTGTGTAATAGTTCAGAATGGGGCAGAATCGTATTTTGTAGTGGAGGTTAAGGAAAAGCGAGACAGTGATCCAATCTTGCTTGAACTTAAGGGTGCAGTCTATAATTAGAGAGTGGAGGTTTTCTCCCAAGGGGGAGATGGTGTACTTCGCTACCAGGGTAGATTGTGTGTTCCTGATATGGGCGAGTTGAGACAGCATATTCTTGTAGAATCCCATAACTCTCAGTATTCTATTCATCCAGGTGCCGCTAAGATGTACCGCGATCTGTGGGAAGTCTATTGGTGGAATGGCATGGAGAGGGATATAGCAGACTTTGTGAGTAAGTGCCCTAATTGCCAGCAAGTCAAGGTAGAACATCAGAAACCAGGGGGTATGACTCAAGAGATTGATATTCCTACTTGGAAGTGGGATGTGATCAATATGGACTTCATCACAGGATTACCTCATACTCGCAGACAGCATGACTCCATTTGGGTGATATTTGATAGAATGACTAAGTCTTCTCGCTTTTTGGCGGTCAAGACTACATATTCGGCAGAGGACTATGCCAAGCTTTACATTAATGAGATTGTGAGGTTACATGGGGTTCCTTTGTCTATCATCTCGAATAGAGGTCCTCAGTTTACCTCTTATTTCTGGAAGTCATTTCATAAGGGTCTTGGTACTCAAGTTAACCTTAGCACAGCATTTCATCCGCAGACGGATGGACAGGCAGAGCGTACCATTCAGACCCTAGGGGATATGTTGAGAGCTTGTGTGATCGATTTCAAGGGTAGTTGGGATGATCACCTTCCTCTTATTGAGTTCGCCTACAATAATAGCTACTATTCCAGCATTCAGATGGCCCCTTATGAGGCTTTATATGCGCGTAGATGTAGATCTCTTGTTAGTTGGTTTGAAGTAGGTGAAGCAGCTTTATAGGGACAGATTCAGTACTTTATGCTATGGAGAAAGTGCAAATCATTAGATATAGACTTAAGACAGCCCAGAGTCGTCAGAAATCTTATAATGATGCAAGGAGAAGGGACCTAGAGTTCCAAGTTGATGATTGGGTTTTTCTGAAAGTCTCACCTATGAGAGGGGTGATGAGATTTGGAAAGAAAGGGAAGCTCAGTCCTAGATATGTAGGCACTTACAAGATCATGAAAAGGGTTGGCAAGGTGGCATATGAGTTAGAGTTGCCAGCAGAATTAGCAGCAGTGCATCCGGTCTTCAACATCTCATTCTTGAAGAAGTGTGTGGGTGACCCAGCCTCTATAGTGCCATTAGAGAGTGTGGCGGTGAAAGATAGTCTTTCTTATGAGGATGTACCAGTTGAGATTCTTGACCGTCAGGTTAGAAGGTTGAGAAACAAAGAAGTCGCTTCAGTTAAGGTTTGGTGGAGGAGGCAGTCCGTAGAGGGAGCTACTTGGGAAGCAGAAGCAGCCATGAAAGCCAAGTATCCTTACCTCTTTCCTTCCGATTCCACTCCAGCTTGAGGTAATAGTTCCTCTTCAGTTTTCCAGTCATTCATGTGTAAATTCAGTTTTAGAATCATGTTCCCTAAGTTTGTACTTGCATTTTCAGCGTAATTGGATGTACTCGTAACTTAATTCAGTCAGAAACTCAGTTCTCAGTGTTTAGTAGTAGGATTTGCAGCTCTGTCCCTCTATTTCAGCTAGTTTAGTCTTCATTCGAGGACGAATGTTCCCAAGGGGGAGATAATATAACACCCCGTAGCCAAAACAAACCAAAAACCAGCTTTTCAGAAAAAGATCTGCAGGTGCTACCAACGGTGGCATCGATGGACCATAGCCTGAACCACGGTCCGTCGTGCACAACCGTCGATGGGATCATAAACTCCCAAAAATTTCACCCCAGAAAAATTGTTTAAGTCTTGGATGACAGACGGACTTACGGTCCGTAGTCCGTGACCGTCGATCAAGACTCCCTTCAACCACTCTCTGACAAAAGCTACGGATGACCAGCACGGTCCGTAGGTGGACCGTAGGTCTGACCATAGGTGGAAAATTTGCAGACAGTTAAGGGGAAATGCAGTTGGGTCAACTTCAAATGATCATAACTCTTAGCAAAAAATCTATTAGGTATTCCATGACCTACCCACAGATATATAATTGAATTATCTTTCCATAGCCACCAATCTTGCTAAAATCAGACCTCCGAGTAAAAAGTTATACCCATTTTAGTAAAGGTTTGTCGAACATGCCCTGTCGACGGACCCAACAATGGGGCATCGGCCAGACTACGGACCGTCAGTCCTAGCCGTCATTTGGTCCTATAGCAACTTTCCCAGGGGTCTTTTGGACCTTTCCCACTGCTTTTTAACCCTAAGTTACGTCTTTTTGACTCAAAATCATTAGATTTTAGTCAATTTAAGCCTAGAAACATAATTAAACCATATCCAAGTCAAATCATTAAATCAAAACTTAGAAAATTAGAAGCAAGAGAGGAGAAAAAGCTCAAGAACCCTAGTTCAAGAACGCCAGAAGCTATAGCAGTTCCAGCCCTGAAACTTAAGTATTTTTCCGTGGATTTCATCACCAGGTATGTGGGATTTTACTAGTGGGTTCCTTTCACCCATTGGGTCCCTAGTTTTCAATCGGATTCTTGATTCCTTATCATGATTAAACCTAGGGTTTCTAGAACTTTGATAGAACTTCATGAATTTATTAAATATATGTTCCAAATCAGATTATCATGTTATTACTCAGACTATCGCATGAATTTTAGAAGCCTAGCTTTGTATTTCTTTAGTTATTGAATTGCACATGCTATGTTAGATATTTCAGACACTTCAGATATACATGCCTCAGTTATAAATGCATAATTACCAGTTCAATTGTTGCATTCTCAGTTTGCATGTTCAATTTTGAGCTATCTAATATTTACAGAAACTCAGACATAATCAGTTAATTTACAGAATTCATTGGGAGTAGCATAATACCGAGTTGGACTAGGGTTTAGCGTACCCAATAGTCCCAAAACTACTAGCCAAATAGGTTGTAAGTCCCCTCTATGGGCAATCAGTTTAGTGATCACTCCAGCATGCCTTTATACCTCTGGCATGGTATATTGGGTCCTCTCGATGGGTCGTATACATCGGACTCCACATTTAGCTCATGTGGTTTTATTATCGGTTATTAGTAGCTCCCACAGATCAGTCAGACTCTCTGCATTGACCATTTATCAGTATATTTAGTATTCAGTTTCAGCATGTTATAAACTGGTCATTGCATTCATGTATCTCAGAAATTTAGTATATTATGTTCAGATTATTATACTTGCTTTGTGCTTGTTCAGTTATGTCTTATTTCAGCTTTATTCTATCCTACATGCTCAGTACCTTTCAAGTACTGACGCATACGTGCGCTATATTTTCTCGTGATGTAGGTTCAGGTTCTCAGCATCTTGATCACGCATAGATCGATTTCCGATCTCCAGTTCAGCAGATTCAGTGGTGAGTCCTCATTCTCTGAGGACAACAGTCATGAGTTTCTTTTAAGTATTTAGTCTTTTAGTTTCAGTTTTTGCAAGATTTAGCTGGAGCTTGTCCCAGTATTTCTAGTCCAGTTTAGAGGCTTATTTCAGACATAGTTAGTTTCAGCTTAGTAGTGAGTTAATATTTCTTTGTATTAAACTCATCAGTTTTTCATATATCTCAGTTTTAGCATATGGGTATTCCCTATATTTTCAGATTAAATTATGATTTAGCTTCCGCATCAGTTTATATTCTTTAGTATGCTCATGATTATGCCAGCAGGGTTAGCTAGGGAACACTTGTGGTTCTAGGTTCCATGTCCGCGTCTCGGCGGTAGCTCAGGGCGCGACATAATCTATTCATAATTTATACAGTGTATCATCATCTAGTATTAATTCAACCAATAACCAATTCAATTGAACCAACATTAGACAATTCATGTCAAGATCATAACACAGGGTTAAGGGGAATAGATCATCTTCTACAAACTAGACAAATCCATCAAGAAATAACATGATTGAGTTAAAATATTTAATCTAATCATAATATCCAAATAAATCATAAACAAATCAATTCACAAGATCAATTTCGAGATTGGAAAAGACCCACTTGAAAACTCAACTTTTGAAATCAATTTGATTGAACCCTTTGAGGAAAGAAGTCTCAAAGGTGAAAGGAATCCCATAAATTACTAATTTATGAATATTAATGGATAAATTCGACCCTTTCAGCCCTTGAACCTACCCTATCTTGGTCTTCAATGGAGTTCTTCAAGTAGAGAGAGAAAGAAGAGAGAAGGAACAGAATTTGGGTTTGTGAATTATGAGAGCTTAGGCTATTCTAATTAGGTTAGGGTCTTAATATAGGTTGTTAATTAACTTAATTAGGATTTCCTAAACCCCTAACTAATTAATTAACCACTCCACTCCTTTAATTAATTTAAGTCAATTAAAATTGAGCAACAAAATACAGACCTCACAGACGACACCACGATCGACGGATCGTGTGTCCATCGACCGGCATTGTGCACCTCCGTGCCGCACATCCGTCGATGAGTTCAGAGACTATGGAAAAGACTATTCCCATGGATTTGGATAATTTTCCATCGACGAAATCAGTCCATGCCCCGTCGATTGGACAACGGATCGTGGGTTGCATCCCTTGCTGGACACTGCCTTGTGCTGCCTTGGACCCCAAAATACAAGGGTCCTCCTCAAGGGTCCCTGGTTGGTCCTTGGGGAGTCGTGCCCAGACATTTATACTATGAACTAACTCTAATATGTATTAGACACCCTTCCACCAATTTTCATTATTTTTTGACTCCTAAAAGCAAGTCAAATAAGCTAAGTCACGCTAGCACCTCATTGAACTAGTTTCCGGACGTCATGGATGTCCTTGACGTTTTGATTCCTAAACTTCCTAAATGACCTATATCCATAAATATATACCTTAAAATAGTGTTTTAACCTCTTGACACTTTCGTTAGGATCTAGAAAATGTCTTAGATTTTCGAAGTGGTACAACAATATTTATAAGGAACAAGTAAGATTAAATAAACTAATCAATGAATAATTCTTGGGAGATCTTTTTATCAAGAGATTTCCTCTAAGGTACCTTCCTATAATAACATATTCTATCCTTATTTACAGCTGCAGATTAAAATCAAATCTGTCAGCTTATGTGTAGCAAATTACAATCAAATATGCCAACTCATTGATAGGGCAGATTGCGACTAAATCTGCCAACCCATTCAACACTCCCCCTCAAGTTGTCATGTAGATATTGAACATGCCTAACTTGCTCAAAAATGACTCAAAAGTAATTCTGTAAAGACCTTTTGTGAAAATATTTATAACTTGTTCAATTGTTGGAACAAAAGGAATGCACACACTTCCATCTTCAATCTTCTGTTTAATGAAGTGTTTGTCCACTTCAACATGCTTTGTTCTATCATGTTGAACTAGATTATGATCAATGCTTATGGCAGCCTTATTGTAACATTACAACTTCATTGGAAAACTCACAGGTCTTATTAGTTCTTCCAAAAATCTCTTGAGCCATAACATTTCACAAATTTCGTGTGCCATGGATCGATCCTCAACCTCAACACTACTGCGAGCCACCACAGTTTGCTTATTAGTTCTCCATGTCACTAGATTACACCAAACAAATGTACAATGTCTAGATGTAGACCTTCTATAAATCGATGAACCAGCTCAATCCTCATTTGTTAAAGCCTCAACACTTCTTTGCTCATTCTTTTTGAAGAACAACCCTTTTCCCAGGAGAACTCTTTAGATACCATAGGATTCGATAGACAGTTTCTTGGTGTTCTTCTTGTGGAGAATGCATGAACTGAATGACTAGGATCATAGCAAAGGAAGGTCTAGTATGTGACAAGCAAATCAACTTGCCTACCAATCTCTCATATTGACCCTTATCAATCAATTTTCCTTCCATTACAAACTTCAGATTTGGGTCAATTGGAGCATACTTTCTTTGTGACACTATAATTCCTTTCTTCGATCGTGAAACCTCCATGCCAAGAAAGTACTTTAGCAGGCCTAAGTATTTTATCTCAAATTCTGAGGCAAGACGCTCCTTTAGATTTTTTATTTCAACCACATAATCTCCTGTGAGAATGATATCATTGATATACACTATAATAAATGTTTTTTTTTTCTTCTAGTGAATGTCGAGTAAACATCGTGTGATCTTCTTGTCCTTGCACATACCCTTGCTTCACAAATTGAGTGAACATTTCGAACCAAGACCTTGGAGATTGTTTAAGACCGTAAAGATATCTTCTAAGCCTGCATTTCTTTGACATATACTTCCCTTCAAAACCTGGTGGGGGATCCACATAGACTTCTTTTTCTAAGTGCCCATTTAAGAAAGCATTCTTCACATCCAACTGTTGAAGAGACAAGTCAAGATTTACAGCAATTGTCAACAAAACTCTAATTGAGTTTAGCTTAGCTACTGGAGAAAACGTATCAAAATAGCTATTGACATATGTCTGTGTCATTCGCTTCGCAACTAAGCGGGCCTTATACCTTTACAAGGATCCGTCTGATTTGAATTTTGTAGTGAAAACTCATTTACAGCCACTTGTTTCTTTCCCTCTGGTAAATCCACTAACTCCCATGTCTCATTTTTTTCAAGAGCTCGCAATTCCTCCAAAATAGCCTATTCGGGAACTCGTAGAGCGTCCTGCACATTTTTTGGAATCTGCACAAAAGAAAGTTGGGAATTAAAGGCTGAATAACTAGGAGACAACTTTTTATAGGACACAAACATATAAATAGGATATTTAGAAGCATTTCTGACACCTTTGTGCTTCACAATAGGTAGGTCCAGATCTGAGGAGTTAGAAAGAGAATCAGTTGGAAAATTACCTTGAATTCCAGTAAGGTTTTGCGGAACTGACTCTTGGTAGTGATGAGAATCTTAAATCTTTTTTTTCTTCAGTTCGGTTCCTTCTCGAATACACCTGTTTTTCTTTTGTTTGTTCTCTATTACCATTTTTATTTTTGTCATTTGAAGGCTCTGTAGGTTCATTTTTTGTGTTTTTGACATTTAAGTCACTTTGGTCCCTATCATCTCTTGATTTAGACTTATTTATATCTTCTCCTAGATCCCTCACATCAGTATTTGTTGTAATACCATGTTACTCATTTTCCTAATGTCTAGTTTCCTCTATATCACAAAAAAACAAATCTTCACCTACACGATACTCCCCCAGAAGATGAGTAGTAAAATAGAGTGGGGACTCAAAAAAAAAGTTAAATCCATTGTGAAAATTATCTTCGTAGCATGTGGATCATAACACTTACATCCCTTTTGACTTTGGGCATATCCTACAAAAACACTTTTGTTAGCCCGCGATTCAAGTTTACAATGATTATGAACATGAACAAATGTTCTACAACCAAAAACTTTCAGAGGAAGTCTGTAGTTAGCCTAGAACTAGGAAAACACTCTTTGAAAACTTTAAAAGGTGTTTAAAATTCAAGAGGACAGGATGGCATCCTATTAATAAGGTAAGTGGCACTCAATAGAGCCTCTCCACAAAGGTGTTGAGGAACTTTACTAGGAAACAATAAAGCTCTCATTACCTCTAAAAGGTGCCTATTCTTTCTTTCAGCTATACCATTTTGTTGAGAAGTATCCAGAAAAGAGCTTTGGTGTAATACTCCATCTTTTCTGAAAAAACTTCCTAATTGTTCATTAAAAGTTTCACAATGATTATCACTCCGAAAAATCTTGATTTTCTCATTGAATTATGTTTCCACAATGACATAGAAAGTCTCAAACACATTTTTAACCTCATATTTGTCCTTCAATTAAAAAACTCATCTCAATCTAGTATGATCATTATTCAAAGTTACAAACCACCATTTTCCAAACATCTTTGAAATTCTAGACGGTCCCCAAACATCAATATGAATCATCATAAAAGGTTTTGAAGCCTGATATTTTTGAGAGGGGAAAGAAGATCGATGATGCTTAGCCATTTCACAAAATTCACATTGGAACAAAAACGGATTCTTATTTCTAAATAGCTGCAGTAACAAAATGTCATAAATAATAAAAACATTGATGTCCAAGCCTATAGTTCCAAAGCATGTGTTTATTCAAAACAAAGTAGAGTTCAAGCAAATAGAATTCACTTGTACTGAGTTATTCTCGTTTTCAAGAAAATAAAGACCTCCACATTCTGTAGCACTGTCAATCATCTTCCCCAAGACCTTTCCCGAAATTCACACAAATCAGAATCAAATATAACACGACAATTAAGAGAATGAGTTAATTTACTGACAGAAATTAGATTACAAGAGAGCTTTTGAACATGAAGAGTATCATGAAGTGTGAGCGATGGTGATAGCTTAATAGTTCCTTTTCCAGCAATTGCAGAGAAGGAACCATCATTTATCTTGACTTTATTATTCTTTGCACAAGGAGTGTAAGCAGAGAAAACACAGGAACTTCTAGTCATGTGGTCACTTGCTCCTGAATCTATGATCCAAGAATCTATTTGGTTGGAATTGGCACTAAGAAAAGCAGACGATACAATACCTTTTTCAGCGAAAGAAAAAGAAAAGCTAAAATAATTTGGTGCATTTGGACAAATTGTGGAGATTGAAGAAGTTTGTGTAGAATTTCCAGTTTTTCCCTTGTAAATGGAGACGTTTCTAGAGAAGGTTGCTGCCCCTGATCAAAGTAAGTTGTTTGGAGGGCCTGACCATTTTGATATTGAAAACAACAATTGTCAACTCCCTTCTTCTTCCAGTTTGGCAGTTTCCCATGAATCTCCCAACATGTTTCACGGGTGTGCCAGTGTTTCTTTTTGCAATGATCGCACCATGGCCTTTTGTTTTTGTCATCTGTATTCTTCACTATTACAAGAGCTGATGATACTATAGCAGATTTTGATTCGACATGTAAATCAGGTTTTAACATAACTTTCTTCCTAATTTCCTCTCTCCTAACTTTAGAAAAGGTTTCACGAAGTAAGGTTAGAGGGTTTTTTCCTAGGATTCGCGACCTGATCTCGTCAAACTCTCAATTTAATCCTTCTAAAGAAAAGGTAAACTCTCTCATTTTCTACTCTTTTTTTTTTCTTTTACACTATCCACAGAACACTCCCATTCGTCATTGTAACACTAGTCTAATTCTTGCCACAAAGACACCATTTCATTATAATAAGTAGTGACTTCCTTCTCACCTTTCTTACCTTTCCATAATTTAATTTTTACTTCAAAATTTGAGAGTCATTTTTTAAATCAGAATATGTCTCCCTAACCGCTTCCCATGCATCCTAAGAAGTGGGCAAAGAGAGATAAGATTTACCTATGACTGGTTACATGGAATTTAATAACCAAGCAATCACAAGTGAATTATTTGATCTCCAAGAGTTCATATTTGGATATCCAACTCCCAAATTTTTCCTCTCTCTGGTCAGATGTCCAAGCTTTCCACGACCATCGGTTACAAACTTACAGACTGTGCCCATTACAGATAGTTCTTCCCATTTAATCTATTAAAAGTTAAGTAGAAGGGCATTTGAGAAGCATTTTCTCCTTGTGTCATCAGATTTTCTGTAGGAGTTCCCAGAGAAGAATCTTTGTCTTCGATTGATGTTCGAGAAAGATGCTCACTGTGAAAGGGTGTTTTATCCATATAATATTATGGGGAAAATTCCTCTATAATACTATGAAAGTTTAGATACTACAAAAGTATATTTTATTCATAGAGTTTGTACAATATTTAGAGGGGATCAAATAAAGATCAAATAAACTAATCAATCACTAATTCTTGGAGATCCTTGAATCAAGGGATTTCCTTTAAGATACTTTCCTATAATAACATATTCTATCCTTCTTTATAGCATCAGACTATAATCAAATCTTCCAGCTTATTTGTAGCAAATTACAATCAAATCTTCTAGCTCCTTGATAGGGCAGATTGTGACTAAATATTCCAACTCATTTGACATAGGTGTGAATGAATTTATTAGGTTAGGTTCTGATTCAAATACTAGGATAAAACTAAGTAAAACGACGTAGCCTAGGGGTTATACGACGTAGTTTAGCTGTCCAACACATTTGGGGGAAAAGACCAGAATGACCCTAACTTAAAAGATGACTAAGCTCTTCCACAGAGTCGTGTGATCACCAAATTTGATGCCCACTGAGGGTATTTATACTCCTACGGGGGCACATAGTTTTGGGACTATAAAGGTACGTTGAACCCTAATCTAATTGATACTAAGTCTACTCCCAATTTGAAATGTGTATTACACAACATAACTAAATTACTGGATTAGCTCAATATCTGATATGCTAACTGAGAATGCAACATTTATATACTGACAACGGACAGTCAAAATCTGATGCATGCTTATCTGTTTAACTGACTGAGCAAGTGTAATTGATATACTAAGAGAATCTAAAATAATAGGGTACTGAATTTCATGCAAAGAAATAAGCAACGATTTCACGTAAACATGATAATTTGATTAGGAGCATTATAATAGCTATATTACAGCAATTCTTCAAGGTTTTAGAGACCCTAGATCTAAACAAAATATCAAGAATTAAGAATCTGAATGAATTTTAAAGACCTAGTGGATGAAAGGAACCCACTAGTGCAATCCCACATACCCAGTGAAGAAATCTATGGAGGAATCCTTCGATTTTGTGGATTGAACTAAAGAAAACCTCCTACTTATACTTGAGAGGAAATTGTCGAATATCCTCTTTTTTGCTCTATCTTTGATGAATTTAGGTGAATGAATTGATTAGGATAGGTTCTGATTAGAATACTAGGCTTAAACTAAGTAAAATGACGTAGTCTAGGGGTTAAACGACGTAGTTTAGGTTTCCAATGCAAAGGGGCGAAAAGACCAAAATGACCATAACTTAAAAGTTGACGGGGCCCTTCCATAGAGTCGCTGAGAGGCCGTCAAATGGACCACAACCCGTCAAGTGAGTTGTGGTTCTAGTAAGTATCTATTGGTTAATATGGGTCCTTTCACCAGCCCTACCACGGCCCGCATTAAGGACAACAGACCGTGAAAGACACCGTGGTTTTTACTTGAGCTGGAGGTCTACTGGCTCGGGTTCAAGGACCCCCACGTCCCATCATCAAGACCACTGTTATGCCCTGAGGCTATCCCTGGGCGTAAACACGGTACCTAGGATCATGAGTGACCCCAAGTTAACCTTGAGCTTGCATACATAAGCAAACTTAATATATCTATGAAAAGATAAACTAATGCGAAATCTAAATCATCAGATAACTAAATCATGGGGAATACCCAATACTGTTCTTAATATATATAAAATTCTAAGAGTTTAGTGATACTGAACAATCACTCATAAATTAAAATCAAATCTAACTATGTCTGAATAAAGCCTTTAACTGACTTGAGATGCCGGGACATGCCCCAACTAACTCTAGAAAAATTGAAAATGAAATGAAAGACTAAATCTGAAAATATGTCTATTGTCCTTAAAGTATAAGGATTCACCACTGAAATTGTTGAATGTGGACTAGGAACCGATCAACGCGTGATCTAAATGTTGAGGACCAGAATGTACATCACGAAAAGATGTAGCGCAGAGTATGCGCCAGTACTGGGAAGGTACAAAGCATGCAGGATAATATAAAAGTTGAACAAAACATAAAATTGAAAAAAACATAACTGAGCAATGACATAATCTGAATATGATGGAAATATTGATATATACGAAAAAGAATTGAACGAAATATAATGACCAAGTACTGAACATGCTGAGACTGAATACTGAAGTATAACTGAAAACCTGGTCAAATACATTAGAGTGTTGTGGGAGCCACTAGTAACCGACATAACCACCACATGAGCTATCCATGATGTCTGATGCACACACCACATTGAAGGAACCGATATAACTTGCCAGGGGTATAAAAGTGTGTTTGGCATGATCACTAAAACTAATGCCCACAGAGGGGACTTAACCTATGGGTGTACACCGACACCTGGTCCACTCGGTGCTAAGCCTACTCCAAACTAAATATGTATATCTAAGAAACATAACTGAAATACTGAATAGCTTAAAATGCTAACATGCAAATCTTAGAATATAACAATGATAGACTGATAATGTGACATTTGAAAACCGATGCACGTATAACTATTTAACTGACCTAGCAGGTGTCATTCATGAACTAAAAGAATTTACACAACTAGGATTCTGAGTTTCATGCAAAGAAGTAAGAAAAAAATCCACAAAAATCTAATTAGGAATACTCTAAAAGCTAAATCACAACTAATATATAAGGTTTTACAAACTCTAGGTCTAAGCAAGATATAGGAATTAAGAATATGAGTGAATTCTAGGGACCTCACGAGTGAAAGGAATCCACTAGTGAAATCCCACATGCCTGTTGACGAAATATACGGAGAAATTCTTCGATTTTAGGGCTGGGACTGAAGAAAACGTGTTGCGTTCTTGGAAGGGTTTTGGTCGCCCCTTTTCTCCTCTCTTTTTTCTAAGTTTGATGAATTTTTAGTGAATGAATCGCTTAAGGAAAAATCTGACTAAATTAATAGGCTTAAATTGACCAAATCTACTTTTTTTAAGGATTAAACGACGTAGTTTAAGGCACAACACATAGGGGAAAGGACCAAAACAACCCTGAAATCATTCATACGAAGTCCACCTACGGAGGGACCTACAGTCTGTGGGTTGACCTACCAACCGTAGGTAGGGGTCGTCGGTTAACTCTACCCGGCACTGCTTTACTAATATGATCATAACTTTTACTTGGAGATGGAATTTTAAAAAAAAATGGCGCTGGAAAGAGGATCCAATATATATCATTTGGTAGGTAATGGTCCACTTAATTACTTTTGTGCTAAAATTTATGGCCATATGAAGTTGACCCAACAATAATTTCCCTCTAATGGGTTGTTGACTCTCACCTACGATCAGTAGGTCCAACCACAGACCGTACTTGTCGACCATAGTTAGGATCAGAGACTATAAAGATTTCGAATTTAATGAAGAAACCCTACCTATGGTTCATGGGTGATTTTTATGAAACTGGCACCAGATTTTGTCAGAACTAGGATTTTCTTCATTTTGAGATCTGAGGTGTTACATTATATCCTCCTTGGGAACATTCATCCTCGAATGAATTCTAAACTAGATGAGTATGGAGGGAAGGAGGTTCAATCCCTACCACTAAGTACAAGAAACTGAAATCTAAGTAAACTGAGTTCCAAGAACATGCAAATATGTTGAAAATGCAAGGACAACCAAAGGAACAAGTTACTAAGACAAAATTTACACACAAGTAAACTGAGAGATTCTTAGTCTGTCGAATTTCATCACCCCTTTCATAAGTGATACTTTCAGGATAACCCAATCATCTATCTCAAACTCTAAGTCTATTCTCCTTACATATATATAAGACTTATGTCTTAAGTTTATTTCTTATGAGATGAACTTTTTCATTAGCATCAAAAACCGAATTTGTCCTAATCAATGTTGTTTCACCTACCAATCTCCTTAGGAACACAGACACGACCATCTTCCCCTTGGGAGAAAAGCTCTACTTTCTGCTGATGAACTTCCATTTGTATAGGATCATTATCTTGTTTTTCCTACACTTTTATTACCAATGAGGATTCTGATCTATTCTGGATTATCAGACCACCATCTAATGTGTCCATAATACTAACTCCTAAGTGAGCAAACTGATGAACATCTTATCCCGATTTATTCCTTACTTTCTCAACATGTGCTACACAAACTTTTAGATATCATCTTTCTAACCTTAAGGTAAGAGCTAAATCGACCTAGAGAAACCAAGCTACTACCCTTCCATTCTAATACTTACTCGTTGGGAACTAAAATAGAACGATCCTGGTCCTACAATCGACTGAGGCATAACAGGAATGAACAATATATGTTTAGAATGCTATCAAAATCTAGCATTTCTAACTCTGCAAGGTCTGCTGAGGTGACTTTTTAAGAGACTGTGACAAGGAAATTTTTGTATGTACGTCTAGCTATAATTGGGTCACCATTGGAGTAGAGACTGATAAAGGTTCTAAAACAGTCTCTAGACTGACACCAAAGTTTACTGCTATATATGGAGTAAGACAAAGTTGCCCATGTTGTATTTCTCACTGAGTGAACCATATGTGTGCCACATCCTTAAGATGGTAAGTTGTCAATTCCACCCTATCACTATCAATCACTTGCATCACTCCAAAGATTTTCTTAACCTTATCATGAAATTGTGTGGGTTGTCTCTAAAGGGAAGCATGATCTCAAGTGCATAACGGCGGAATAGAACGAGAAAATTGAGCATACCTCACACACTATAAGAGTAACAAAGATAGTGAAGTTTCTTACAAGACTTGCAGTCTCACTTTCATTATATGTGGTGCCCTTCACACCTATGAAAGAGATTTTACTTAGTGTGGCTTTTAGACATCCTAGGACTCTTAAACCTAATGTTCTGATACGAACTTTGTCACGCCTCGAGGCTATCCCCTTGGAATAAACACGGGACCCAAGTTCACGAGTGACCCCAAGCTAATCTTGAACTGGCATATCATAAACATACTAAAACAACTAAACAAAAGAAAATGTGTGACAGATTAAATCATGAGATAAATGAAAGACGGGGAATTCCTAATACTAATCTAAATACATATAATAAACTTCTAAGAGTTTAGTGGTACTGAAAAATCACTTAAATGCTAAAGCTAAATTTAAAACTATGTTTGAAAAAGCCTCTAACTCACTAAAGTTATTGGGACATGTCCCCAGCTAAACCTAGCAAAACTTAAATTGAAATAAAAGACTAAAATGGAAAACATGTCTATTCTCCTCGAAGTATAAGGTCTCACCACTAATGCTACTATGTATGGATGAGGAACTGATCTATCTGTGATCTCAATGTTGAGGACCTGAACATACATCATGAAAGGATGTAAGATAAAGTATGCATCAGTACTTACAATGTATTGAGCATCCAGGATATAGAATATAACTGAACAGATATGTTAGTTTGACAAGCATAACTAAGCAATGATATAATCTAAACATAATGTAAATACTGAAATATATTGAACCGAATGTAATGACCAAGTACCGATTATTATCATTACATGCTGAAACTCAATGCTGAAATATGACTGAAAACTTAGTCAAATGAACTATAGTCTGATTGTGGGAGCTACTATTAACCGACATAAAACCAGGTGAGCTAAACACAAAGTCTGATGTATACGCCCCGCCGAGAGGACCGAATATACCTTTACAGGGGTTTAAAGGCATGACTAATGTGATCACAAAATTTGATGCCCACTGAGAAGAGTTATACTCCTACAGAGGAACATAGTTTTGGGACTATGAGGGTAAACTGAACACTAGTCAAACTCGGTGCTAAGCCTACTTTCAACTGTAAATGTGTATGACACATCATAACTAAATTACAGGATAAGCTTAATATTCAGACATGCTAACTGAGAATCCAACATATATGTACTGAAAATGAACATTCGCAATCAAAGGCATGCTTATTTATTTAACTGACCTAGCAAGTGTAATTCATGAACTAAGAAAATCTACACAACTAGGGATCTGAATTTTATGCAAAGTAATAAGAAACAATTTCACAAAAAAAAAATGATAATCTGATTAGGAACACTATAACAATTATATCACAACAATTGTTTAAGATTTTAGAAACTCTAGTTTTAAACAAAATATCAAGGATCAAGAATCTGATTGAATTCAAGGGAACTAATTGATAAAAGGAACCAACTAGTGAGATCCCACATACATGGTGACAAAATCTATGGAGAAATAATCCTTCGATTTCGAGGCTAGAACAACAGAAAACCTCCTACTTGTTCTTAAGGGTAAAATTTTGACTATTCTCTTCGTTTTCTCTTAACTTGATGAATTTAGGTGAATGAATCAATTAGGTTAGGTTCTGATTAGAATTCTAGGATTAAACCGAGTTAAACAACATGGTATAGGGGTTAAATGATGTATTTAAGGTGTCCAACACATGATGGAAAAGACCAAAACAACCCTAACATAAAATCTGAGAGGGTCCTTCCATGGAGCCACTGACGTCATATCAAAGGGACTATGGCCTATGAATTGGGTCGTGGTTCTATTCAGTGTCTACTAGCTTATGGGGGTCCTTAACCAGCCCTACCACGCCCCGTGTGAAGGACCACAGACCGTAAAGGCCACTCTGATTCTTCACTTGGGTTGGGGCCTGCTGTCTTGGATTAACGGACCTTTCCCATGGCCCATTATCAAGACCACGACCTGGGGTGGACTCTGTGGTCTGATGCCTGGGTGTGGTTGGTTCTCCCTTGCTTGTACGAGCCACCCCATGCCTCATGAAACATCCCGTGGTCCACCACTTCTGATTGGGAATGAGCCACTACCTGGCCGATAGACCGTGGTTCCTTTCACTTTCATGAACACTATTGTGGTTCATCTATTTTCTATTGTTTTACGCTTTAAGTCAACTTCCAATTTCTGAGGTATTACAACAAGTTCTATATATATATATATATATATATATATATATATATATATATATATATATATATATATATATATATATATATATATATATATATATATATATATATATATATATATATAACGTATTTTACTAATATTAACCTAAATTTTTAATATTAAAAATTTGACGTTAAATTAAATGTTCGTTAATAAATTTGTCACATTTAAGAGGCATAGTAAGATGTTTCTTTATATAGCGTTGTTTTAGTTTCTTATATTGAACTTGTGATAGATATTTATAAAGCGCCCCAATAGTTCATTCACATGGTTTATATCTTTTAAATTTCATGCACAAATAATAATATGGTGAGAGCTAGAAGGTATTTGTCTACTTAACTACGATGGTAGTAAAACAAGGAAACCTAAGTCCAATATAATTTTAATCATATTAATATTTTTTTTCAAAAGACATTTGGATGAACCTCCTCGACCCTATCTAGCTTCATTTTAAAAATACACACAAAACAAGGTCTTATTCAAATTGTCACGCCCCGAACCTACACCTTAGACATGGTCGACATGCGAGAACCATTACTGATTTCCAAGCGAACCCTTGGCCGGCTGAATATTAAGAAGAACACTTACTCAAGCGATAAAAGGTTTAAAACATAATTTTATGAACATTTAAACTCAAAGTAAATACTCAACTCAAACTACCTTAAAATACTCATTAATATAAGTATAATAGTTCGCAAAAACATCTCAAGGAAATGTAAATACTGAAAGACTTCTCAACTCTATTTATCTATGAAGCCTCTACTATTAAAGAAAGTTATCAAGACAAGACCCACGACATTATAAAACAACTAACTAGAAGGTCTCCGGGATGCAACGAGGCTCACCATGAGCTAGCTGAAGTATAGAGTTATCTTAACGAAGTGTCCTTTGATGATGGTAAACACCTCTATCCACATCTTAAAGATATGCAAATCGAATGACATCAGTACATCGAATATACGAGTATATAATATAGCCGAAGTGAAATAATTGAATGAAAGGATTGTAGTAGATAAAATATACTCAAGTTGAATGTTAAAAAATAAATGAGTTAATACATTTAATGTTTTACAAAATATTTACTCATCTCTTAATTCAACATGATAAGCGATATATTAAAATACTTTAACTCTATTGGGAGATTTTCACACCGACAACCATCATTATGAACTATGTGATTATACAACATATTCTCCATACTGCCAGAATTGTCCTATATTGTGTCGGGATATAGAACCTCAACTAAGTGGACCCACTAAGTATACAGATTTATCTAAAAAGTATGATCTTCTACCCATGTTGGCAATACATGGTTTATGGGGGCCGTGAGTTATCTGAAATCTTAACATATCGGTGCAAAATACTACTCCCAATAATATATACTCTTGATCAAATGTATGAAAATATTGTCACGCCCCGAGCCTACACCCCTGGACATAGCCGGTACTCAAGAACCATCATGTGAATCCTTGGCCTGACTAAGTACTTAGCTGAGACTTACTCAAGAAAAATAGGAACTTCAAAAGCAAAAATCAACACAAAAGTCTCAACAATATATAAACTCAAAAATGTCTCGACATGCTTGTTTAAATAAAAACAATTGACTCCAAGTATCAAAACATCAACAAGAATAGTGAAAAAAAAACTCAACTACTAGTGTCTATGAATCCTCTAAGTCTTGCGATAAAAGTCGGGACAAGACCCTCGATAACTTAAAAAATAGAAATAACAATGTGAATACCTCCAGAATACTAAGAGGACCATCAACGCTAGCTGAAGTAAAAATAGTATCAACGAAGCGCTAGTTAATGACCCTAAACACTTGTATCTTCATCATAAAAGATATAGGTCGAATGACGTCAGTACATTAAATGTACTAGCATGCAAGGGGAAAACTGAAACAGACATAGATGAACTGATAACATGGCAAGAAAATACTCACCTCAACTCAACTCCAATATAAAAGCAACAATAAGAGATGTAACATATAAAGCTTGTAAAACAATACAATATCAACTAAAAATGTATAAAGTACAATAACATACTCTTTACTCTTATTTGGGAGATTCTCTAACCGATAACCATCACTATGAGATATGTGATAATACAACATCTTGCCCATACTGTCACAAATATCCTATAACTTTTCGGGGTATGTAATATCTCAACTTAGTGGATTTACTAAGCTTTGTCGGAAGGCACAAAGGATTCATCTAAAAAGTATGATCATTTACCCTTGTTATGATACATTGCTTATGAGAATTTTCAAATGTTGAAGGGTTACACTTGGAAATGCTTCATTCCTTTATACTCATTTTACAACATAAAATACAACTCTCCTTATTCTCATTCTCAGTTTCTCAAGATTTAGTTCAAATCTATAATCAATTGCAAAAGTTTCCTAATATGACTAAAAAGGACCTATGGGATTTTCCTCTTAACTTTTCTCTGATTTGAAATGTGAATAAAGAAATGTGATTAGGATATGTGGGATCTCTCAAGGATTAATGAAGACTTTAAGAGTTAAATGAAGAAGAGAACATATCTACAATTTGAATTAACACACTCGAAAAGAAGGATGGAAAAGAAAAGGACCTGCTGACCCTTGCGCACTGAGTGGCGCCAGCCCCAAAACTACTGCAGAAGTTTCGGGTGCACTACTGGAATGCCACACCAGGCCCAAACTACTAAATAATAGTCCTGGTGTAGTGGTGATGCTCTGCCCCACATCTATGCTCTGAAATTTGATGAATTTTTCGTCGAATTTTTGGGTCCTAACTCATCTAGAATCGAGTGATTTCTTCTAAACCCTTTCTTTTACAAACCTAAAATGAATTCATCAATCTCTATCTAAAACCCAACTCATACTAAATATCAATCCACTAAAGAACACAAAACCTCCATTGTTAAGGAATGAGGAAAAATTCAAACACCGTGTCAAGAATCTTTCAATAAGTGATTTCATGAACAAATTAGAGGTATGGCGTGTGGTTGAACAATCCCAACACTGTGATAAGCTTACATACCTAGAAAAAATGATGTTCTCAGTGAATTCTCTAAATTCTTGATAAACGTTTGAACTTAGCCTTTTCTACTCTCCAAACCCTTTTCTCAAACTCTAAGTATTTAGGAACATGAAAAAGTGGTAGAAATCATATTAGACCATTATTTAGGTGAGAAAAACGTTTTAGGCCTAGAAGTGTAAAGAAAAGACCAAAATACCTTTTCTTTAAACGGATGAAAAATCGTCACTATTGAGGCTTCATTTGCATGGCCATAACTTCTTACTCCAAGCTCAAAATGTCACAAACTTGGCGGCGTTGGAAAGAGGACAGAAAGATCATTGATTTGATACTTCATGGGAAACTAATTATTTATGTGCTCAAAGATATGATCATTGTAAGTTGATCCAAAACTAAAAAATGATCGTAGTTCGAGGTGTTACAAACATACTCTTTCTTTGGTTTGAGATAACTACTCAAACTATCATCTTAAAAGAGTTAATTGCTCTAAAATATCTGTGAAACTAACTTCTTATTAAGAAAACAAGGCTTTTGTTTTCTCTATGTAAAAGTACATTTGGGGTAGAGATAATTACTCAAAAAGGACCTCTTTAAGAGATAACTATTCTGTACTCAATCTTTCTGAAATATCTTTTAACTTTTTAAAAAAGAATACTCCTTTTCTTCATGTAAAAATGAAACATTTGGGAATTACATAGTTTTCTTATGCTCTGTCTCAAACACCTCTTTACTTTCTCAAAAACACAAATGTTGGCTTTAAACAATTCCCAAAATTTGTAACTCAAAATTGATTTTTTTGTTGGAATATATACATGAACGCATCAAATCAAGGATCTCAATAAAAATATTGAAAACTTAATACTCAGAACTCAACAATACTATCCATCTAAAGAAAACTCAATTCATTGGATTCATGCTACAATATCTAGATGAACGATCAACTCAACAATTGATATACACAATTTACAACAATTAAATGATTAGACATAGGAATTGAAAAATCAATAACTCAAGAACTAAGAACTCAATATCAACTTGTCTCAAAAATACTCAAATGTAGAATGAACTAGTCCAATATTATGATAGCCTTACATATGTGCTATGAAGATTTTAAAATGAAAACTTTGGTGGAGACTTGATTTATCTTGACCTTGAGGAGGAACATTAGAGCGTAAGAGAATGGGAAAACTTTGGTGGGAGGATTTTCTATGTATCTTGGATTTTCGGCTTGAAGGTTTTAGGGTTCTTGTTGGGGAAGAGGAACCCTGTGTGAGTTTTAAGAGAATTTTTAAAATACTCACTGTATTTTGAATGATATACTCAATAAATACTCAAAAACGACTTAGAGTAAGGTTAGAAAAGACATAGGAGGAAGACCAAAGCAACCCATAATTAAAAACCGATGAAGTGCCCTTAAAAAGAGGTTCGACAGACCATTTAAGGTCTATGGTCCATGAAACTTCACATGTATGATAGTTCTTCACTAAAATTGGCATAACATTTTACTCCAAACTAGAACTGAAACAAACTTGGGGGCGTTGAAAAGAAGACGCAAAGACCTTTAATTTGATAGATAAAGGGGCACATAATTTATTATATATTGAGAGTCACGATAATTTGAAGTTGACCAAAAAATTAAAAACTTATGGGTCCTTTCACGAATGACTTCAAGGTTCGTGTGAAGCTTTACGGACCATCCAAGTGCCTGTGAACCTTTATAGGTGTTGGGATTAACTTCACGAGCGACGTAATGGGTCGTGGTCCCCTTCCGACCCATCAAACTCTTCATAAAAGGGCTTTTAACATTTACCTTTCACCATGCTTCATTGTACGGTCTGTGACACCCTGTACGAACCGTACAACCTTCTGTACTTGTGCACTTGTACTAAACTGAAGCATTTTCCCTTTTGCATTCCACGTTTCAATTTTTAAGGTGTTACAATATCTCCCCCAGGGAAAATTTGACCTCAAATGAGATAAAACTAACAATAAAAGGTGTGGGAAAGTGTCTAATATTCCAACATAAAGAACAAAACATGCATATAGCATAAACTCAATATATCAACTTAAAAAGTACTCTAAAAATAGTTAGTGCCTTGGTTTGGAATTGATTTAGAAGAAAAAAGGTGACGCTATCTCTTCTTCATATATTCCTTTGACTCCTAAGTAGCTTCTTCAACTAATTGGTTCCTTCATAAGACTTTGATTAATGCAACCTTTAGTTCTCAACTTGCGAACCTGGCGATCAATGATCTAAACTGGAATCTCCTCATTGGACCTGCTATTTTTCACTCCAATATTTTCAGTAGGTATAATAAGTGCATGATTACCCAAGCACTTCTTTAGCATAGAAATATGAAATATTGGATGAACTTATTCTAGTTCTAGTGGTAGATCTAACTCATAACTATATTACCAACCCTTTTGGAAATTCGGTAACTACTAATATATCGGGGACTGAGCTTCCCTTTCTTACCAAATCTCATAACACCCTGCATGGGTGAAACTTTCAGATATATCAAATCATCAACCTCAAACTCTAAATATCTTCTTCTAACATATGTATAGGATTTATGAAGACTCTACACAGTTTTTAACCTCCCCTAAATTGTCTTCACCTTCTCCATGACTTAACGAACCAAATATGGTCCTATCAACTCAGCTTCACTAACCTCAAACCACCTAATAGAAGATTTAAACCTCCGCTCATATAGAGCCTCATACAGAGCCATCTGAATGTTGGAATGATAACTATTATTGTATGCAAACTCAATAAGAGGCGAGTGGTCATCCCAATTACCTTTGAAATCCTAAACACAAGCTCTCAACATGTCCTCTAAGGTTTGAATTGTGCGTTCTACTTGACCAATAAAGAAATCCACATTTATCATCTCCCACTTCCATTCCGGAAGGGCTATACTCTGAGATACACCACATGGACTTTGATTCTCAGTTTTGACTTGCTGGAAATTTTGGCCCTAAGGAACAAAATAGGCAATACATAACTTCATGCCACTCCACCGATACACTTCTCTCAAGTCATGGTACATCTTAGTGGCATTAAGATGAATCAAATATCAAAAACTATAGGTTTCTTCCATGATTCTCTCTAAGAGTTCATCCACACTTAGATACGACAACTTACCTAGATACATTAGCACACCATATACCCCTTGTGAAAAGACCATCCCTTTCTACTTATGTATATTTACCTTCAACTTAAGTAAAATAGGATCCTTGTCCTGTTTCTCCTTCAAATATGACTATAATGAGACTTCAACCTATTCATCATGACCATTCCTCCTTCACAGGAATCTAACAAACAAACACCTAGATGTGCACGTCTGTGAACTTCCTTAGCCAATTATTTCTACCTTCCTTGACATGAGAAGTACTCCCTATGGACAACCTACTCAAGGAATCAAGAACAAAATTATCCTTACCTAGATTGTATAGAGTAATCATATCATAATACATGAGTAATTCTATCCATTTCTTTTGTCGAATATTTAGCTCGTTCTGACATATTGGAGACTCTAGTGGTCGATGAGAACATCCATATGAACACCATAGAGATAGTAACACTATATCTTTAGAGCAAAAACTAACTTTCCAAACTCGAGATCGTACGTAGGGTAGTTCTTCTTAAGAATCTTAAGTGGACTGGAGGCATAGGTTATAGACTTACCATTCTGCCTCAATATACAACCAAGTCTAACTCGGGACCCATCAGAATAAACAATAAAAACCCTATGTACTCTCTAGTAGGGTCAATACTAGAATAGTGGTTAACCGAGTTTTCAATTCCTAAATGGGTCTAGGATAATTCGAAATTTCTTCAATTTTCTTAGTGTTGACTTGAATTCCTTCACCAAACAAAATGTGGTCCAAGAATGTTGTGGACTCAAGTCTAAATATCGATCATTAAGAGTTTAGAGGAATATTATAAAATGACTAGCATGGTCCTCCTAATTCTTTGAATATATCAATATGTCATCAGTAATTATAATGTAAAAAACATGTTGAGACACTTCTTACATACTCAGTTCAATTGGAGGTTGACAAAAAATAGAGTAGGTGTGGTATGTAAGATGTTAGCTTCAATAAATATTAGTGGTACAAGTGAGAGACCCTAACCTTTTGATAAGTGGAGTGAAGGGTGTCTAAGTCATAAGAGTAACAAGAGCATTAAAAGGTCTACCGAGGTGGTACGTAATTAGACAAGGTCTCATTCAGGTTATGATTTTTTCTTATTTGTGTCTCGATTGTATAATTGAGTTGAAAATATGGGATATGTTGGTGCAAGTGTAATCTAGCTGAAGATTTAGAATAAGCACCCTTAGGAGCCAATAAGAAGAGGCCAAAATAAACATCTTAGAAACAGTTCTTAGTGTGTTCTTAAGGAGATTTGGTAGTCATGAGATAAACTTTTCCCGAGTGTTAGAGTAGAGGGGGATATAGACCAATTTAGAGATAATGTAATAGGTCAAATAGCTTTCAAGTTCCAACTTTAGACCTAAGGGGGAGATGATAAGAGGAGAAATCAAGTTAAGTGTTGAGAATAATATAGTAATGAGTTCGTAAGAGTATGGGAGATATCTTTTCAAATGTCCTTTTAGTAATGGAGTGATGTTAAAAGGAGAAGGTAATTATCTTATATTGATAATGATGGTTTGATAATTCCATCTGAATACATAATTAGGGAGGAAGAGGGGGATGAGGTTTTACTATGGGAAATAGTTAATTTAGAACCCTTAGTTGATTTCAAGTAGTAGGAAAATTTAGTTGGTATGGCAGATATGGTGAGAGAATGAGAATTACTTAAGGAGCTGGTTAGTAGGAGTCTACAATATTGTTAAAGTGCTAAGCATGAATGTGATGTTGTTAAACATTATGTGGTTCTTGATATGAGAAAATGTTGATTAAATGTAGTGGTAAAGGGTCATGTACTCTTGTGGGAGCTATGAGTTGTAGCCAATGAGGTATGGAGATAAAGAAGAGAATAGTTGAGGAGTGTTGCGAATCTTCACAACCAGCAGTCATATTACCTTAGGCATGGTATTTCTATTCTTACTTCATGCCTAGACTTCATTTGTTTTCAAATAACTTCAAGGAGAACATGGTTATGTCCACAACAACATTGTTCTTGAGTGGTATTGTAACACCCCAACAATTTTAGAGTTGAGACTTAAGTCATTCTATATGGTGAATAATATTTTTCCGAGTGATTCCAAAGTTTCTTAGATGTTAAGGTCGCTAAAACTTCATAACATAAAGTTCAGTTGGAAATTTTCCATCCAATTGATTACTCTATGAGATTATTCTTTGGTCAAAAATCAAAGACAATGTCAAAACATCTCTTTTTAGGTCAATAAAGAAAGAACTCAATGAGACAAACACAATTTCCCACATCCCACAAACCCAAACATACATTTGTCACTAGTGTTGGGTTTACAAATCTAAGGAAATTTTTGAAAAATAATTGATTCTATGTGAATTGGGGCTAAAACGAAAATAAATATTTGTCAGGTCATTCTGGGCGAGGGATGGCGCGACGCGCGATGAGTTCACTAGGGAGGCTAGAGCGTTGCACCTACAGTGCACAAAGATGAGATTTGTGAAGTTTAAGGATTGGCGCCCCATGCCAAGAATGCGTCAAGTCACTTGCCCCCACTTATTTTTCTGTTGTTTGCTCCTTCTAAGTTCTTTTAAAATTTATTCTTTCTCTCATCTTGTGTGAAACTATTTAAACTACATCTAATCATTGAAAAATCCTCTATATCATAATCATGATCCTTAAATTCATAATTCAAACTTGAGTTAAGTTAAGGATAAAGTTTGAGAAAGTCTCGTTGAGTTTTTTTGAGAAGTCTTCTACAACTATGTCCTAATTCAGCTGTAGCAAAGTTGAGAACGCTTAGGTCTTCGGAGAAAAAGAGGAGAGAAGAGGAAGATCAAGAATATTTGAAGAACGCAAGAATCGTTGCGTGAATTTCTTCGGGGGTGATCCCTTTAAGGTATGTGAGATTTTTTTGTGTTGGGTTCTTCCACCCACACACTAATTTCATTCAATTCATCAAGTTAGAGTAGATTGGATGATGAATATTGATATTTTGATGAACAATTATCGAATTCTTGATTGAATGGGTTGTAGTATGTTCTATTTCAATGGATTCGTGTTTCCGTCGTGGTTTTTATTCTAAAATATTTGGTATTGAGTATATTAGTTATTCTAAGTGATTGGGGGGAGATCCATGGAATTTTGGGAGGTTTAGATTTGAAACTCAGAGAAGAAAAGTCGAAAACCCCATCTAACAGGCCTTGGGGCGCCGCGCCTACCAGAGCCCCTCAGGGAAGACTCTATCTATTAGGCTTTGGCGTGCCGCGCAATCCAGAGCACCTTAGGACAGTTTCTTTCCGTCAGGATCTGGCACCCCGCGCCTCTCAGATCACCAGGGTCACCTAGAGATCGCATTTCTCCCCCATCTTTTTGTACTAGTTTCTAAGAGATGTACCTATTATTCCAAGTTGATTCCAACACTCTAGAGTACTATAAACATCATGAAATCATCCATAAATATGAGATCATGATCCTTGAATCCATAATCCAATTCAAGAAAAGTTAATATCAAAGTCAAAGAAGTTTAAAGTCAAATCTAAAAGTTATGAAGCAAGTCAAAATAAGTTCCTAAAGCATTTAAGAGTACTCTTAAACAAATATTTTAACTTTGTGTTAAGGTTCAAGAAATGATTTGAGTAAAGAGCAAAGAGTTGAGTTAAATTCTCAAAGGTTATAAGGAAACTAAGTATTTCCTAAGAGTGAAGTTTCAAGTTAAGTAAAGAGTAACAAGTTGAGTTCACTTCTCAAGAGTTATAAGGGATCTAAGTAGTCTGTAAGAGTTTAAATAAAATGTTTTCAAACTTTTGAGAAAGAGAGGAAGCTAGAGTTCCACAGAGCCTATGACTAGTTTTAGTAAAAGAAATAGGAAACTACGATTACCAAGAAAGCTTTTGCAGCTACGTTTGAGCAATTATCTCAAACTCGAGAAGAAGTTGTTTTAAAAACATATGATCTGAGTATTTTAGGAGTAGTATTGAGCACCGATATGGCGACGTGAGTTCATAGTAACTCAAGTCTCCATAAACCATGTAGCCAGCATGGACATATAAAGGATCATACTTTTTAGATGATTCCTTAGTGCTTTTTAGTATAGACTAGTGGATCCCCTTAGTAGTTCAGGTTCAATACCGATGGTAAGGTATAGAGCGGTCCTCTTGCAAAGTGAGGTAATACGTTGTACCATCACTTAGGCTCATAGTGATTGTTGTCGGTTAAAGAATCTCCCACATAAATTATATTACTTTCATATATAAGTAAAGTTGAGCTTATTATTGTTTATCTTTAATGAACTAAGTGTTTATATAATTTTACGAGATTTCTTTATATTGTGTCAGTCCTTACTGGTTTATATTGAGTTGTTATTCTATGAGTTGAGCAGAGCCAAGTTAAGTTCGTTCTTACTCCCTTCATGCCCTATAGTTGTGTTCAGCATTCCAACTCGTATACTCGTACATTCAATATACTAATTCCATTTAGCATGTATCGCCTTATTATGCAGACGCATGTAACCAGGATTAGCATGCAGCACTTCGTTGATCCAGTTCAAGCTCAAGAGTCAGTGGGGAGCCTCTTTGCATTCCGGAGGATCCTTTTTATGATTTACGGTCTTTCTCTTTTTCAAAATATTGTGGGGTCTGTTCCAACAATTATCAAAGTAGTTTTAGAGGCTCCATAGACAGATAGTTAGTAGTTCAGTTGTGTCTCTTTATTTCATATTCAATATTTGAGACTTAAGTGCCATTTTGGCCAAAACACTGTTTAAAGTTATTTTTATGAGAACTTTTTCCAATTCTATAACTGAGTTAACTTGAGTCTTCCGCTCAGTTGAGTAAGCCTGGTCAAAAGTTCGCTCAAAGCCAACAATGGTAATTGGTATCGGCCATGTCCGGGTGTAGGATCGGGACCTGACACAAAGTCTACCAACAACTCTACATACCTAAAGACTAGGAAACTCACAATTGAAACACTAAACCAGAAACTATCTATCTTCTAAAAACAGAAAACACATCAGCAGCCATGTCATTATGCCAACTCAACATCAATTAACAGCTCATGAGGCAAATTTCAACAATTAAAGTAGAAATATTGCTGCCGATCACCTGGTAACGAAAAACATTTCAGCCTTTTCTGTTCATTAGGTTTCAAAGATCATGTAAATATATGAACTATATTAAGTGTTTTAATCTATAGGCTTGTACTTTTTGACTGGTAGAAAATTCGGTTTATTAAGGCTTGCTTATAAAACCTTAATTTTTGTAGACTATTGTAAGTGTCATCGTCTTCTGGTCTAATGCAGGGTCTTAGAGCCTCTGGTTGGATGCCTCAAGCTATTATTATGTCGGTGGTACTTGGTACATGTACAAATACTATTACCATGGCAATAGCACTTCCTTTGGCACAGTCTGCTCTTTCATTAGTGATGGATGCCATCTGCGGATGGTTCGGTGAAGGTCCACAATCTAATTACAAGATAAAGAAAAGACTCTATGCTAGAGTAGAGCAACCCTGGAACAAGAATGGGAAAAGGAGTAATACTCGAATTGGAAAGGTTAAAGAGTACCAGTCCTCCAATGGTGCACTTGATAGAAAAAAGCTTGAAGCACTCTAAATATTGGTGGTTGGGATGAACTAGAAAATCATGGGATGGAAGGACAGCAGGAAAATCCCCTTAATCAGAGTCTGGCTGAACCAAAACAATGGACTGATGGTAAATTGAGCAAGAGATTCGGAAGGAGAGAAACTCCATTTGTATTGAAACTGCTAATTGTTGTTTTCCCGTTCTTGGTATCCTGGACCAAGCTACTGTAAATTTGTAATGGATTTCGTGAGTTGAATCCCTTTGTAAGCCAAACACCCTGTTGTTTGGCAGCAAGCAATCTTTTATTTGGTCCTTGTTGTTTTTCTCAAAGCTATACTTGGAACCCAAATCATATAGTCGTACAGATTAAATATAGTTTTGAGCTTGTGTTCATTCTTACTCATTTTGAGCTCGTTCTTGTCCTAAAATAATGCCAGACAAAAAGGTACCGTGATAGACCTTGATTACTTTGTTTTACTTTTGTTTCAGAAGGATTTTTCCTTCATTACTTGTAGCACTCGGGACATGATATGTATTAAGATATCTAAATAGTCTTAAGAAATATATTAACTGAATTTTTATTTTAGATTAAAGTTAACTGGTGACAAAGGTAATTTAGTGCTTAATTATGATAATCAGTCATTGTTATTCTGGTTAGAGACGTGATAATTAAAGAGAGAGTTACACGTAAGTCATTCACAGACTTTGTCAAACTAATAACTCTCATATTACCATTTGTCACATTTTTGTTTTACTGAAAATTGTCATATTTGTCTTTCAATATCTTTAATTACTAGGTAAACAGCCCGGTGGCAAATACCCTTAATTAGCTTACATGTTATTGAATATGTTATTCAGTTTATAAACATACTAATTTGAAATGTTTATGAAATACCACATATCTTTCTACAACTCTTGGGCATCCATTCTCGAAGATTTTTCTGTTCATAACATTTTAAATAATTTTTGGGGCTTCTGTGTTTTTGTAAGCGTAGAGGATGGATAATCCTTTTCTTGTTGTTACTTAAGATAGGCAACATATAATTGTTCATGGGTGAATAACTGTTATGGAGGATACAGTCCCACCCGATGAAGAGTTTGTCCTTGGATCTTCTTGATTGTCATTGCGTAACATGGTGCTTCATGGACATTTTTTTTGTTTAGAAGTCAAGTTAAACTTTATAAAGCATCATATCTGGATAGTGCATAGGGATCTTGGACGACATAATGGACAACTTCTAAGGCAGTATTGGGCATTTTTTGGAATTAATTGTATTGGTCCTTAATCTGGGCTAAGAGACAAACTGCAATATACATAATGCAATAACAGTAAAGACATGGATGTATTCCAAGTATACATAGAGTTACAAGCATCCACGCATATACACAAAAGAAGTTTTTAAAATTGAAGTGTCAACTGTGCAACTCTGTACATCTTTTTGCGTATTAAACAAAAAAATGAACGGGTACAGAATAAAATTTTAACCATACATTAATCTTTTATGTGTCCAGGCTGAGCTTAGTGGTTATTTTAATTTTAGATTCCTGGTAAAGTTGTATAAAGTAGCAGAATTGGATAGTGCGTAGGGATTTGAGGCGACATCACACACAACTTCTAAGGAAGTAGAGAACTATTGAAATAAATGTACATGTGTAAAAGTTTGTTTAAGAGAGGAACTACATTAAAAAAAGGTGAACAAAATGCAACAAAATGGAGTACATGTAGTTTTACTTTAACATGATAATCAGAAAGTTCAAAGCCTCTAGCTCTATTATTTCACAGCAACATTGGGGCTTCCAATGTGAATTAAAACTAGGAGTTCTGAGTTATTTGTTGTTGCGGTAGTTTCAATGAATGTAAGCAGGAGATGGCGAAAGTAACAATCTAGGCAAGCAACCAGAAGGAAAAACAGTATTGTTAAAGGTATGTTGGGATCTAAGAAGTTGAAAACTTATTGGGAGGGGTGGAAGATGAAAAAGTGAGAGTGTTGTGCAAAAGATTCAGAAGGGAAATTATTGAATTGGAAAGAGTGTGACTTATATTAGAAAGGAAAGAGTGTCATGTAAAAGTAGTGGTGCGACATTTTTTTTATTAATTTTAAAAACACATATAAGACGTTCAATAGAAAGATGGTAGAGGTCGGAGTAAATGGTAATGAGGCACTTTCATGGTACAGTAGTAAAGCTGTATGCAAGTGGGAATCCAGGTTTCCTGGATGATCCTTAGTGAATGTGGCTAGCCCAGTGGAGGATCCTTGGTAAATTCTATTTTTTTTTCATGAATCTCCTTCCTCAAATAGAAGCTTGCATTGGTGAATTCTATTTTTTTTTCACGACTCTCCATCATTATCCTCATCTTCATCTCAATCTCCATGTGTATCGACTGTAATTGGGTCAGCAATTCAAAAGGTGAGGTTTTGTTGAAGGATAATTATAAACGACATTAAAAGTAGGAATAAAAAAGGCGACTTGTTCTTGAAGGTTATTTTATGGCAGAGATCAATACCCATTATTGATTTTCTTAATCCAGAATTAAGTTTATTTGTAACCTATCTTCTATATCGGTGGAAGATGCGTTTAAGGGAACGAAAAGTGGAAAACCGTGAGATTATGAAGAAATTGGGATATTTAGTAGGAATTTGCAGTGGGGTTTGTGTATCGCTTCAAAGAAAAGGCACCAAAATTCTCGATAGCAATAGTATAGATTGATAAAGTGAAATACCTGGAGAGTCTGGAGGAATTTCTAGTGGCATGTTGAATGACTTTATATTCGGGGAAAGAAAATTTGGTAGGCTGTGAGGTCGTGGGAACTCGGCGTGTTTGCACATATTCAACAACAGGGCACAAGAACTGAGAATTTGATGTACGAATTTGTACGGGCCTTTTACACAAGACGTACGATGTTTAAAAGGAATTCATTAGGCGTCTGTTGACACCGTTTCTGTTTTGAGTTCTGATGCGAATGGGTAGTGATATTTATGTTGAAATATAGATCGGGTAAATAGGAAAATTTTTGCATCGTGTTTGGCTCTGTGCAGAATTTGGTCTAGGTTTGAGACACTTTAATAGAGGTTGTTGAGTGAGAGGCAGCGCTAATGCACCTTTAATGGGTAATTGGGAATTAAGGCACATGGTGTGAGGGTGAGAGAGTAAATAAACAATGTAAGGCTTAATTTGAAGAGTGTAGGTTAAGAGCACAATGATTGGGTCGCGAAAATTTGTTGGATGTTGGCGGCAGTGATCACTGTGTTGAAGGCAACATGGGAGAACGATAACATCTACTAGAAGTAATGGGAAGTTGTGCGCAGGAAGGAGGAGTTACAGCAAGTGAAGGAGGAAGATTTGTTGGAGGCATAATTCGTAAGAGGAAGATGGAAAGTATACGACTGAATGTAGGGGAAGGCTATTTGTGGGAAATAAATTTTTAAAGAGAATTCTGGCTTGTGGTGATGTCAAGTCACCGGGCTTGGGTTGTGCTATCCCTACTCTTTAATATTTTACAAAAATTTCATAAAACAAAAGTCATCCCTATACATAAGTTTCATCACAATACATTAAGTGTGATACATCGCGATAGTTTGCAGTTGCATTTAATAAGGAAAATAAGCATAAAATTTATTTTAATTCTTACGATTCACAAATTTTAAAATTAAAATATCCGTCATCTCCATCAAGTCTCCATTGTTGCCCAAATAGTGAAAAATTCAAATTACACGACAAAATTGATTGATATAATATGAATGTATTGATTTTGTTGAGATATTCAAGATGAGTAAGCGAGGTGAGGCATGAAGGTTACAGATGTGATGGAATTGTTGTTGGACAACTGATTTCATTTATGAATCTCAAAAAGCCACCATTTCCGCCAAGTTGCAGATCAATAAGATTAGGAAAAACTTGGAAATTAGATACATCGTAGAAGGTAACTCACCTCAATTGAAAATTAAGAACGATCTGGGTGTAAACTCTATTTGGAGGTGAAAAAAATGTGTCTAGATTTTCAATGTATTCCTTATGTGTTGATACTATAGAGAAGAATGGTGGAGAGATACATAACTTTGATGCTACATCCGGAGAAATTAAATGTGTTGAAGTTACAAAAATGGCAACCTAAGCTCTTGTTGTAGTTAAATAAAGAATTTGTGATTCATATTATATTATAGAATAAGAAGTCACAAATTACATAAGTGATTCAAAGAACACAGAGGTGAAGACAACACAACTGTATAAGGATAAAGCAACGCACAACTGTATAAGGATAAAACAACGCTCATAGCTGTAATCATACATCATATATCATATCATCATATATTATTATAAGTGGGAAGCTCCTAACTTAAAAGTTGAATTACCATTCTTCCTTATTTAATCCCTAAACTAAATATTAATAGATAATTAATTTAAGATGAAATATTAAATTTTATTTAAATTCATGCATCTAGACACAATGGTTCAAATTCTTTTTTGAATTACCACATTACCTTCACACTAAATTAAAATATCATTAAATATCTAATTATTTAAATACTAAGTAATAATTATATTATATTATACTAAATACTAAAAATAAGATGTAAAGTCAAACTTTAAAAGACAAAAATATTTCATAAAAAATCGTTATAAATTATTTCATAGAGAGTTGTTAGGAATTACTTTATATATATATATATATAAGCCAACAACATTTGGTACGAACACATTTGTAATTAGTTGTACCAACAGTAATGATAGTTGTACTATAATTGGGCCCACTTTATTAAACAAATACTACTTGATGATTCCCTCTTCACCAAATAACACGTGTTCCATTTGCTACTAATTGGAGACACGCGTAGTAGCCATTTTCTATCATTGTCTCTTTCTTCTGCATAGATAGATTAGAAGCAATTTCAAAATCTTCAGTATTGTTACTTTTCCGTGCTTTCAATTATTTATTTATTTTCTAATTTTTTTTAATATGCTATCTTGACCAGTAAATTTGATTCTAAAAGCATTTTACATTACCTAATTGCATCTATGTCAAAGGAAAATTGTGGATTTTTTCAAAAAAAAATTACAATGTATGAATGCACAATCTGATATTTAGTTTGAACTACAGTTTTCTGTGGGATATTCTATATGCATGTCATTAAGTGCTTGATTTTCACACTGACACACCAACGGTGTTTGATAATATGTCTCAAGGAACTGAACAGTATTATTTTCCTCCTGAATCTTTCTTCCTTTTTTCGTTTCCTTGTGGACATTTTTTGTTATGCTCTTTTCTCTCTTCTTGGTCTGTTTTGTGCCACTTTGCTTCTATGAAGTACTTTCGAGTTTCAAGCAGGTAAATGTTTAATTTGTATTTTATGAAGGAATTTGGGGTTTAACCCAAGGATTAAAATTAAGTATTGGAGAATTCTCTCATCTTAGAAATGGACCAAAACTAATGAAAGTTCTCCAAATGCACATGAGGACCTTTTCAAGTTCAATGGGAATAAATAGGCCAGGAAAGGTAGTTGCTTGACGGTATTGTGGGCGACTCTATATATTTCTAGCTGAGAAATGAACTTTTCACTTCTTGGAAAATAATATAGGATTTTTTTTGTCATTTCAGAGACATTATAGAACCTTGTTTATTCGATCAGTTGATAGGGATAACCCGATAAAGATTTAATAGTTGTCTTTCTATCTTCTCTTTTGGCACATTACAACATAAAATACAGTTAACTTTGTATTCTAGTGAGTAATATAATTCCTATGTTCTTATATGATATTAGGGAATGTTAAAACATCAACTTAGTGATTTGTATCTGTATGTATTTGAAGATTTATGAGCAATGAAGAAGAAGATGAAGAAGAGAAAGAAGAAGCAGAAGAAGTAGAAGAAGGAGAATAGAGAAAGAATATTTTTATTATTCTAAAAAACTTAATGAGTTACACTGTTGATCTCATAGTTATAATAGTTATGATATATGATTACATTTTCTAAGTCTAACAATCTTACAGTTATTATAACTAACTAGCTAACTAATCATTGAAAAGTTGATTACACATTAACAGTGTTTAGGGAACACCTATAAGAATCAGGTTCACGTATTTAATTCTTCTTCGTTGTTCTTATTCTCAACACTCCCCCTCAAGCTAGGAAGTGAGAAGATGTTCAAAATTCCTAGCTTGGAACTGAGATGTTGCAGTTGCACTTTTGTAAGTCCTTTTGTAAGCAGATCAGCTGGTTGATCTTGTGTAGGAATGTACTTGGTAGATACTAACCCTTGTGTAATATTTTCTCTTATAAAGTGACAATCAATCTCAATATGTTTTGTTCTTTCATGATAGACTGGATTTGCTGCAAGTTGTATAGCAGATTTGCTATCAGTATGTATGTTGATAGGTAGTGAAACTTCAATGCCAAGCTCCTCAATTAAACCTTTCAGCCATATAATCTCTGTTACTGTGGTAGCAATGCTTCTGTACTCAGCTTCAGCTGAGCTTCTAGAGACAGTTGTTTGTTTTTTTGATTTCCATGAGACTATAGACCCTCCATACTGAACAAAATAACCAGTTATTGATCTTCTTGTTAGAGGACAGGAGGCCTAATCTGAATCACAATAAGCAGTGATAGTCTTATTTGAGTAGCTGGACAGTAGTAAACCTTGCCCTGGTTGGTTCTTCACATATCTTACAATCCTTAAAGCTGCAATCATATGTGACTTCTTAGGTTGTTGTAGAAATTGACTTAATGTCTGAACACCATAGGAGATGTCAGGTCTTGTCATAGTCAAGTATAGTAATTTGCCAACTATCCTTTGATAAGCTCCTTGATCAGTTAATGGATCAGGTTCTGTCATCTGTGTCTCTTCATCATACTGTTTGGTAGTCAATTTTGAATTAGTGTCAATTGGAGTTCCAGCTGGTTTAGATGCACTTAGACCAGTTTCAGAAATTAATTCTAGTGCATACTTTCTTTGATGCATTAAAATACCTTGCTTTGATCTAGCAAATTCAATTCCCAAAAAGTATCTTAACTCTCCCAAGTCTTTCATCTTGAAAGCTTGCTTCAAATAATCCTTTGTTTCTTCAATTAGGTGCAGATTACTTCCAGTGACCAACATGTCATCCACATAAACAAGAACTAGAACCATACCTGTTGTTGTCTTCTTTATGAACAAGGAGTGATCATATTTACTTTGTTTGAACTCAAATTTGAGTAGTGCCTGAGATAGTTTAGCATTCCATTGTCTTGGGGCTTGCTTTAGTCCATAGAGGGATTTAGTGAGTCGACACACTTTATTCTCCCCCTGACTCTTAAATCCCTGAGGAAGATCCATATATATTTCATCAGGTAGGTCCCCTTGTAGAAAAGCATTGAATACATCCATTTGATGGATATGCCATTGCCTTTGAGCTGCAATTGTTAGTACTGTTCTCACAGTTTTCATCATCACCACTGGACTGAATGTCTCCCCATAATCAATTCCTTCCTTTTGGCTATAACCCTTTGCTACTAGTCTTGCCTTATACCTCTCTATTTCACCTGTGCTCTTATATTTGATCTTATAAATCCATTTGCAACCTATAGGCACCTTTCCTTTTGGAAGAGTAACTATCTTCCATGTATGATTATTTTGAAGTGCATCAATCTCAGATTGCATTGCCTCTACCCACTTAGGATCAGAAACAACTTCCTTGTAGTTAACAGGTTCAGTACTTGCAGGAATCTTAGACAGATATGATTGATATGAATGATTTACCTGATCATATGATAGGTATTTGTCCAAAGAATATGGAGTATGTGTAGCATGGAGAGATACAAAGTCTTTCATCCATAGTGGTGGTTTCTTTCCCCTTGTAGATATTCTATTTTCTTCTTGTATCACCAGTGGACCTGGTTCAGGAACCTGATTTATATTAGGTGCAGGATTATTGGTTTCTGCAGGAACCTCCTCAGCTGAACCTGTTCCTTGATCATGATCAGTAATAATCAACTTATGTGATGATTGTCCATCATTTAAACCAATGAATCTGAACAGAGGTGTATGTTTGTGATTTTGTAATTTGAATGAAAATATATCTTCCTTGAATATTACATCTCTGTGTACAAAGAAAACATGAGAAGTTAGATCATATAGCAAGTAACCTTTTTGAGTAATTACATAGCCTAAATGAACAGCTATTCTAGACCTACTCTTTAATTTATCAGATTCTTGTATATTTTTAGCAAAACACAAGCAGCCTAACACTCTAAAATGTAACAATGTAGGTTGCTTTCTAAATAATTTTGCAAATGGAGTATTATTATTAATAACAGAACTAGGAAGCCTATTTATAATATACACAGAAGCTTGAACACATAAACCCCAAAATTTAATAGGTATGTTTCCTTGAAATCTAATAGCTATTGTAAGTTCAAGAATATGTCTATGCTTCCTCTCAGCAATACCATTTTGTTGTGGAGTATAAGCACAAGTGGTTTGATGTATAATGCCTAAAGAAGTAAACATGTTTGAGCATCTACTGTTCAAAAATTCTGTACCATTGTCTGACCTTATGCACTTAATAGTTTTATCAAATTGTGTTTTAACATGTATTAGAAACTGTTGAATGATAGTACTAACATCAGATTTTTGTTTCAACAAAACAATCCATGTATATCTAGACATGTCATCTACAACAGTAAGAAAATATTTATTCCCATCATGAGTGGGGGTCTTATAAGGACCCCATAGATCCATGTGAACTAATTCAAAGCATGCAGAACTTTTAGAAGTACTAAGTGTGAAAGGTATCCTTGTTTGCTTAGCACAAGGACAAATAGTACATTTATTAATTGTTTCAGTTATACTACTTAAATCTGAAGACAACATTCTCTTTAATACTGAACTAGATACATGCCCAAATATTTTATGCCACAAATCTATGTCTAGTTTAGAATCTATTTCAGTAAGGAAACATAACAACTAGCTGCAATATGCACATCTTTTGAACTTGTATTTCCTTGCAATATGTAAAGTCCTCCATCTTCTTTAGCAATATTCTTCACCCTCCCATGTGAGAGATCCTGAAATATACTAAAGTTAGTGAAAAAAGTAGCAGAACAATGCAGTTCCTTAGTGAGTTTAGATACTGATAAAAGATTAAATTGGAATTATGTTACTTGAAAAACTCCAGTAACTACATCAATTGTTAGGTAGAATACTTGAACCAATAAACTCAACTAAGGAAACATCACCATTTGGTAAATGCACTTTCTTTGGTTTATCAACTTTGCAAATAGTAGACTTGTTTAAAGAACTCATATTAGCCACCATGTGATTAGTGGCACCTGTATCAATAATCCAACAAGGAGTATAACTATTATTTACAGTAGAGTTGAAACAAGTACTCATACCTGCTTCATTACCTACTACATTAGCTGAATGATATTGTTCTGAATCTTTGTTTAGAAACTGAATCAGTTGTTGATATTGGCCCTTTGACAGATGACATGGTTCCAACTGATGGTTAAACCCTTCATTTGCAGACTTCCCATGTTCATTTGCAGTATGTTTATCAGAGTGGCCTGTAGTTATATGCTTGTGATGAACCTCTTCCTGAGATCCTGTACCTCCTTCCATCATTGCATTATATGCATTGTTAGGCTCCTTCTTTTTGAACTTAAAATCTTGAGGATACCCTATTAACTTGTAGCACTTATCTCTAGTGTGATTTTTAAGTTTGCAATAGTCACAAAACAGATTTCCATTCTTCTTGAACTTTTGAGAACCACCATTTCTTGAGTACATAGCTAATTCATATGCTTGTTGTCCAGAATTAGGATTAGACCCTAATATCCCAGCTGAAGCTACAACTACTGATTTTTGACTCTCATCAGACATGATCATAGAATATGCTTGATTTACTGATGGAAGAGGACTCATTAATAAGATCTGAGACCTTGCTTGTAAGTATGAATCGTTTAAGCCTATGAGAAACTGAAATAACTTGAGTTTTTGCAAATGTACTACATACTCTTTAGATCTATCACACTCACAGGAAGGAGTAGGCACCACAGCCTCAAATTCTTCCCACAGACCTTTTAATTTTGAGAAGTAAACTGACACAGAACTTGTTCCTTGAGCTATAGTGGAAATTTCTTGATGTAAATTGAAGGTTCTTGACCCATCTATCTTGTTAAATCTTTCATATAGATCTTCCCATACATTTTTAGCACACGTTGCATACATAATGCTTCCAAGAAGACCTTTCTCTACAGAATTCATTATCCAAGATAGTACAACAGCATTTACCCTCTCCCAGATACATTCTAATCCTGGAAATTTGTCCTTTGGACATGATCCATCCACTAACCCCATTTTATTTCTTCCTAACAGGGCTACCTTCATTGATCTATACCACATTGAATAATTCTCAGACCCAGTTAATTGAAAAGAAATAATCTGATTTCCACTTACATCAGAGGAGTGAAGAAAGAGTGGATGATTATAATCGATTGTTGAAGTGGAATTTCCAACTCCATTTCCAGAATTTGATTCTGCATTTTGGTCAAGAACTGCTGCAACATTTGTACCATTCATCATTGTGATTCTTTGAACAACTACAACCAATCTTAGCGGAAATATGATTGATTTATTCAACTAGGAATACTAGTTGGTATAGGCTCTGATACCATGAAGATTTATGAGCAATGAAGAAGAAGATGAAGAAGAGAAAGAAGAAGCAGAAGAAGTAGAAGAAGGAGAATATAGAAAGAATATTTTTATTATTCTAAAAAACTTAATGAGTTACATTGTTGATCTCATATTTATAATAGTTATGATATATGATTACATTTTCTAAGTCTAACAACCTTACAGTTATTATAACTAACTAGCTAACTAATCATTGAAAAGTTGATTACACATTAACAGTGTTTAGGGAACACCTATAAGAACCAGGTTAACGTATTTGATTCTTCTTTGTTGTTCTTATTCTCAACAGTATTGTATGATAGAAACTACATATATTGTTTCCTCAAAATGCTCATTAAAAACAACCTATTTTCAACTCTAAATTTTCATCTGTATCTTCTCAAAATTTAAACTGGTAAGTTATTTCACCTTCTTTTCTGTGTTTCTGTTTCTTCTCTTTTTTTTTTTACTTCTGGGAGTTTCGTTAAACTTTGCTTATACAAGTTTATTTAAGGAAATGTATCATTTCTGATTCACCTTGCAAAACAAAGTAACATGTGGACTCTTAACTATGACAATTTGTCTATATTTGGGACAATTGAACTGTTGATGGTTGACATACTGAAGTGAGGAGATGCATTTAGCGTTGAAAACTTCCATTTTAATTTATGATGTGTAAACAAGAAGAGCAGACGATGAGCTCAAGGAACGAAATTAAAAATATATCTATATCCCAATTGTTGCCAAGTTTTTTCATTAGGCCAAACTTGGTGGACTAAACAACGTAAGTGCGCGCCATCTCTAGCCCATGCGTTATATCAATCCTTGCATCCATAAGGATTGTATTCGAGAGGGTAAACGAGAAACCCGACTCTATGAACCTAATCGACATTGATGTTTTGATTATTCACCGATAATGAAATAGATAATGTATATGGAAATCATGATTATAGCAACTTTTTCAAGAGTTGAACACATTATGAGGAAAAACTTATTCTCCTCTTTTTCTCTGTTGACTGTTGTATGATTATAGTTTGTTCGGAGAAATATGATGATGTTGCCCGATGGTGTTCTCTTCATTGTTGAGGATATGGTCTCCTTTTTTATACTCGATTATTTTTTTTTGTTATTTTCTCACAATTCCATTTCATTAGCTCATTGTGGGAATGTTTTGAATTTTATTCTTTGTTTCTTGTCAGATGATTGAAAGATTTACTATATATTTTTCACTTTATAACAGTTTTTAAAAAGATTTTTTTTCTATATATTTTTGTTCTTGGTTCTTTTTCTGTTTGCCATTCTGTTCTAGTAGTTGTTCCTGTTACATTTTTTGACAGCTGACATGATCTCTGTTTTTCTTGTATCATGTAGTATGTGTGGGCTGGTGCAACTCCTATGCCTGGAGTTCCCCCGCCAGGTCTTGGAGGATTACCTGATCAAGTCTGCCCCCAGTCAATGTAGGCCATGTTGTTGGACGCGGTAGAGCTGATTGGAGACGATCAAGAATAAAAGGTGGGTATGGTATGTCTGGTTGGAGAGGTGGTACATCTGGACGTAACTTTGGGATTGGGCTGGAATTCACTCTTCCTTCACACAAGCATGTTTCCCTGATTTATAACATACTCTCGAATTTGCTATTCTTTCGGTTTAGTGAAGTTTGGTATTTACTGTATGAAGGCATTAAGTATGAATAATCCGAATTATTTTTAAAAAAATGAGGTATTTAGCTTTTAAAGATTGGTAGGTAGTATCTTCGATTCCTTTTATTTTTATTTTGGGAAAAATGCTTTGAATGAGTCATTTCCATCTACTTCCTTTGGAAAACTTCAAAGTTTCACCTACTTGGAGCTGGACAAAGGTCAGTTATCTGGATCAGTTCCTTCTTCATTGACTAAGAACCAAAAGTTAACTGATATATATATTATGTGTTTTTTATTTGGAAATTGGAAGCTTACCAGAAATCTTGTGAGCTTTTGGTGCTCTTTATTTAATTCATTTTGGATATATATGTACTCATTATTATTTTGTCTCATTCTTCTAAAATTTGAAATTTCCAGCACTCGATGGTGCATATTTAACAAGATAGCTTCCGAGCTTTGTATTCAACCAAAAAAAAAAAGGGAACCTCATATAGAATCCTTTATTTTTTAGTAGTAGCACCTTCTCTTTTTGTTGGTTATGACAAGGAATGGAAAGATTTTCGACTGTCAAATTTCATACTTGAAAGATAACTAACTACATGACCTGACAAGGATAATGACCAATTATTAGAAATACTATGATTACATGCGTCAAGTATAACTAACTACATGACCTGACAAGTATAATGACCAATTATTAGAAATACTATGATTACATGCTTATAGTTATATTATGTTCCTTCATGAAGATGCTCAATAGACCTTTTGTTCCGATTTCTATATCAATGCGTTTGTGATTATTTTCCATGCTTTGAGCGTTCATTTCCGATGTGAAAATAGTTGAAAAACACTTTTGATGTTGCTTTTGTGTAAATAAGGCTAGAATGGTTGGATTCATCAAAACTTTTAAGTTATCCTTTAGGACTGATTAATTGGTTCTTTTCTTTGTGTTGCCATTTTCCCTCTTTATAGATAATCAAACATCTTTCGATATGTAAGAGTGATTCCAGAACAAATCCTTGCTCAAGTATGTCCAGTTAGAAATAGCGGACTTTTTCTCACGTAGAAGGGCACTAGAATCATTTATTTGTAATAGCTTCCGTCTATTTCATATATTCAATGGACAAGTTCCTATGAATTTAAAATAGCTCAAGAGCAACGAAGATGATGGATGAAATTAATCTCCAATAGAGAAGTATCCATGAAAATCAAAGACACTGCGTTAGCGGAAACGTGAAATTAAAGAACAAGGAAGAACAACAATATTTAACGTGGTTCGGATCAAAATGATCCTACGTCCACCAAAGAACAACTGCACCAATATTTATTTCACTCTACAAAGAATACAAGTGAAATACTACAAGAGAGAGAACACAAATGCCTTAGAAGGTGAGAAGGCAAGTGAGAGGATGATTTGAAAATGAATTAAGAGCTACCTATTTATAGGAATAAATTCATCCTATTGATGTCATCCATTACATCACTATGTGTCAAAATTGTCAAGGTTAAGAATATGAAACCATTTTATGGTTTGCCTAAATTTCACCTACCAAGATACAAACTTTGACTTTTATTTTGTACTAATTATGTTCCTACCAAATATTCATGTTAATTCATCTTCCATTTAGTTTGATTTCACAAGAACCAAAACCAACTCTTTCAATCTCCACCTTGATTTGTGTTCCAAGCATGCATATAAACAACTCCGGTCAAAACTTCTAAGCTTACTGGGCATTCCCTTTGTAAGAAACAAGAAGAATCAAAACTTTGTTGAACATACCAGCTCCACCTAGCAGTTGTTCTCTTAGAGTTGCATCAATTGATGCATACTCCCGCCAAGTCCTTGCAGTGTACAAACTTGGCAAGCGGGACTATTTTGGTCAACATGTCTGCAGCGTTATCGTCTGTGATAACCTTCTCAATCTTGATAGCTCCCTTTTCTACGACATCTTGAATAAAATGAAATCTGACATCAATGTGTTTGGTGCGCTCATGAAATCTTTGATTTTTAATCAAATGAATAGCACTTTGACTATCACATTTTAGAATTGATTCAAGCTAAACTGAACTCAATTCTGCCACCAAACCTTTCAACCAGATAGCTTCTTTCACTGCCTCCGTTGCTGCCATATATTCTGCCTCTGTTGTATATAAAGCGACAATCGACTATAAAGTCGATTTCCAACTAACGGCACTACCGATGAGAGTAAAGATGTATCCAGTTGTGGACCTTCTTCGATCAAGATCCCCTGCATAGTCAGAATCTACATAACCGAGAATTGAAATACCTTCACTTTTCCGGAAGGTTAGGCCAACATCAGGAGCTCTTTTGAGATATCTCAATATCCACTTGACAGCTTTCCAGTGCCTTTTTCTCGATTTGCCATGTACTTGCTTACCACACTTACAGATTGGGCAATATCTGGACGTGTGCATACCATAGCATACATAATGCTACCAACTGCACTCGCATAAGGAACCTTTGACATATGCTCCACCTCATCCATAGATTGAGGCATTTGTAACTCTGAAAGCTTGAAATGAGAAGCTAACTGTGTACTTACAGGCTTGCTCATATGCATATTGAATCTTTCAAGATCTTTTTCGATGTACCTTTTCTGAGAAAAATGTACAACACCATTTTCTCTTGAAATTTCCATTCCAAGGATTTTCTTTGCAACTCCTAGATCCTTCATGTCAAATTCCTTGCTCAACAGTTTCTTCAAAATATTTATCTCTGTGATGTTGTTAGCATTAACATATAATAACAGATAAATCATAGAGTTATCAGTAATCTTCTTGTTATACACACAACTATCAAATGCACTCCTCGAAAATCCATGTGTAGTCAGGAATGCATCAAACCTCTGTACCACTGTCTAGGGGATTGCTTCAAACCATACAAAGACTTCTTCAGTTGGCATACATGGTCTTCTTTTCCTTCAGCTAGGAAACCTTCAGGCTGATCCATATAGATTGTCTCTTCTAGATCACCATGTAAGAAAGCAGTTTTGACATCAAGCTGTTGAAGTTCTAAATCAAATTGTGCAACCAATGCTAGTAGCACGCGAATTGAGCTATGTTTCACGACTGGAGAAAAGATCTCATTGTAGTCAATTCCCTCCTTCTGACTGAAACCCTTTGCAACCAATCTCGCCTTGAACCTAGCAGCTTACACTTTTGGAATACCTTCTTTCTTTCTGTTGACCCATTTGCATCCAACTGTCCTCATCCCCTTTGGCCTTTTAACTAAGACCCATGTCTCATTTTTGTGAAGAGACTCCATCTCTTCCATCATGGCTAACTGTCATTGTGCAGCATCTTTGCAAGAAGTTGCTTCAACATACGAAGAGGGCTCGAGATCCTTAATTTTTTCTTCTGCAGCTACGAACGCTTGTGCAATCAGATTTTCTTGCTCTATAAGACGTTCCGGTTTCCGTATCTGCCTTTTGTCCCTTCCCTTCGCAATTGTGTATGGTTCATTGGAAGCAAGTTCTACAAGATCTGCATCTTTTGACTCATCAATTTGAGTCTCTTGATCCCGTTCCTTGGTAAGGTCCACCGGTAGCTCCACCTGATCGTTGTTCTCATTTCTTGATAACTCCACAGAAACTTTACAAGGATCAAGTATAGAGGATTCATCAAAGGTAACATCTCTACTAACTACAAATTTGAGTAAAGACAAACACCATAGTTTGTACCCTTTTACTCCATCTACATACCCTACGAATATGGCCTTTTTAGACCTTGGTTCAAGCTTTTCTTCATTAACATGATAATAAGCTGGACACCCAAATATTCGCAAGTATGAATAGTTAGAGGGTTCACCTGACAAGACCTCATTCGGAGTATTAAATTCAATCGTTGATGCTGGAGACCGATTGACAATATGAGAAGCAGTATGAACTGCTTCAGCCCAAAATACTTTGGACATCTTAGCTTGTAAGAGCATACAACGAGCCTTCTCAAGAAGAGTTCTGTTCATTCTCTCGGCAACTCTATTCTGCTGTGGTGTGTGCCTGACCGTCTTATGCCTTGCGATCCCATGAACCTTGCAGAAATCATTGAACTCTTCACTGCAAAAGTCCAAGCCATTGTCCGTGCGAAGATACTTGATTTTCCTCTCCATTTGATTTTTAACCAAAATCTTCCACTCTTTAAATGCTTCAAAAGCATCACCTTTTGTCTTCAGGAAACGCACCCAAACCTTTCGTGAAAAATCATCAATGAATGTGAGAAGATACCTTTTTCCTCCTTTACATGGAAGTTTAGAGGACCCCATAAATCTGAATGGATGTAGTTTAGCACCCCTCCCGTCTTGTGCTTGCCAGTGCTGAAGATGACCTTTTTTTGCTTTCCTAAGATGCAGTGCTCACAAAATTCAAGTGTGCTGATCTTCTCACCATTCAAAAGGTTGTGGTTGCTCAACATCTCCAATCCTTGTGCGCTCATATGGCCTAGTCTCATGTGCCATAATTTTGCCTTGTCATCATTAGATAACTACACTGTAGATGCATTTACAGAGCCAATAATGGTGCTTCCCGCAAGTGTGTAGAGGCCATCCTCCAGCTTGGCCTTCAACATGACTAAAGACCCTTTAGTCACTTTCATAGTTCCTCCTTCACTCATGTACTTATAGCCTTGTTTATCTAAAGTACCTAGGGAGATCAAATTCTTCTTTAGATCAGGAACATGACGTACTTCTGTAATAGTCCTCACCATTCCATCATGGCAGCGAACATGAACTGAACCAATGCCAACTATTTTACAAATTGCATTATTGCCCATTAATACAGTTCCTCTGCTTATTTCATAGCTGTTGAACCAATCTTTTCGGAATGTCATATGCAGAGTAAACCAGAGTCTAAGACCCATTTGTTGTCATAGACTCCACTATTGCATGATGTTGTTAGTACATAATCATCATCATTATCATGTACTTGCTCAACAATTGATGCGCTCGCCTTTTCTTTGGACTTCGACATAGGGCAATCTCGTTCAAAGTGCCCCTTCTTGTGACAGCCCCAATATTCCGCATTCTTTTTGTTCACACGTGACTTTGATCTGTACTTCGATTTGCTCCTTCCCTATTGGCTAGTACGACCTCTTACAAAGAGTCCACTAGCTTCGTCACTTTTGTCTCCTTCAAAATGCATCAGCACATCACAAGAGTTTAGTGTTTGCCGCACTTGCTCAAGTTTAATAGGTTGTTTGCTATACATCATTGAATTCTCAATATCACGATATTTTGAAGTCAATGAAAATAGCAAAGAACATGCAAGCATCTCCTCATCCTTTTTAATTCCAGCAGTTTGTAAGTCCATCACAAGTTTATTGAACGCATCTAGATGGTCTTGCAACAAAGTACCTGAATCCATCTTAAATGTATGAAAACGTCGTTAAAACAACATACTTGTTGTCACTGACTGGTCCTGGTAAAGCCCTTCCAGCTTTTCCTATAACTCTTTGGCCGTCTCTTCGGTGCTTGTACACACTTCACAAAGTACGTTATGTGCAAGAGATAGTTGGATTGCACTTAATGCATCTCCTTCAATCTTTTCCTTGTCGGAATCCGATATCTTATCGGCGTACTTTCCGTCAATAGCATGGATTGAACCTTCCCTCTGCAGTAACGCTATCATCTGGATTTTCCAGATATTGAAGTTGTTGCGCCCACTAAATCTATCAATTTCAAAATTCATGGAACTCATTTTTTTTTACTTGTTCTTCCTTTTCTACTACAATGTATTTGGAACTACAGAAAACCAAAGTAATCCTTTTCTGATGTGGAAGTGACTGTGCTGCAACCACAGAGCATACTCAGACAGAACCTTGACTCTAATACCAATTGTTAGCGGAAATGTTAAATTAAAGAACAAGGAAGAACAACAATATTTAACGTGGTTCGGATCAAAATGATCCTACGTCCACCAAAGAACAACTGCACCAATATTTATTTCACTCTACAAAGAATACAAGTGAAATACTACAAGAGAGAGAACACAAATGTCTTAGAAGGTGAGAAGGCAAGTGAGAGGATGATTTGAAAATGAATTAAGAGTTACCTATTTATAGGAATAAATTCATCCTATTGATGTCATCCATGACATCACTATGTGTCAAAATTGTCAAGGTTAAGAATATGAAACCATTTTATGGTTTGCCTAAATTTCACCTACCAAGATACAATCTGTGACTTTTATTTTGTACTAATTATGTTCCTACCAAATATTCATGTTAATTCATCTTCCATTTAATTTGATTCCACAAGAACCAAAACCAACTCTTTCACACTGCTTACTTAAATTGTCCTCAAGGTATGTTATTTAATAATCTTTATGTTTTAGCATTATCTGCATTGTAAGCAATGTATGTTGTCAAATTTTAGTGTAAATGTATAGTATTCGATTCTAATCTTTGGTGTGTGCACTTTACGATAATTTAACTATGTCTAAAAGGTTCACATGCACAAAGATCTGAAGAGTTGATACTCACTGATATATTGAATAATCCAGAAGCTTATATAATAGACTTCAAAGGCAGAGAATATTCCTAATAACTTCTAGAGTATCTTTTTTTTTTTGCCTTGGAATTGTCATTTATAATTGAATGAATAATTTTTACCAACAGTTTAGTACTCCCTCTGTCCCTATTTACTTGTCCATATTTCCTTTTATATTTGTTTCCATTTACTTGTCCATTTTAACAAATCATGAAAGGATAATAATTTTTTTCCTAATATGCCCTTATTTAATTCTAGAAAATTTCTAGTACTACTAAGTTGTAATACATACTTTTTGAAACAAGAAAATACATTTATTATATTTGGGGAGTTGCATAATCTTTTAAGTTAAGGGTAAAATTGAAATTAACCTATGATAATCATTGGTGTTTTAATATGTGTGTCACTTCTAAAGTGGACAACTAAATAGGGATAGAGGAAGTATTATTTATACAAAACAAATTTTCTATGTTGGGCCTGTGCCCGTGCTAAGCACGGGCCTATCCCCTCTAGTATATATATATATATATATGTGTGTGTGTGTGTGTGTGTGTGTGTGTGTGTGTGTGTGTGTGTGTATTTATGTGTGTGTATATATATATACCATAGCCCCCCCCCCCCATATGGCGCCACAACAAGCCAGGATTCTCTTTAAATTTATTTTATTTCTTAAACTAGTCTTCCTCTTTAATGAATAGTTGTGAACTGAGAAAAGACATAAATTGACACCTGAAGTTGTCCTGAATTTTCAAAAAGACACCTAAAATAGGCAAGTGTCCTATTACCCCCCTAAACAATCCTGAAGTGATATTATTACATCATTTTTTGTCCAGATGGCATAGAAAGTGTATGCACTTTCTTAAAGATCGTGAACAAACTAAAAAAATGAATATAATTTTATTTTACAAGAATTTTGCTATAAAATATATTTTTTATTTTTCTTATTATTTTAACTTTTTCTCCTTATTATTTTTTCTTTTTTCTTTCTTCCTTCTTCTTCAAAAATTCATTGTCATCTTCATTAACTTATCACTTTCAATGTAACTTTTTACCACAACTCCATCTCTCTTTTATTCTACTATTAGCTTAACTCTCTTTAATTTTAAAATTATAAATAGATATTTTATTACATTGCAAATAATTTGATAAATCCATTAGATTTCAAGATGATTAGTAGGCATTATTTAGTTTTTTATCAAAATTTTGATTAAACTTTTTCAATTTTCGGAGAATTCTTATGCTTATAAAATTATCATTTCTTGTTTTGAATTTATATGAATATGAGATAAATTAAATGATGATACCTTAAAAATGTTTTATCTTTCTTAGAAAAATAATTAGTTTTGTTATCAATAACTCAACAAAGTCTAGAAAATAGTATAATTTTAAAAAGTAAAGAATTTGATCGAATAAGAAGAAGAAAAAAATCTTAAGAAAATGAAGGGGCTCAACTCGATGTGGGGGTGGGGTTAGGTGAGGGTGAGAGGTGAAGAAGAAGAAAGAAAAAAAGAAAATGGAGGGAGCTTGAAAGTAGGGGTGGAAGATGAATTAAAATTTGAAATGAATTAAAATTAAAGTAGTAAAATTAGAAAAAGTCAAAAAGTAAGAGAGAGAAATAAAGAAAAAATTAAAATGAAAAAAAATATATTCCAAATTAAATTAACACGTGTCACACAATGATTGGTGTGTGATAACACTTGCCATTTAAAATCTGTGATTGATCAAAAAATAATGTAATAATATATATCGAAATTGTTTAGGGGGGTAATAGGACGTCTGCATAGTTAAGGTGTCTTTTTAAAAATTCGGTACAACTTCAGGTGTTACTTTATGTCTTTTCTCTTGTTAATTTTATGAAAAGTTGTAACTTTTTTCATGAAAAGTTTTGAATTTTATGAAAAGCTGCAACTTTTATGAAAAGTTATGACTTTTATGAAGAGTTGCGATTTTTATGAGTTGTTTTGACCTTTTAGAAGGGTTGTAACTTTTCCAAAAACTTGTGACATTTCCAATAAGGAACAACAATTATTTTTTACACTACCATTTGTTGTCTATAAATAGAGGACTACATTGTGCATTGAGTGTACTCAATTCTTTTCATTCTGTTTCATTCTATGGTTGCATATCCTGGTATGATTTTTACAATCATTAGTTTATGCTTATATTATTAATTGTTGTTTTTGAGTATATGTTTAAACTTTTTTGTTTATGTTTATGCATAGTTATTTTTATATGTATTTGTTAGTGCAAATAAACTAACAAATTTAAATGAATATTCAAGCAAGTTTTCTCTACTGAAACTATTGAAGGTACATTTAAAAAAAGCCCTTACAAATCTCAAATTTCTTCATCAAGAACGTTATTCCTTTACATACAAGAATGTGATTTTGTGTTCTTCAAAAGATCCTCTGAGATTTAATAACTTTACATGTCCATATTTTTTTGTTTTTGTGTTGTTATGTTTTTACTAAATTTTATCAGTGGATATTATGAGTACTTTAAGGATTTTTGAAAGTTGATTGAAGTGTTAGTAAATTTTTGAGATATCTTATTTCAAAACATAGGAACTTTTATGTTAGAATGATTTGTTATCATCATTGGATATCTCATAGTTTAATCCCTTTAATGTATATTTTATCTCGCTGTTTTGTCGTCTCCTTACAATGATATAGATTATTTTTTGTTTGGTATATATATAATCTCATTTAGACAAAGATTTTCGTTCTTTTAATGTTTTTTTTTTCTCATTCGGTTCTTCTAAATATTTTTTGTGTAAGTTATGACTATTTTCGTCAAACTTAATTTAAGGAATATGAAATAAAACCTATTCTAAATAAAAGTAATATCTTAAGCTACAAAATATATATTTATGAGCATATATTTATTGTCCTTTATGTCCCAAGTCATTGTTGAGCGTTTGAATTATCTTAATTAGATTAATTTTTAATTTTTTAATGTTCGAGAATATTTCTTTAAGAGGAGTCTAGAATTTAATAGTTTGATTTATGTGTACTTTCATAGTGCAAAGATCATATGTAAATATTCCTGAAAAAATCGTAAAGTTGTATTGATGAAGCATCCGGAAGGGCCTTCCGCAATTTGATGAAGAATGAATTTCTCTAAGGGACAACAATATTACTCCCTCCGTTTCACAAAGAATGACCTGGTTTGACTTGATACGAAGCTTAAGAGTACAAAGAAGACTTTTGTATCTTGTGTTTCTAAATTAAAGTTAGGTTAAATGTACAAAATTGTCCTTTGATCTTTTGGCATTAAACATGTCATGTGAAAAGTTAAAATTAAAATGTTGCCAAAAAAAAAAAAAAGAGGTTATTCTTTTTGAAACAAACTAAAAGGGAAATGAGATCATTCTTTTTGAAATGGAGGGAGTATTTTATTGTCGTTCCAAATTTATTTTTCTCCTTCTAAAAATATTTGTTAGAGTAACAAATTAATAAGAACGAAAAGTTGTTTACATTTAACCTCTAACATGTAGATTGTCTCTAAAAAATTATTTATGTTATTGCGGTGTATATTTTTTAACGATCTTAAAATATTAATAACTAAAATTGGTTATCAAAAAATTTCACTGAAATATTGTTACACAAGGAGTTATTCTAACCATAAAATTATCAGATTCTATATTTTTCATGTACAAAATGAAATAGAAAAAAGTGATGTTAAATTGCTACATAAGAACATCACTCAATTTTAACATGAGAATTATGTCATCAAACATATTAAATGATAAATTATGTAAAATATAAAATTAATTAGACATCAAGATATTTTTATTCATTAATTATATATATACAGTTCTTGAGATAGTCAAATCATTTAATTTCTCTAGAAATGTTGTTAAAACCTACAAAAATTACTTTTTTTTAATCATAAATGTCGATTTATTGGAAAGGTTGTTCAAAAGGTTAGATTATTTATGCCCGCGTGAAGCGCGGATAAGTTACCTAGTATATATATATAGGTCTGCCCATGTGGAACCATCACAAATTAGAATTCACTTTTAATTTATTTATATCCAAAACTAGTCTTCCCCTTTCATGAAAATTGTGACATTCACGAGAAGTTGTGACTTTATTGAAGAGTTGCAACTTTTTTATTTGAAAAGTTGTGACTTTAATGAAGAGTTGCCACTTTTATGAAATGTTGTATATGAAAGATTGTGACATTTTTGAAGGTTGGCAACTTTTTCAAATAGTTGTAACATTTCTTAATATTTGTTCACACTATCATTTGTTGTCTATAAATAGAGAAATTTTCTCTAATTTTTAAAACAATCAAAATTTTGAACCTCCACTTCTTCTTCATAATGAAATATTTGTGTACTTTACTCATGTTGAGTGGCTCAGTGACACCATTGCTTATGTTACAAATCATGGTATGTATTTTTACACTTATTAATTTATGCTTATATCATTAAGGATAAATGATAAGATGTAATAATTTTCATTTTCCTTTACATTATTCATCTTTTATGTATGATAATATAGTGTTTTAATTTAAGTAACTCGTAGATTTTAAGTATTATTTAATGTATTTAAGGTATTAAATTCCCACGTGAAGCGTGAGTAATTTTACGAGTAATTTATATTGGCAAATATGTGAATGTAAGGTACAATGTGTATGAAGCTTCTTGTTCGGATACATATACTTCCTGCATTTCAATTTGTTTCTTACTTTGCATTTTAATTTGTTTTAAAAAGGAAAGAATGACAAATCATTAAATCTAATAGATCACGTGACATGTTTCAAGACAATAAGATCAAAGGGAATCTTAGTACGTTCTAGTACTTTTGTTTACAAGATTTGCGAATGTTCTTTTATTTCCTAAATTATGTATCAAGTTAAAATTAGATAAACAAATTTGAAACAATATAACTTTTCTTCTCGATTGGATGGAGTAGGAATTCAACTGGAGTAAATGTTAGTTTTGTATGTTCAGTTCTGATTTCTCTGGATATAAGGGAAATAAAGAATTTATGTCTTCTTTTCTCATTTTAGTACCTTTGCATACATTAGAACCACCATCTATAAAAATTGAATGATTTACTTCCCTATCTTGATTTATGTCTCGATATTTTTCACGAAAAGAAATTTAAGAAAGAAAAAATCTAGTCTAAAAAGAGATAAATTCTTCCAAAACTTTAGTATAAAGGGAAAAGGGTCAAATATGCCACTAAACTATTCAAAAAGGTCTAGATATATCCATCGTTTAAAGTTTGGTTCACTCATGCTATCGCCGTTCAACTTTTGGTCCAAATATGCCCTTATGGGCGTTAGTTGCCATGTTGGACATATCCAACTCATTTTTCATTTGTTTAAATGCCACATGGAATTGCCATGTCATTTTGACCTTACCACATGACATTTATATGAAAATGGAAAGATCTTCGGACTCAAAAACACCTAATCCGACCCATAAATCAACTCCCTTTTAAATAAATTATCCGATCGATTTTCAATAATTTTATTTAATTTTTATTTTTTCGATAAATTCCGAAAATGAGTAATTTATTAATAAAAAAATAGGAAGAATATGAAAAACAAAATAACGCCAAAAATTCAAAACTAATTATAGTAACCTTAAATTCAATTTACACACTTTTTTTAAATTTTTTTATTTTTTTTTGATAAATCCCGAAAATGAGTAATTGATTAATACAAAATATGAAAAAAAAAATAAAATTAACGCCAAAAATTAAAAAAAAAATAAAGTAACCTTACATTCAACAATTTCAATATTTTTTAATTTTTCATTTTTTGGCAAATCCCAAAAATGAGTTTATTAACAAAAAAAATGAAAAAAAATATAAAAATTACGCAACAAATTCACAAATTTTAAATAGGAAAATATGGAAAAAATATAATTTTTTTTTGAAATTATAGAATTTAAGGTTACTATATTTATTTGTGAATTTTGACGTAAATTTTTTATTTTTTTTTCCATATTTTCCCCCTTTTTATTAATAAATTACTCATTTTTGAGATTTGTCGAAAAAAATAAAAATTTTAAAAAAATTGTAGAATGAAATGTTACTATATTTATTTGTGAACTTTTGGCGTTAATTTATATTTTTTTATCATACTTTTGATATTTTTTATTAATCAATTACTCATTTTTGAGATTTATCGAAAACATAATTTTTTTTAAAAAAGTGTTTAAATTGAATTTAAGGTTACTATAATTATTTGTGAATTACAGTTAATTTTATATATTTTTTTTTCATATTCTTCCTATTTTTTTATAAATCAATTACTCATTTTCGGAATTTATCGAAAAAAATAAAAATTAAACAAAATTATTGAAAATCGATCGGATAATTTATTTAAAAGGGGGTTGATTAATGGGTTAGATTAGGTGTTTATGTGTCCGAATATCTTTCCATTTTCATATAAATGTCATGTGGTAAGGTAAAAATGACATGACAATTCCATGTGACATTTAAAGGAATGAAAAATAAGTTGAATATGTCCAACATGGCAACTAACGCCCATAAGGGCATATTTGGACCAAAAGTTGAACGCGAGGGCATGAGTGAACCAAACTTTAAACGGATGGTATATCTAGAACTTTCCGAATAGTTTAGGTGCATAGTTGACCCTTTTCCCTAGTATAAAACAGTCATACACATTTGTATAATTATAGATTATATCACTCAAGATAGAAATGAAAAATATATGATTAAATTATGTTTGAAAGAAAGTAAGACATTCTTTGTTAAACATAATAAAATTTAAAAGATGACACATAAAGAAGGGAGAGATAATACGAAAGAGAATACTTACCACACCTTTTAGGTACAAGGCTTCTGGATTTGCACTCTCCATGCACGTCCTCGTGAACAAAGAACGTTTATTTTCTTTCTCTTCATTTTCACTCTTCCATTGTCATCCTCCTATTGGAAATTCTCTAATGAAATGTGACTATAAACATATGGATCGTTTGAAACTCCATTGAAGATTTTACAACTGATATATAAATTAAGTCTTTATGTTAAAACAAATATTAATTAATAAAATTAATCTGTAATGTAACATTTATGTAATAATAATAATAATAATAATAATAATAATAATAATAATAATAATAATATGAACCTGAACTTGACATTGATATAATCAAAACAAAAAAAGAAGAAGCAACCCTTGCAACAAACTTCAGAAAGGAGCTCATTTGGAAGATATTTGATGGAGGAATTCACAAAATTATTTTTAATTCTATTATATTTTCTTCTTTTTCTTTTCATTATTATTGTTCTTGATGATTGACTTATCTCCATTATGATGCTTTTAACATGTTTCTTTTAAAAAAAGAAAAAAGAAAAGCACACACACACACAAAAAGAAAATAATGTTAGAGTTAAATTCCTTCAATTGTTTAGCACCATTTGTCCACTCATTTTCCTATGCACACTTGGATGTGTATGTTTCTTTTATTTTTCTAGAATTTCAACAATATTTCTATTTCTAAAGAATCATCAACAATCATTTAAAATGTTTTAAAATTATAAATTGTACCAACCATACTTAATACTAGCAGGATTCTATAGAAATGTTTAAAATATAAAAGGTCACCTGACTTCTCGATATGTCATCCATCTACTAAAAAGGGCCCTCCCATCAATCCGTCCTTCTATGAATTTATAAGTCCCGTATATTTTTATGACAACTAACACTGCTAAATTGAAAATGTGCACACCAAAAAAAAAATTAATTTCTACTTTACGTAGTGTGGTGATGTGATGTCGAGAGAATGAAGTTTCAAATAGATGATCATATCATGAAATTTAATATATGGAAGTTTTTAAAGAGTTAGATCAATGTTTTAGAAAAAAGGGAGCTTGGTAACAATATCCTATTTCATAGTTTTTTTTTTTTGCTAAATATCAGACAAATTTTATTTAGATAATAATATGTTCAGACTTACAAAAGTGGAACTAGTATGTGTATATAGAAGGAATATTTTAGTGTTCAAAAAATAAGTTTTTGCTTCTACTTGTGTTTTTAAGAAGTAGAAATTTTTAGCTTCTTTCCAATCGTAGAAAAAACTACTTCTGCTTTTATCTAAAAGTAGTTTTAAGGATTTTTCAAACACTTCAGAAAAAAAATTCCTTTTTCTAAAAAAACATAAATAAAATCTAGCCTCACAACAACAATGTTAAACATGCTCTTATTAAAATGAAATAAGTGCTTAAATCTTATTGTAAAAAAATAGATTAAATGGTCTAAGATTTTTAACCTTTTAAACTTCAAACCTCCATTAAGTGCAAATAAATGAGGCCTAAGAGAAACACTCTAGAAAGTAAAATCCACATAATCATTTGTATCGAATCTTGTCAAGGATTAATAGTAAATTAAAGAGTGTGTCTTTTATCTGACGGGAATTGAGGGTGGGGATTGGATAGGTTGTGTTAACTTTGTACTTGTGAATATTCTCTCGGTATAAGTCATTTAAGTTAGTAATGATCTCTAGTGTTTTGTAATGATATTTTCTCTTCTTTTATAAAGAAGATCTCCTGTGATTAAAGTTAGCGGTGTCTTACAATTCATAAATTTTATTGAAGGAAAGTTAAAATTCAACTATCATACTTATGAGTAAGTTACAAACTTGACTCATTGGTTTGGATTAGTTTTAAGCTAGAAGGGGTAGTTTAGGATCACGTTTGAACCCCAACCTCAAACACCAAAAGAGGACGGGGAACCAACACTCCATTAGATTATTTTTGTCACGTAGTGTGATTTTTGTTATAAATATCTTTATACATAGTATATCCTTTGCTCAACGTGGGTCCGCGGTCCGCCCCAACGTTGATGGAGTTTTGGTGCTAAACTTGATGAGCCTTTAACCAAGTACATGAGCTCCTCATGGAGTGATAAGATTGCTTTGACTAGCAATTTATAGATCTTTTAGTTTAATAAGTTATCAAAAAAAGAATCTTAGTTTAGTAAACATTTATTGTGTTTTATATTAAATCATCTAGCAATGTATAAATCTCTCCCTTCTTCTAAAGACATTTTTTTTAGCAAGAACCTAGCTCCATCAAAGCTACTCGCCTTATTGGAGGCCTTCAGTATTTTTCAAGTAAAACGAGCAAGTCATTATTCACACCCAACATATATTTCTTTTGCATCGCTTTTAATTTTATTTTACCTATCTATTATATGGGTATTTCATTAATTTTTTATTTTCTCAATAAATGGAATTATATTCCTTCTATTATCATTATTCTATGAACTTGATTATGCATTTATTTCTTATATGTTTTTCCCCTCTTGGTGAAAATTAACTTACTGCTTTGGTTGAAAAACACCTATGTCGTTGTGTTTTGGCTTTGAATTGGATGTTCTTTTATCAATCTAACTATCTACGGTAAATATAAAGTTATTCTGACTATGCTACTTATATAGCTTGTTTTCGGAAGTGATTATTTTTTATGAAAATATATGTGTTCTGATTCTTGTTTTGAGGTGTTTGGCTAAGTTTTTTGAGAAAAAATTAAGTGTTTTTGATGGGTAATAGAAGTTGTTATGAAGCCAGAAATGTAGTTTTTTCCTAAGACACTTCTGAGAAACAATACACTTTAAAAACACTTTTTTAAAATCATCTCAAAAGTGCTTTTTTAAATTCATGGACCAATCACAAACTATTTCACACCAAAAATACATTTTTAAAATCATTTTTCAGACTACGCTGATTTTCAAAGTTTGTCTAGTCGAATATAACATGAAAGTACTAATACTATATTTACCTTTTTTCCGGTAGAGATTGGAAGGTGTGAATGGGAAATAAGAATAGAAAATGGAAAATGTGGGTAAACCAATTTTAGAGGAAAAATGAAAAGTCATTGCAAATTGCAAATGAAAAGTCAGTTCTCCCATATTTGTATAAAAAAGGAAAGTTGTTGTCCTTATATTAGGAAACACTTTCTTTAGTTCTTAAAGGGTTAAGAAGAAGGTGCACCCTCGCGCCATCATCGTCATCGTTCGACTTCAGTTATGCTTTGCTTTGACTTTGGTTTTGGCAAATGATTTGATTGATAATACTTTTGGACAAAATATATTTCATCAATCTCGTTAATTAATTTCTTTTCTCTTATAAACTAATTCAGGATGTTAGTTAATTGAAAAATTAATATAATTAATTTCATGTGATGGGATTTATTTGAAATTCGCGTATAACTATAGCATCATTCCGAAGGGACCTGTTCCTTCCAAAAAACATTATATTTTCCGAAGGGACCTGTTCCTTCCGAAAAACATTATATTTGAAGAGGGTCTCATATGTTCCAAAATTACAAAAGAACTTAGTTTCTATACCAGTTCTGACTAAGAAGGGATTCAAATGTGTATTTGTTTTTGATAAAGCTGTAGTGAGTAAGAACGAAATATATGTAGAAAAATGTTACCTGACTGAAGGCCTCTTTAAACTCAATCTAATTGCAGTTTATATGAATAAAAATTATGTTTCTTCTTACTTGCTTGAGTCTAAATGTTTATGGCATTAACTTTTGGGACACTTAAATGTTTTGCCTAAATTTGAGTGCAATAAATCAAAATGTCAAGTTTGCGTTAAATTAAAGTATTCTACGCATAAATTTGTTGAAATGAATTCAAATCTCTTAGAACTAATTCACACTGACATTTGTGATATGAAGTCAACATCATCATGTGGTGGGAAAAAGTATTTCATAAATTTTATTAATGATTGCACTAGTTATTATTATGTCTATTTGCTAAATGGTAAGGATCAAACAATAGATTCATATAAGCAATATAAAACTGAAGTTGAAAATCAGTTGTTTAGAAAGATCAAATTGATCACAAGTGATAGAGGTGGAGAATATGAATCTCTATTTGCAGAAATATGTTTGGAAAATGGAATAATCCATCAAACTACTACTCTTTGCTCTCCTCAATCTATTGGCAGAAATTAAAAATAGAACTTTAAAGGAAACGATGAATGTCGTACTTATAAGTTCAGGCGAACCACAAAACTTGTGGGGGAAATCTATCTTATAGCAAATCGAATACTCAATACAGTGTCTCACACGAAAAAACATGTTATTCCATATGAGAAATGGAAAGGTAGAAAACCCAACTTGAAATATTTCTAAATGTGGGGGTGTACAGTCAAAGTCCTGGTTCCTATACTAAAGAGGGTGAAAATAGGGCCTAAGACTGTGGATTGTGTATTTATTAGATATCACAAATAATAAGACATGTCAATTTTTGGTTCATAAGTCTGAACATCCTGATATTCACGATAATACGTCAATGGAATTAGATAATGCCAAAAAACATTTAACATATCTATCCGTATAAAATTAGACTTGAGTCATCTAGTAGGTGGTCGAAATAACCCCGAGAACAACCAAAAGAAAATGAAACAAATGAAGAGAGGCCAACACACAGTGAATGTCAAAGGACAACTACTTCATTTGGATATGATTTTGTAACAGTCCTTCTTGAAAGTGAGTCTCAAATCTTCAAGGAAGCGATGTTGTCTAACGACTCAACCTCTTGGAAGGAGGCTGCCAGTAGTGACATTGAATCAATCTTAAGAAATCATACCTAGGAGTTGGTTGATCTTCCTCCATTGAAAGAACCCTTGGGTTCAAAATAGATCTTCAAAAAAGGATGAAAGATGATGAAACTATTGATAAATATGAAGAAAGACTTGTTTTCAAAGGCTTTAGACAAAACAAAGGTCTTGATTATTTTGACACATACTCGATAGTGACTATGATTACATCAATTCGGATGATAATTTCCCTAACTACAGTATACAGTCTTGAAATTCATCAAATGGATGTCAAAACGGTCTTTTTAAATGGAGAGATAGAGGAAGAGATTTACCTGGAACAGCCAGAGGGCTTCGTAGTTTCCGGTAAAGAAAAGAAAGTATGCAAACTTGTTAAGTCATTTTATGGACTAAAACAAGTACTGAAACAATGACATGCAAAGTTTGATCAAACCATGTTGTCATTTTATACCTATATGTGGATGACATGTTGATAATGAGGAAAGACTTTGCCAATGTAAAAGCTACTAAGTGTATGCTCGCTAGTAAGTTTGATATGAAAGATATAGGAGTTTCCGTTTAATATTGGGAATTATGATTCACAAAACTTCTAGCAGTCTAGCATTTTCTCAATCTGATTATATTCAAAAGGTACTTGAAAAGTTCAAGTATTTGAATTTCAAAAATGCAAAGACCCCATTTGATGCGAGCCTTAATCTTGCTAAGAATTAAGGTGAAAGTCAGTCTCAATTGGATTATGCTAAAGTATTGGGAAGTTTGTTGTATGTCATAATTTGTACACGACCAGACATAGATTGCGCTATAAGTAAACAGAGCCAATACAGAAGTAATCCTAATCAAAATCATTGGTTGGAAATAAATAGAGTTTTGGGGTACTTAGATGACACTAAAAATTATGCTTTGCATTACAACAAATATCCAGCAGTTCTTGAAGCATATAGTGATGCAAATTGGATTACTGGGTCAACTGAAATGAAATTGACGAGTGGATATGTTCTCACTATTGTTGGAGGAGCAATATCTTGGAAATCATCTAAACAAACATGTATAGGTCGCTCTACAATGGAGTCTGAATTCATCGCCTTAGACAAGACAAGTAAAGAAGTTGAATGGCTCTAGAATTTCTTAGAAGATAATTCATTTTTCCCAAACCAATTTCCCCTATATACATACACTTTGATAGTCATGCTGCAATAAGAAGGGTTGAAAGTGTTATGTACAATGGGAAGTCTCGTCACATAAGACAAAGACATAACTCTGTTAGATAACTACTCTCTATTTGAATTATTACAATTGACTATGTAAAGTCAAAGGCTAATGTGTCTGATCCACTTACAAAAGTCCTAACTAGAGACGGAGTTGAGAAATCATCGACGGGAATGAAATTATGGCCGAAAAAAGTCATCGTGGCGATAACTCTACCTAGAAGACTCGAGATCCCAAGATCTAGGTTCGAAAATATAAAACAAAGTCATAGATGACGGTTCAACATTATCAAAAATTATTTTATGGTCCTTTCTCATGATGAGAAAATGTTCACTAACAAAGATAAAAACATAAGGACTTTTAATGTTTTTTAAAGTTTGATACAGAGTATATCAAATAGTGTACCTACGGGATAACACATTTAGAAACCACCCATTTAAGTGTGAAGTGTAAGTTGCTTCAGGAGGATTCTATAAGGCCAGTTCTCTAAGCACTTGATATGTTCATAGATGAAACAAACAAAACAATGAGACCAAAAAAAAGTTCAAGGGTTGATTGTATGGCTTATGTTTTCTAGGTATGAACCAAAGCTCGACGGTTTAAAGATATCACATCTACCGATTGACCGAATATATAAGATATATGTTCACTATGAAAAGTTTAAAGGAAACCTACTTATACAGATGCGATTAACCCTTATTTACGAGACACAAGTTTTTCATGCATATGTTTTGACATTTGTCATTCCCCATTCATGTGGGTGATTTTTGGGTTTTAGCAAGGTGTGAATGGGAAATAAGAAGAGAAAATGGAAAATGTGGGGGAACCAATTTGAAGAGAATATGAAAAGTCATTGCAAATGAAAAGTCATTTCAAATGAAATTGGTAGAAGAAAGGAAAGTTATTGTCCTTATATTAGGAAACACTTTCTTTAATTCTTAAAGGGTTAAGAAGAAGGTGCCCCCTCATGTCGTCGTCATCACTCGGTTTTTGTTTTGGCTTCGTCTTTGAATTTAAATTTGGCAAATTATGTGATTGATTGATAGTATTTTTGGATAAAATTTATTTCATCAATCTCATTAATTATTTTCCTTTCTCTTATAAATTTATTCAGATGTTAGTTAATTAATTAATTAACATAATTAATTTCATGTAACGGGATTTATTTAAAATTCGCGTGTAACGGTAACATCATTCTGAATGGACCTGTTTCTTCTGAAAAAACTTTTTTTCAAAGGACACAACATTCTGGAAAGACATGTCTGAACAGAAGCGTTCACACCATTGTCGAACAGACGTGTTCCTTGTTGCAAATGTCTATAAATAGAGATGATTTTTCCATCTTTTTACACTGAATTTTTTTTCTTCTCTGCATGTATTTTTCTTACATAAATAAAATTATCGATCGAGTGAGTCTATGAGTGGTCTCGTTGTTGTTCTTGCATTCACTGAAGTTTGTGAAGTTTGAGGTATCACTAATTTTCTAACAGGTTAATCCGTTTTATCTTGTGAGGAATTAATCTGCAACCTCGGGTACCTTAGGGGATTCAATTTCTTAAGGAAACACAATGGTTTCTGTGGACTCAAATTTTATTTTCTGTCTGTTTCATCTATTATTCCATTTTTGTTTTTTCTGCAAACCTGAATACAAGAGAGAACAATATATACTTTCTAGAGGTATATAAATATTGATAATAATTGTTTTATAGTCATAAAAGAGAATCACCAAAAATATCTATTACAACAATTAACGACATATTATGTATATGTGATATATGTATAATAAAGTTGTTATAAACATTTTTAAAAAATTCATTTTCTTTTGTTCCATCAAGTTGAATTAAATCATTGGTTTTTATTGTACTTGAGTATTTATTATTTTACGTAAATAATTGACCAAAGTTTTCTTATGTTAAACATGTGTATAAATGTCTCAAAACATTTAACCGATAAAAGACCTTGTATGAAAAGTTCTAAGTTACTAAAAATGATAATAATAAATAAGTTAGATGAAACCAAAATGATGTTGATGTTGACAATTCATTTGGATATAATATTGTTATTGAAGAAATGCAAGAAGGCTAGAATCTTCAACGAAAGTCTATTGATAAATGTAGAGAAAAGAGTAACCGACCAAAATGGAAAGTTGCGATCGAAGAAGAATGAACTTCACATGAGAAACATTATTTTTTTGGACATGTAGCTAGATACATTTGTTGGGTATCTCTGTCGAAAAATAATTTGGGAAAAATAATCGAGTTTTGGCGAATTGGGGTTGGAAAAACGACGAAGGAAATTAGTCGAGAGAATTTGGGCACTGGCTTTGCATCGAGGACCTACTCCTTAGATTTGGAAAATTCTTGAGTGGAGCGGAGAGATCACGGACCATTCTTCCTCAAAAAGTATGTTCGCGACCATAATTTAAATACATCTCTACGTCACAGACTAGTATGCAAACAATGGTTTCTTGATATTTTCTTATGATTAACTATATAAAATCACTCATAAACTTCATGAGATCGTTTCTATCACAAATCTTAATCCTTGACTCCATAAATCAAGGAAAGTTTAGAGTCAAGTAAAGTGAAGTTAAGAGTCTAAGTCTAAAGTTAAAAAATAAGTCAAGAGGAGTTTGTAATGTTTTCAAAAGTCTTTCACAATCGTTTTAACTTTGTTTTAAGACTTAAGTTTCGAGTTAAGCAAAGAGTAAAGAGTTGAGTTCATTTCTCAAAAATATATAAAATAACTAAGTATTCCCAAGAGTTCAAAATATTTTCACATTTGAGAAAGAAAGGGAACATCGATTCCAAGATGGAGTTTAAGTTAAGTTAGTAATTATCTCAAATCAAAGAAAGAAGTTTGGTTTAAAAGCATATGAGCTAAGTATATTTTGGGAGTAGTATTGAGCACCGATATGGGCATACAAGTTCATATTAACTCAAGTTTCCATAAACTATGTAGCCATCATGAGTAGTAAAGATCATACTTTTTAGATGAATCCTTAAGTGTGTTTTTTAGCATACACTAGTGGATCTACTTAGTTATGACGTTCTATATGACGACAAAGAATAGGAAAATTGTGACATCGTGCGCATGACTTTGTATCACAACTTGTAACATCTAAAAATTTGAAATAACTAGGAATAAACATAGAATTGGAAACAGTCATTTTTGGAAAGAATGAAAATTCTGGAAATTTGTTTAAGTTAGGAAAAGTGAGTTTTTGGTCAACTTCAAATGACTATAACTTCTAGATCAGGATGATTTAGGTGTATTTTCAGATATGGTAGGAAATTCCTTGGAATAATCTTTCCAACACTACCAAGTTTGCGCGATTACGAGTTCGTATAAGTGAGATATGCCCTTTGGAAGTTGGGTTGTTTGAATAAGGAAAGTCTAATCCCAATTTTGGAAGGGTAATTTACTCTTTTCCTTACCTAATTATTTTAATTTGTTTTTAGGATTTTAATTGGGGTAATGTAAGATTTTAGTCAATTTATAAAATTGGAAATTCTCTCTAAATCGTGGAAAATAGAGAAAGGAAGAGAAAGGGAAAGAAAAGCTCTAAATTTGCCAAGAACGATCAATTTTGGTTGTGGATTTCGGCAAAGAATAAATCCTACAAGGTATGTGATTCTTTCTTAGAATTGGGTTCATTCCCCACGCGCCAAACATGTTATTTCAACGTGAATTCTTCCTAAAAGAGTTTGAAAGTTGATGTTCTTGATATGTATTCTTGAAATTGATATTGTTCTTGAGTTTGGTTGAAAGTGAGAAGTTGTTGAGATCATTACGTCAAGGTATTGAGTGGGTTTGAGTTAGGTTCTTAAGTACATTTTTGGGTATCTGTATCTAAAAATAATTTGGGGAAAAGAACCGAGCTTGGGCGAATTGGGGCTAGAAGAACGAAAGAGAAATTTACTTGCGCAAATTTGGCACTGGCTCCGTGTTGCAGACCTGGTCCCCAGATTTGGGAAAAATACCTTCGCGTCGCAGAAGGTGACAGACCGTTCTGCTCAAAAATTAATTCGCGACCAAAATTTATATACATCTCTGCATCAGTGACCTACCTTTAGACTGTGAAATTTTGATTTCTTCTCATTTTTAGCAATCTGAAAACACTCTTAAATATCATGAGATCTTTTCTATAACAAATTACAATCCTTGATTCCATAATTCAATTCATGGAAAGTTAAGATTCAAGTTTAGAACTTAAGAAGCAAGTCAAGGGAAGTTCATTTAAGTTTGCAAAAGTCTTTCACAAACTTTTTAACTTTGTTTTAAGACTTAATTTCAAGTTAAGCAAAGAGTAACAAGTTAAGTTTATTTCTCCAAAAAGTTATAAAGGAACTAAGTATTCCCAAGATTTTAAAATGTTTTTACATTTGAACAAGAAAGGGAAACACCCATTTCTGATAGAGTTTTTAAGCTAAGTTTTGAGTAATTATCTCAAACCAAGGAAAGAAGTTGTATAACACTTATGAGCTAAGTATATTTTGAGAGTAGTATTGATAACCGATATGAGGGTGCGAGAACATATTAACTCAAGCCTCCATAAACCATGTAGATATCATGGGTAGTAAAGGATCATACTTTTTAGATCACTCCTTAAGATGCTTTTAGTATAAGCTAGTCGATCCACTAAGTTAAGTGTTCTATATGATGGCAAAGTATACGACAATTCTGACGGCGTGGGAAAGATGATGTATCACCACTTAGGATCATAATGGTGGTTGTCGGTTAGACAATCTCCCACATAAACTATATTACTCTATTATATGAGTAAAATTTAGTTTTTTATTGCATTTTATTTAACGAACTAAGTTGCTTTTACTGTTTTTATAAAGATTTTTCATATATTTCATGTGTTTTATTGCTTTTATTATGAGTTGAGAAGAGCCAAGGTACGTGTTTCATTTAAAATCTTTTCAACTCTATGTTATGTTTAGCATTCCAGCTCACATACTCGTACATTCAATGTACTGATGTCACTTGGATTGCAACATCTTATGATGCATATGCAGGTGACCAGGATCAACATCCAGCTCCTCGTTGATTAGGTTCAACACTCAGAGTCAGTTTATGATCCTCCTTGCTTTTCGGACGACTCCTTTTTACATTGTTTTCTAGTTTTGAGTTGTTAGGATGATCGAGAGTCCTATACCAACATCTCTCTTTGTTTAGAGGCTTCGTAGATAGTTAAACAATTAGTAGTTCAGTGTCTTTACATTTTCATTTCATATGTTAAGACTTGAGTTGCCATTTTGGCCAAGTTGAATGTTGAATTTTAAACGCTCTGAGTTAGTTTATTTTTTTAATGTAAGTATAGTGGTGTTGATCATTATAAATAATAATGTAGTATCCCGCTGAGTAAGTAATTCAGGTGAAGGGTTATCTTGGGGCCAACAATGGTTCTCGAGTGCCGGCCACGTCCAGGGTGTAGGTGTGGGGCGTGACACCACTTAGGCTCATAGTGGTGGTTGTTGGTTAGAGAAACTCCAACAAAGACTATATTACTTTATTATATGAGTAAAGTTATATCTTTAATGCATTTTCTTTAACGAACTAAGTTGTTTTCCACTGTTTATACAAGTTTTCTATATATTGCATGTGTTTTATTGCTTATGTTGAGTAAGTTTTTCACAAGTTGAGTAAAGCCAGGGTAAGTGTTTCCTTCATATTCTTTTCAGTACTATGTATGTGTAGCATTCCAACTCGCATACCTGTATATTCAATGTACTGATGACAGTTGGCCTGCATCATTTTATGATGCAGTCGTAGGTAACCAGGATCATCACCCAATGCATCGTTGATCAAGTTGAGTACTCAGAGTTTGTTGGTGATGTTTCTAGCTTTTAGGAGGTCTGCTTTTATCATTTGCTTTTAGTATTTTATAATTAGGATGATCGGGGGTCTTGTCCTGACATCCCTCTTTACTTTAGAGGCTTTATAGACAGTTAGCTGTCAGTTGTCTTTACATTATTATTTCCAATGTTAAGACTTGAGTTTCCATTTTGGCAAAGTTGAATAACTTTCTAAACGTTTTAAGTTATTTTGTTAGACAAGTTGAGTAGAATTACAGTTGATTAATTTAATAATTCTTAGATTCTTCCGCTGAGTAAGTAAGTCATACCAAGGGTTCTCTTAGGGCCAACAGTGGTTATCGAGTGCCTTCTTTCATGCCCCAAGCCTACACCCTGGGCGTGGCCGGCACTCGAAGACCATTGCTGACCTCGAGCGGATCCTTGGCCTGGCTTACTCAGCGGAAGACTTAAACACAAAACTCAACAAATAACTTAAAAGTAAAACTTATCCAAAATGACAACTCAAGTCTTAATCATTTATAAGTGAAATGAAAAGACCAAAGAAACTAACACTAACTGTCTATGAAGCCTCTAAAATAAAGAGGGACTTTGGGATAGGACCCCCAATCATCCTAATAAGTGAAAATAAAAGCAACAAATTGAATGATAAAGATGTCCTCCGGAATGAAGGGAGGCTCACCAACTAACTCTGAGCTACTAACTGGATCAACGAAGCGCCGGATGCTGATCCTAGTTACCTGTGTCTTCATCATGATATGATGCAGGTCAACTGGCATCAGTACATTGAATGTACGAGTATGCGGGTTTGATTTCTAAAACAACATAGGCTTGAAAGAGATTATGAAAGAAACATTTACCTTGACTTTTCTTAACTTATGAATACTTAACTGAACTCATTTAACTATAAATCAGTTTAAAAGCAATTGCATAATAAAGATAAGTTGTTTAAAACCATAATGTAAACTCTTTAAAAGCAAGTGCATAATAAAGATAAGTTGTTTAAAACCATAATGTTAACTCTTTGTATATACAAAGATACAAAATAACACTCATATGTATGTAAAAGTACAAAATAAATTGATGTCAATTATAAATCAAAATAAAAGACATATCATGCTTCCTCTCAAAGTCTACTTGTGCAATACATGAATAAAGTCTCATACCCCCATTCATACTATGTAGTTTCTCTTTAGGAACCATGCAACTACTATTGTGTGAGTTTCTCTAACAGACAACTATCACTTAATAGTTATAGTGATGATACCGCGTTACTCGGCACACGCTGCCCGGCCATCCTAACCTTGCCAGAGTATAAGACCTAAAATGCCTAATAGATCCACTAGTCTATTGTGAAAAGAATTCATCTAAAAAGTGTGACCATTTTCTACCCATGATGGATACATGGTTTTCATGGAGACTTGAGTTAATATGAAACTCATATCCCCACATCCGTGTTCAATACTACTTCCAAAAATATACTTATCTTATATGTTTTGAAAAACAACTTTTCCTCTGATTTGAGATTATTTCTTAAAAAATTAGCTTAAAGGCTAACTTGGAAATCTCTGTTTCCATACTGGATTCATTTTATAAAGCTATAACTCTTTTCTGAAAACTAGCCCAAAGGCTCTTTAGAAATCTTAGTTTCCGTTCTTGTTCAAATGTGAAAAACATTTCTTTTAAACTTTTTCGGGAATACATAGTCCCCATATATTTATTTTAAGGAAGAACTTCAACTCTTTACTCTTTACTTAGCTTGAAACTTGAGTCTTAAATCAACTCTTTGGGAATACTTAGTTCCCTTACATTTCTTTGAAAGAAGAACTTCAACTCTTACTCTTTATTTGACTTGAAACTTGAGTCTTAAATCAACTCCTAGGGTATACTTAGTTCCATTATATTATTAGAATAAAGAACTTCAACTCTTTACTCTTTACTTAACTTGAAACTTGAGTCTTAAAACAAAGTTAAAATGTTTATCAAAGACTTGAAACTTTAAGAAACTTTGCTTTGATTTACTTCTTAACTTCTGGAGTTTAACTCTTAACTTCTTTGACTTTAATCTTAGCTTTCCTTGAATTGGATTATGGATTCAAGGTTCATTATCTCATGTTTATGGATGATTTCATGATGTTTAGATGTACCTTAGAGTGTTGGAATCAACTAAGAAACATGGGCACATCACATAGGAACTAGTAAGAAAGAGTGGGGAATGAACAGGGTGAATTGACGTCCTTGGCGCTCTGAGAGGCGTGGCCCCAAACTTCAGAGGCCAAGTTGGGGCACTCTGTCTGGCGCGCCACCCCAAGGCCCTACGAACAGAGATTTTCCAGTGGGTCTATGGGAGGCGTGGCGCCCTAAGGCCCTATGGACAGGCATTCTCGACTTTTCTCCTCCGTTTTCACCTCTAATCCCTCTAAACTTCCATGGTTCTTTCCCCAAACACTTGGGATCATTAGTAACCTCAACACCTAATAGATTTAACTCAAAAAAAAAACTCGAAAATAGGAATCAAATCAACACTAGGCATCCAACAACTCAACCAACAAGAATTCAACAATGTTCTTCAAGAACTTCACCTTTTTTATCATTCAACCAACTCGAAAATCAATTAGTTGAAACAAATTTGGTGTTTGGGTGAACTGAACCAACACTAAAAGATCTCGTATACATTTTTAGGGATCACCCCGACGAATTCCACAAGCTGAACATCGACAATCTTGAACGTTCTTGCTTCTTCTTCTCCTTTCTCCTCTTTTTTCCTCTTCTTTTCACTTCTCTCAAAACCCTAACTTGTTTTTCTAAAAGTGTGAACTGAATAAGATCTGTTTAGTCCCCAATTTATTACCCAAAAGCTAAATAAAAAATTAGGTAAGGAAAAGACAAATTTGCCCTTCTAAATCCAGATTGGACTATCCTTAATCTAACATCCCAACTTCCGAAAGGTATACCTCACTCATACGATATCGAAATCGCGCAAACTCGGCGGGATTGGAAAGATATCTCTAAGGCTTTCCAACCATATCAAGAAGTACCTCTAACTCATTCTAAACTAGGAGTTGTGGACGTTTGAAGTTGATCGAAAACTCACTTTTTCTTAACTTAAGAAAATTTCCAGATTTTTAATTCTTTCCAAAACTGACTATTTCAACTTCTAAGATTCTTCCAATATATTTCTATTTGCGAGATGTTGAACATGTCATGTCTGGGATGTAGTCTCGAGGCGTGACAAACTTGAAGAGAAGCTGGAAAAGAAGAAAGAAGAAGAAAACAAAGAAGAGGAGAAGTAGGAAGAAGTTCAAGAAAAATAAGAGGAGATGCATGAAGAAGAAGAAAAAGAAGAGGAGAAGCAGGAATAAGACAAAAAAGAACAGGAGAAGCAGGAAGACAATGTAGAAGAAAGCTTGGCAGAAGTGGGAAAAGAAGGCAGTGATGAAATTTCAGTGAACGTGGTGGTTATTATTATGGAACTCAATGGTGATGAGTAAGTTATTGTTTTTTTAAGATAATTTGTTTATGAAGTGGGTTTTAAGACAATTGATTTTTGAAATGGTTGGTTTTTGGTGGTTGATGTGTAAGACAATTGTTTTTTGAAATGGTTGATTTTTGGTGGTTGATGATTAAGAAAGTTGATTTTTTAAATAATTAGTTTTTGATGGTTGAATATTAAGACAATTAATTTTTGAGTTAGTTGTTTTTTGAAGTGCCTTTTAAGACAATAGGTTGTTGATGTAGTTGGTTTTTGAATTGATATTTTAGACAGTTGGATCATGTAAATGTTATTTTTGTTTTGATGGATATTGTTGTAAGTTATCGACCTTAAATTTTATATGTAATGCATTGTCTTACCATACGAGAAAAACTTCATTTTGTTAATAGGCTGTAGTACTATAGGAGTAAAAGATATAAAATTTAACTACTGCATCCCTATTACACATTTTCAAAAAGCAACCACTAACAACAAACAATAAAATATTATTTTTAGGTCTTTTTCTTTCTCTTCGGTCAATATCAACCTTTGTTTTAGTTGATCTCTATATATTTCGATGTCTTTTAGCAATCCTTTAAAGTGATTCCTCTGTTCTTCGGCTTTTTAAAATAAAGCCAATAGAAAATTCCTATTTTCTTCGAAGTTTTGAAGCCTTTCTAATATTTGAAATTTGGTAACTCCCTGAAAATTTGATGTCTCGAGTCTCAGACTCAATTATATGTATGATACTTTCAATTTTTTTAAAAGGAGTTGGTATTTAAATCTTAGGATACAGATATTTTGTCAAGCTTTAAGGTATTTACACTAACAAAAAGTTCAAATTTAGGTAAGATTTTTTTTTTGATATACATGATATTATGAAAAATATTATTGATAAGTGTGAGATTGTTGAGTTGTTGCAATATGTCGGATTCCCACATGGAGGCTAAGAGCCACCCTTTTTCCCATATAAGAACAAGCTCGAGAACACACACACACACAAAATTACATAAATACAAATCTTATTTTTATCATAATCTCAAAAATATCCTACCATTAAATTTTTCTACATAAATCCCGGCCTCTCAAATACATCTTTATCACCTCTCGAGTATATCTCTATCCTCTCTTGAATACATCCTCTTCTCTTGGATACATTTCTATTCCCTCTCGGATGCATTCCTCCTCTCTCGGATACATCCCCATCACCTCTCAGATACATCTCTCCTATTAAGTAATGTATCATTCGCAATCCGTAAGCTACGTATCCACAGGTTTTCCGATGTATCCAAGATCCTATAATTTCAAGGAATTTTAGTAATTTTGAAAAGAATAGGGAAAGGATGTAATTAACTCTTAAAGATATGTAATTTATATGATTTTTACATATATTTTTATTATATATCAAAATGACTTGGGGCTTGGGGCTTGGGTGTGTGCCTGGATGGGTCTGATCATTCATTAAAGATTCTATTTTCATAATTTATTTTCAACTTTTTTATTTATTTGATGTTGTAATTTTAATTAAATAGAATAGTTGCGTTTGTTCAGAAAAGGAGCAACTTTCATGAGAAGTCTCTTTGACAAGCTCTATAAATATGATTAATTTCCCAATGTAGCATATTCAGTTGCATATACATTTCAACCTTTGTTGTATCCTGATAGAGAATTGTTTGTAATCCTAAAAGTATATACATGCAACAACTCTCGAAAGATAGTGATCATAATTATTATGATTTAGAGCCTGTTTGGTATTGCTGCTAAAACTTGCTTATTTTGTAGAAACACTTTTTTTATAATAACTTTTCAGAAGTACTTTGGTAAAAATAACAATTTGTGTTTGGATAATTCATTTTAAAATGCTATTGATAACAAAATTGTGTTTGGTTAATATTTTTTTAAAATGCTTTTGAAAGTCAAATTACGATAAAAGGCAAGTATTAATGCATTTTATATTAATATTATTTTATAGAGAGAAAATAATTTAAATATTTATTTAAAAATTTAATCAAATTAAAATGTATATACTCAAATTTTCAATCAATACTATGCATAAATACATAAATAAAATATTAAAATAAATAAATAAGTCCTTCATATTTTCAAGCCTACAAAATTTTGGTATTACCTTTATTCCTAATTTTGTAAAATAATATGTAAAATAATAAGCATAAAAATTATTATATCAATATGAAAATTAAAAATGAAATTTTTGAATGAATTTTAAACAAACTTATGATATATGCTAATTAATTAATAAACCATGTATTGTTAAATATGTATATATAGAAGGAAAATTTTAGTCTTCAGAAAATAATTTTCTGTTTCTACTTTTGTTTTTTAGAACTAGAAATTTTTAGCTTCTTTTCAACTGCAGAAAAACTATCCATGCTTCTATTTAAAAGGAGTTTTAAGGATTTTTTGAACAATTTTTTTTTTGAAAAAAAGTCCATATTTTTCTAAGAAATAAAATTTAAATCTAGCCTCGCAACAAAAATGTCAAACATGCTCTTATTATGCTTAAGTCTAATTGTGAACAAATAAATTCAATGGTCTAAGATTCGAACCTTTTAAATTTAAGACCTCCCTTAAGTGAAACTAAATTAATCTTTAAGAGAAATACTCTAGAAAGTAAAATCCATGTAATCACTTGTAACAAATCTTTTCAGGGATTAATCGTAAATTAAAGAGTGTCTCTTTATCTTAGTGGAGTTGAGGGTGGGGGTTGGGTAGGTGGTGTTGACTTTGTACTTGTGATCTCTTAAGTTAGTAATGATCTCTCGTATTTTGTTATGATCTTTTCTCTTTGTTTAAAGATCTCATTACATTTTTGTTAGAGAGAGACATAGAGTCACCACTGAAGTTGTCCCGAATTTCAAAAAGACACCTTAACTTTGCAACCATTTTATTACCCCAATAAACAATTTTGAATAGATATTATTATATCATTTTTCCTCCACCTGACATGGAGAGTGGTGTGCACTCTTTCAAAGAGAGTGAACAACCTAAAATGACTAAGATAATTTTATTTTTTACAAATCTTTACCCTTCTTCTAAAGCCATAATTTAGCTATATCTAACAAAGCTATTGGGAGGCCTTCAGTAATTTTCAAGTAAAAGGAGTAAGTCATTGTTCACGTCCATCATATATTTCTTTTGCCATCATTTTTAATTACTCCTTTCGTTCCATTTTATGTGACACTTTTCAGATTTCGAGATTCAAACAAGTCTAACTTTGACCGTAATTTTTTCATAGATCTTTTAAACATTTTGAACTATCACCTGTTGTAAACTATAGTAATTTTAACGTAGTTTATAAATATATAAATTTTATTTCAAAAAAATTGAAGATTACATGCACAAATTCCCTGTCAAACTAAACTGGTTGACTCTCTAAAATTGAAAAGTGTCACATAAATTGAGAGTTCTTTCTACCGTATATATTATGTATTTCATTAATTTTTACTTTCTCAATAAATGAAATTATATTCCTTCCACGATCATTATTCTATGAACGTGGTTATCCATTTATTTCATATATTTTCCCCCTCTTGGTGAATAATAACTTACTACTTTGATTGAAAAACACCTATGTTGTTGTGTTTTTGACTTTGGATTGGATTATTTTATCAATCTGACTATCCATGATAAATATAAAGTTATTGTGATGATTCTATAGCTTGTTTGGCCTTGTTTCTAGGAGGTCGGTAGTGATTATTTTTATGAAAATATACTTGTTCTGGTTCTTGTTTTGAGGTGTTTGACTAAGCTTTTGAGAGAAAATAAGTGTTTTTGATCAGTAATAGAAGTTGTTATGAAGCCAAAAATGTAGTTTTTCCCTAAGACATTTCTGAGAAAAAATACACTTAAAAACATTTTTTAAAAGTGGATCAACCGAATTAAACGCCGTTTGTCAAGTTTTCTAGGGAATTAAATGTTGATAAAGTTATAGTGGCGATGCTACATGCCTAAATGTTGCTTGAATTGACCGTGCGAAGATGAGCTGGGTAAACGAGGGTGAATGCCTTAATAAGGAGGTGTGATTGATTGGATACAATGGGTATGAAGAGAGGTAGAGGTAAGTCGAAGAAGTGTTGGGGAAAGGTGATTAGACAAGATATTGTTGGGTTTTAAAGGTGTGAACAGAAAATGAAGAGTTGTGACTCTCCTGAAGGGTTGTCACTTTGTCGGAGGTTGTGACCTTTATGAAAGGTTGTATTCTTTCTAAAGGGTTTTGACCGTTTAAAAATGTTGTGCTTTTTCCAAAGTGTTGTGACATTTCAAGAAGGTTGTCTTCTTTCCTAAGAATTGTGACCTTTACCCTTTATTTACTATAAATAGAGAGGTTGTCTCTCATTTTTCAGCATTGTATTCTTCCATTATTTTGCATACATTTCTTACAAAACAAAATTGATCGATCGTGTCTGTATGTGTGATTCGTTGCTGTCATTTTGAGTTCGTTGAGATTATTGAAGTTTGAAGTATCGCTACTTCTTTAATGGTTAATCCATTTTTTCTTGGGAGGAGTTCATCTGTAACCTCGGGTACTTGAGGGGATTAAATTTCTTAAGGACACACAATTGATTCCGTGGACTCATATAGTTCTTTGTGTTTTTCTTTTCATATTTTATTTCTTCTAGTTTGCTAATTTGAATACATGAGATAACAAACTTAAGAAATTTAAATTGATGGTATTTTCTATGGTAAGGAAATTACTTCTATATTCTGTGTTCTTTTTGTTGGAAAGAAGAAGAAGAAAAAGAAAATTATTTTATCGTATGATAAAAGAGATTTGAGATGAATTAGTACTACTTTAATATGTTCGAGTATATAATTTGTAGTAAGTTTTTCTTTGATGGGTAAGATTAATCTTATATTCTTCCCAAGTGCATTCAAGCATTGCTCCCCTTCAGTTTTCTTTTCAATAAGAAAAGTTATTTTGTGCATAAAGGTTAAGATATGCACTTTAAAAAAAATAATTCTATGTTCTTGGTTTTACATAACTATGAGAAGAAGTAAATGTTCAAATATTTGAACCTGATTTTAGTTTCTTGTTGAAATTAAATGTCTTCTTTAGAAAAATAAGAATATGATGGAAACTGAGAAAAGGAAAAAAAAAGTAGTAAGGTACGTGACTTGCATGGAATCATTGCTCACAGATAGAATATGATTCAACGAGAATAAAAATCAAGTTCTATTTTTATTTCACTTGATTTTTTTTCTCCCTATCCTTTATAAGTTATGATATTTATCTCATAAATTTTAGGATAGATGGTCATTATGTGATGATTATTACTAATATGTATTATGTTAAGAGGGGGGGAAAAACTTTTGTAGTTTTATACTCCATGAAAAAAATTGATTGTGTTTGACTTTTGGAGACTAAAATCTTCTGATATTTTTTTTGTACTCCTTTGGTTTGAAGAATATAAGAACTTTATGAACAAATCTGATTGTGCAGTGGTTTGAACAATATAGAAACTTCACCAATTTTTAGATACTCTGCTTCAATGAATATTCTGACTTGAAGAGTACAAAATCTTCGTCAAGAATATTAAGGCTAAATAATTTGAAAAAAAATCTTCATCATTAGCTAGAAACAGTGTTGTATTTGAGGTTTCTCGAGATTAAAACCTTTTTGGTTTACTACTCTGTCTGAATGTGAAACTGATTCGAAGAATATAAAATCTTCATCAGAATTCAAGGTTCATTCAGTTAACAATTAAAAGAATATAAAAATTTTTATTATTAATCTAGAAACAAGTTGTATAAAGATTGAATCATTATTGTTAGTATTCTAAATACTAAGTTGTCTGTCTAGTTGGGACAGAAAGGAAAAAAAAACTAGTAACATAAAATTAGTGATTTTTGTGCCTACAAAGGGTGTTTCTATGGATTAAATCTCCAAAAGAAGGTTTCGTGATGTCAATGTGTATTTGATGGTATACAATTTGAAAACATGAAAAAACAAGTATGTGGAAAATAATTTCAAATATTTGAAAAATATATTTGAGTATATATTTAAAATGTGGGGGTTCTTTACTTGTGAAAAAGACAAAATTAGACTTACTATCTAATTTAAATTTGAAAGTACAAGATATGAAATTTGATGATATTCTTGTATTATGTTAGACCCACAAAATTCTTGGAGTATATTTGATATTGTGGTCGTTGAGACTCTTTTTACTAGTATATGATATGACTAGTATAAAACAACAAAATTATATTACTCGTTCAAAGAAATTGTATTCTTTGATGAAAAAGTTTCACTTAAATTATTGTGATTTTTCATGAAAAAAAATATGTCAATTAAATTATTATTTTTTGTAGACATGAACATTGGTGAAAAGTGGCATGTTATGTTTTTGTTGTAAAACAAACTTTTGGGTCATATTTTCCTTATTGGACAAATGAGACTATGGTCATGGGTAATTCTATAAGAAATTGAATGTTATGGAAGGTTCTTCTGAAAAGGACATATGACAAGGTGTTGACTGTAAAACAATGTCTGTATTTGAGAAAATTATAAAAAAAAATAGTAAAGAACAAAATATTTGTGGGAAAAGGTTATCTCATAGAAGGTATTTTCAAACTTAGTATTTTTGTTTGTTCTTACTTGCTTGACTCAAATTGTTTGTGATATAAATTATTGAGACATGTCAATTACAAAACCTTGCAAAAACTGATCAACAAACTTTTGTCTAACTTTTAGTGCAATAAATCAATATCAAGTATGTGTTGTTGAAATGAATTAGAATACCTTAGAATTGGTTAACACTGACATTTGTGATATGAAGTTAACACCATATCGTGGTGGGAAAAAATGCGTCATAGATTTTCTTGACAATTGCACTATATATTGTTATGTCTATTTGCCGAATGATATTGATAAAACAATAGAAACATATAGGTAATATAAAATTAAAGTTGAAAATCAGTTGGATAAAAATATTGTCATGATTAGAAGTGATAGATGTGGAGAATATGAATATTCTTTCGCAGAAATATATTTGGAAAACGGAATCATCCATTAAATTACTGCACATACTCACCTCAATGAAATTGTTGAAAAGAATAAAAAACCAAACTTTGAAGGAAATGTTGAATCTCCTACTATAAGTTCAGAATTTAACTCAAAACTTGTGGGGGGATGCTATCATTATAGAAAAAGAGAACAACAATTTTTTTTGTATGTTCAGAAAGGAGAAACAAAAAGTTTTATTTGTTAATAAAGGGAGCAACAAATAGAAAACTTCTTTTTGTTAAGAAAGGGAGCAACAAAAAGTTTTATCAGACTTTGTTGTATCCCGATAGAAAATTGTTTGTCGTCCCTTATAGTATATTTCTATCCTGATAGAAAATTGTCTGTCATCCCGTAGAATATATACAAACAATAAATCTTGAGAGGTAGTGATCTAACAATTTTTAATACAGTCTATTCCATATAAATAGGACCTAAGATTGTGGACTGTATGTTCATTGAATATTTTACAAATGGTAAAGCATGTTGATTTATGGTTCATAAGTCCGAACCACCGAATAGTCATATAAAGGATCTAAACGACCTTGGAAAGAACCAAAAGAGCATGTACTTAATAAGGAGATTCATAGACGTAGTAAATGTCAATGGACAAATTACTTCCTCCGAATTTTTATTTTGTAATATTTCTTCTTGAAAATGAGTCCATATAGTCGAAAAATATATGTCTTTTGTGGACTCATCTTTTCTGGAAAGAGTCTGTTAATAGTAAGATAGATTCAATCTTGATTAACCATACTTGAGAGTTGGTTGATCTTCCTTCAGGAAATAAATTTTTGGTTTGAAAGTGGATCTACAAAAAGAAAAAAAAAGTTGATGAAACTTTTGACAAATAGATTTGTTTTCATAGGCTTTAGACAATGAAAAATCCTTGATTATTTTTACATATAATAGACTCTAACTAGGATTACATCAATTCAGATGTTAATTGCGCTAGTTGCGAATTTGTCAAAATGGATGTAAAAATATTTTTTTTGGAGGAAGAAATTTGCATGGAACAACCTGAGGGCTTAGTGGTTCCTGGTAAAAAAAGTGTAAACTTGTTAAGTCACATTATGGACTAAAAACAAACGCCCAAATAATGACATGTGAAGTTTGACCAAACTACATTGGCAAATGAATTATAGATTAATGAATGTGATAAATGTTTGGTATTAAAGACATTCCAAATCACAAGGTCATTATTTGTTTTTATGTTGATGACATGTTGATCATCCAAAGAGATACACATGACATAAATTCTACTAAACATATGCTAGAAAGTAACTTCGATATGAAAGAAATTAAATTTACTGATGTGATTGAAAAGGTACTTGAAAAATTCAAGTAGTTGGATTTCAATATTGACTAGACTCCAATAAATGTGAGCTTTGTACTTAAAAAGATGAAGGAAAAGGTAACTCACAATTGGATTATGCTAGATTATTGAGAAGTATGATATATATCATGAAGTGTACGCGATCAGATATAGCATGTGCTATTAGTAAACTGAGTCGGTTCACAAGTAATCTCAATCAAACTCATTGGATGACAATGAAATGAGTTTTGGGTATTTTTAAAAAAAAAAACATACTTAACAAACTATTACTTTGCATTATAACTAGTATTCAACAGTATTGGAAGAATATAGTGATGCATATTGAATCACCAGGTCAAATAAAATAAAATCCACGAGTGGATATGTATTTACTCTTGGTGGCGGAGCAGTCTCTTGAAAATCTTCCAAACAGAAATGTATCGCTCGCTCTACTATGAAATATGTGTTTTTCACTCTGTATAAGATCTGTGAAGAAGTTGGATGACTCTAAAATTTCTTGAAATATTTTTGGCCCAAACCTTTAGCTCCTGTATGCATACATTAGGTTGGGCATGGAACATGATGTATAACGGAAGGTCTCGTCATATATGACGTAGACCTAATTTCGTTAGAGAACTACTCTCTAGTGAAATTATCATAATTGACTATGTAAAGTCAAAGAATAATGTGTCGGATCCACTTATCAAAGGCCTAACTAGAGAGAAGTTGATAGATTATCAAAGAGAATGAGACTATGCCCGAGAACAAGTCATTGTGGCGGTAACTCTACCTAGAAGACTGGAGATCCCAAGATCTAGGTTCAAGGAGATCAAAAAACGTCATTAACGACGGTTCAACATTGTCAAAATATTATTTTTTATGATCCATTCTCATGATAAGACAATGTTTAGTAACAAGGATAAAGGCATTAGGATCTTTAATGGTTTCTAAGTTTGATACATGGTATATCAAATGGTGTATCTACGGGATAACACATTTAGAAATCACCTATCTAAGTGTGAAGTGTAAGCCATTTCACGGAGAATCCGGTAAAGTTCTCTAAGGACTTATTAACCGAGATGTGTTCATGGATGAAACGAACAAAACAATGAGAACCAAAAACAGTTCAAGGGTTGATTGTGTGACTTATGTTGTCTAGGTATACACCAAAGCTCGACAGTTAAAAGATATTAAATCTACTGACTGACCGAGAAAATTCGATATATGTTCACTACTGAAAGTTTAAAGGGAAACCTACTTATCCAGATGCGATTGACCCTTACTTACGAATCACACAGTTTTTCATGCATATGTTTTTTTTTTAAATTCCCTATTCATGTGGGGGATTGTTGGGTTTTAAAGGTATGGACAGGAAATGAAGGGTTGTGACTCTCCTGAAGGGTTGTCACTTTGCCGGAGGTTGTGACCTTTATGAAAGGTTGTGTTTTTTCTAAAAGGTTTTGACCGTTTAAAAATATTGTGCCTTTTCCAAAGTGTTGTGACATTTCTGGAAGGTTGTCTTCTTTCCTAAGAATTGTGAGCTTTACCCTTTATTGGTTATAAATAGAGAGGTTGTCTCTCATTTTTCAGCATTGAATTCTTCCCTTCTTTTGCATACATTTCTTACAAAACAAAATTGATCGATCGTGTCTGTATGTGTGATTCGTTGCTGTCATTTTGAGTTCGTTGAGATTATTGAAGTTTGAGGTACCGCTACTTCTTTAATGGTTAATCCATTTTATCTTGGGAGGAATTTATCTGTAACCTCGGGTACTTGAGGGGATTAAATTTCTTAAGGACACACAATGGATTATGTGGACTGGGATAGTTCTTTGTGTTTTTCTTTTCATCTTTTATTTCTTCTAGTTTGCTAATTTGAATACAGGAGATAACAGATATGACACAATTTTAGTATACTGACGACATGATCTTAGATAGAATGGTATGCAAGTTGCGGATTAGGATAGAATATTCGTAGGTGTTTGAGTTTTTTCTCTCTTTTGGTGCGTTTTCATAGAAGTGTGGCAAGACCGTATCTGTCGCAGTATTATTGTAGAGATGCAGTTTCTTGCTCTTGATATTTGTTACCATTTGTTGTCTATTGTGTTTCATATAGGATAGAATGTTAGTAGGTATTAATTTGAGTTTTTTACACATTCTATTCTTTTTTTAACTACTTTATTTTGTTGCACTTGAGCCGATGATTTTTTGAAAAATAACATCTCTACTATATGGGATAGGGATAAGTTTTCTGTAGATTCTACCTTCGTAGAAATCAAACTTGTTAAATAGTTCTGAATATGATATTTATGTTATAATTTTCGCCTCAAGAAAATGAAGAAGATAATTTTAAATTAATGCAAAAATAATATTTTTAGTACACTTGGGTTTTTCAATGTCAATAACTAAAGCACATGGCCAAAAGATCCAAGTGTTAGATTGTCTTTTTACTAATATATATATTAGGCTGATAATTATATGTTATATACACTTTCTAGAGGAATATAAATATTGATAATAATAATTTTTATAGTCATAAAAATGAATCACAAAAAATATATATTACAACAAATAAAGACATATTATGCATATATGTATAATAAAGTTGTTATCAATATTCAAATAATTATTTCATTTTCTTTTTCCATCAAATTGCATTAAATCGTTGTTTTTGGTTGTATTTAAATATCTATTATTTTATGTAAAATAATTGACTAAATTTTTTTATATGATACACGTGTAGAAAAAGTCTCAAAATATTTAACAGATATAATACCTTGTATGAAAAGGTCTATGTTTTTTTAAAAAAATGATAATAAATAAGTTAAAAGAAACTAAAATGATGTTTTTGTTGCCAATCCTTTTGGATATAATATTGTTATTGAAGTAATGCAAGAAGGCTAGAATATTGAGCGAGAGTCCATTGATAAATATAGAAAAATGAGTAACGGACCAAAATGGAAAGTTGAGATCGAAGAAGAATGAACTTCATTTGAGAAACATGATTTTTTTGGACATGTAGCGCTAACGCATAAACGTGAAATCCAGTGGGGATACACATGAACTTTTATAAGCAAAAATAACGAGAAAAATAAAGTCTTTCGATGTAAAGCACCAGTGATTGTATAAGATTTCTCGGAAATACCTAGTGTTTATTATATGGAGATATATTTTCTCGTAGTGAATACTATAATTCTAGGATATCTAATAAGTTTGGAGGGGCATGAGAAACTTGATACACGCTTATTCTTTGTATTCAAGGCCGACTCTTGCCTTCAAAATTTAAGGCATTGGACTTTGCGGGCCTCAAATTTTTACAAATAAAAAAATGATGTATCTTAACCCCATTAAAATAGAAGAAATCAAGGAAACATTGTTTCGGATTCTTACATTTTCTTCGCTAACACTCACATTATTTATCCCTTTTAACTCCTTTTGCATTTTATCTTCAAATCTTTGATAGTTAAGAGGAGTAGTAATACATCTCAAAATATAAATCAGTAGTCGAAAAGTGTTCAACAAAGTGATTTACAATTTTTTTATTTCTTTGATAATTTTCATATAGAAGTAGGAATATCAAGTTATCAACTTTTTGATTCGGATTCTATGATTCTAACTCTTATCTTTAATGTTTATTTACTTATTACTTATAGAATTATGTTAATTAATTCATAAAATGATTGTCTTAATAAAAGGATGTTTTTCAGTATTAATTGATAATATCTTACTTAAAAATAATATTAAAAAAAGTATTTGAAAAAACCATTTATATAAAAGATATTAAGTAGTAATTTACATCTATTAATTTAGAAAAATAAATAAAAACAGATAAAATTTATTTAGATTTTAGGCCTCTAATAAATATTTCGCTTTAGGCCTTGAAATATGTTGAGCCGCCCCTGTTTGTATTCTTCTGGAATAATCTCGAAACAAGTGACGAGAAATGGGTGAATTGAATTGAATTTGAACGCATTAAATTAAAAAAGAAAACTTGTCTACATGTCATGCAAATATCACTAGAAGGCTCGGCGCAATGTACACATATAAATTCTGTTTGAAAATTTAGTAACATAGTTTTGTTCCATTTCTTTGGATTGTGAAGGAAGGAATTTTATTAGGTCAAAAATTGAGATGGATTTGACGGCTGCTCAGACTCCGGGAGGTGCCTCCAGTGGAGCTATGGATTCCGGTGATTGGCGAACTCAACTTCTGTTGGGTTCTCGTGGAAGGATTGTCAACAAGATGTAAGCTTTTCAATTTTTTTGCAAATTGTTCTAGTGTTTTTGTTGAAGTTTTTGGATTTGGAATTTAGGATTTTTTTGTGTTTTGGTCAGTATTTTTTTATAATTGTGGTGTTCTGACTAGATTTGGTAGATCTAGACTAATTCCATGGAATATCTAACACAAGTGAAGAAATCACCTTTGTATTTCTTTGTCTCTGCTGAAATTTGAACTCGAGAATGATTATGGATTCACTTTGTTGACTTTTAATATGATCTTTTGTTGTTGTGGTGGTATAGATCAAAGGAAATGAAGAGGCGTATTCCTGTTTTTGGGCAAGGCGGAGCAGGAGTTTATGAAAATTGCAGTGAAGTTTGAGGAAAAGGTATATAATGCTGCTACAAGTCAGGTATGTTGTCTTAACTCGTTATATATTCAGTTGACGTTGCTATTGCTGCTTGTATTAAATTGCATTCGTTTTTCCACTCATCTAGACATGTTGTATGCATTCTAACTTAAATTTATCTAATATTGCAGGACGATTATCTGAAGAAAATAGCCGTAAAGATGCTAACAATGGAGATCAAATCATCAAAGGATGATGTCGTAGAGGAGGTGGTGGTTAAAAAGGAGAAAATATATGACGTTGTTGGATACAACCAAAATGTCAGTGTTCGGGAAAATGAGGTAATTTTATATTTATTTAAGCCTTTTCTCTGTTAAGATGGAAGAAATGCCACTGACCCGAATTGAAGTTTTGCAATTGCTACCAAAAGAACACAAGGCCACTACATTTTGTTGTTCGAATTCTTTCATTATTAATTTTCTTATTCTTTCTTATGAAGTAGTCACTAGTCAATAGCTTGATGATCTATAAGACTTTGTTTGTTTTAATTGAGATTAAGTCATTTGAATCTGAATGATTAAAATGACGTTTCTAGTTCTTAGAACTGGATTATTAAGATTATTTTTCAGAAACTTTTAATATGCATAATGATTAAGATTAAAAGAATGAGTTTTGGTGCTAAACTTGAAGAGTGTTTAGCACAAGTTGAGGAACCATTAGAGAAAATTGAGGCACATTCGGAAAAAAGTGGAGACATTGTTGGTTGATGTTAACAAAATTTGAACTATTTAGTGAAGATTTATGATGCTAAAGTTTCTAGGAACATCATATGTCAAACTAAGGACATGAGCTCCTCGATCAAAGAGGAAACATAGAGTAGCTGAGATGATTAAGCAGTCATGCAAGCATCGACGACTAGGAAGAGGTGCAACATCACAGTAGTTCCTCCGGTTGCTTTGCATGATGATTGTGTCGAAAATGACCAAAGGAAGTTAGATGATGAAGAACAAAATATATGTTGATGATTTCTTGTGTTCATTATTCCTAGACTCTTAACAGATTGTTATGGCAAGAAGTACAATATGTAATATAAATCTATCTTCCATGTTCTATTTAAATGATTCTTCCTATGTTTATAAAGCAAATTAACTCTTGCAATGTATAAATCTCTACCCTTCTAATAAAGTTATAAACTTTTTTGCAGGAATCTTAGATCCAAAGAACCTATTAGGAGGCATTCAATATATTTCAGTTAAAATGAGTAAGTCATTATTTAAATCCATCATATGTTTTTGGACAAGTATTTGGGAAGTTGATAGTGTTCAACCAAACTTTCGGGAGAAAATAAGTGTTCTTGAGGAGTAGCAGAAGTTGTTTTGAAGCCATAAAATTAGTTTTTCCCTAAAACATTTATGAGAAAAATATGCTCGGAATACTTTTTAAAAGTTGGTCAAACACTAATTGCTGCTCAAAAGTGCTTTTTTTTAAAAAAACAATTATCGACCAATAACACGTTTTGAGAAAATTTTGAAAACTAAATTTTAGAAGACTGTATTAATATTATATTTACCTTTTTTCATAGGAGAGAGAAGAGGAAAAGAGGAAAAGAGGAAGGTGGAGCTCTTATCAAACAGTAAGAGAGAAGAGGAGAACAATTTTCAGTGGCTTTAAATTTGTAAATTTAGATATCTTGGCTTGTTGATTCTGGCCTTGGAAGCTTTTCTTTACATTTGTTTGTACTCTAGGATCAAAATAGTCTTTATGTTGCTTGAGATATGTTGGTCAACTTAAGTAAATGTTGATTGTCAAGCTTCCTAGTGAAAGGAAAACACTTTTTCTTGTTTTGACTTCATGGAAGATTATATCAACAATTATTATCAGAAGAAAAAAAACATTTAGATATCAACATCAAATGATTTTCACCACATATATATGTATGTTGTTGGATTTCACAGGGTAGGTTATTTTAGTTGCATTATATATATGCATGTTGTCAAGTTTAATATATGACTGGGCATGTGAAGAGGAGATTTAAAAATTGAGGAGGTCTGTGAGGTCGGATAAGGTGGGTATGAAGAAAGATAGAGGAAGGCCGAAGAAGTACTGAAGACAGATGATTAGGTGAGATATGCACAATTGTAGTATACTGAGGACATTATCTTAGATAAAATGGTTTGCAAGTCACGGTGTACAATATATAGGTATTTTGAGTTTTGTCTCGCTTCTGGTGGGACTGTGGTAGCATCGTATTTGATGTAGTATTATTATAGACATGTATTTTCTTGGGTTTGATATATGTTACCATTTATTGTCCATTGTGGTTTAGCTATCACATTATATCTCTAGTATTTTTTCTTAATTAATTGATATATTTTTTGCACTGTCAAATTTTATTTTCATAACTATTTTGATTTCTTGCACTTAAGTTGATATCTTTCGAAAATAACTTCTACTTCTATGGAGTAGGAGTAAGTTTTGTGTATATTTTACCTTCATTAGAATTCACTTAATTGCGGTGAATAAATTATTGATGTTATTATAACTTCACGTCAAGAAAATGAAGAACATTCTCTTAAAGTCATCCAAAAAATATTTTTTATAGTAAGCTTTTGTTTCCCACTGTCAAAAACTAAAGCACACGGCCAAGAGATCCAAGTGTTGTTATAAAAAATATCTATTACAACAAATAACAACATATTATACATATGTAATATATATTGTATAATAAAGTTGTTATCAACATTTAAAAATCATTTCATTTTCTTTTTCTATATAAATTGTATTAAGTCATTATTTTTTGTTGTATATAAATGTTTATTTTTTATGTAAGATAGGTGATTACATATTTTTATGTGAGATACGCGTATAAAATGTTTAAAATATAATAATTGATAATACCTTGTATGGAAAGATTTAACTTTCTGAAAACAGATGATAATGAAAAGATCTCAATAAGTTAGATGAAACCAAACTGATGTTTAATTTAATATTGACAATTCTTTTGGAGATGATATTATTATTAAAGTAATGCAAAAATCTGAAACCTTGAATCAAAATCTATTGATAAATGTAGAGAAATGAGCGACTAACCAAAATAGGAACTCGCAATTGAAGTAAAAATAATTTTACTTGAAAAGCGTGAAATTTTTGACCTAAAGTGTTAACACCTAAATGTGTAAATCACATATGATTTTTTATAAGAAAATGTAATGAGAAAAATAAAATCTTTAAGATCTAAAGCACGAGTTGTGCTACAAGATTTCTCTCAAAGACCTAATGTTGATTATATGAAGACATTTTCTCTTGTAGTAGATGCAATCACTCTACGATATCTATTAAGTTTGGTAGAACATGATTTCACAACCTGAAAACGGACGTGATGTCACTTGTCTATTATCATCAAGACAAGTCAAACCTGATCCCAACGTAAACGAAAGAAATGCGGAAATATAAAGCAAGAACAAGATAAAATAAAAAATTTATTCATCCTATTAAAACCCCTAAAAATTTGGTTGTCACGTCTGTAAGCCTCTAAACAAATAAAGTGTGGAATTTAAATAATTATAAGTCTCAACATTTGTTTCTCAATTAGAACAAAGTATAAAGAAAAGGGAAAAAAAGGTCTGCTGAAGTGACAAGAAGCTACCTCTTAAATCATTGTCAAACTTACAAATAAGGAGGAGGAGGAGGAAGAAGACCCCTTACATTCAAACGAACCTCCTCAACTACAGTCTACACAATAAGAGGACTCATTACATTCTAACGAACCTCTTCAACTACAACATGCACAATAATCAACATAACATAAGAATTCTACAATACACGGCTCACAGGGCCCAATATCCACAATTCAATAGTCACAAATCAACAACCAACAAACCAAGTAAGTCAATCTCAATGTCAAGTAGATCGTCAATAACACGCTAAAAGTGTATCAATCACAATTAACAAGGAAGTCACACATAAGCATCAACTTCATCAAGTCACAATAATTAATTCCTCGCCGGAACCATTTCCCATCAGCACAATATCACTAGATAGAATCATTTCCCATCGGGTTTATATCAATTCTCTATCCAAAACCATTTATCAGTGATTATATCAATTCTCTAGCAAAAACCATTTACCATCGGTTGTATATCAAATCACTAGTCAGACCATTTTTCATCAACTTTATATCAAATCACTAGTCGTACCATAATTCATCAACTTTATATCAAATCACTGGTCGAAACCATTTCCAATAGACTTTATATCAAATCACTAGCTGGAACCATTTTTCATTGGCTTTATATCACTCATCAGTTATGACCTTGGCATTGTAAACACTTGCCAAAAAATACCATGGCATCATAACCATCAAAATTCTCATCATGGTGTTCAACAATCAAAGCACCACAAGCAATATGACACCACAAAGAAGAGACAATAACTCATGCAATTCAAGTCCACATTCATGTTATCACGCATTTCATCAATTAATCAATAACAGTCACGACAAGGCAATTCATTATATTATTTTCATCATATAGCCTTTTCAGTTTCAATCCATTTTTATTCATCAAGATTTAACAAGTGGACAATTAGCCCTTCAACTCATTTCCATAATTCCCAACATACAAACAACGAAGAGAATACATGTATTCTACTAGAATACAAAGTTTAAACCCCGATAATGGTAGGTCAACCCCTCTCACATATTGCTAAAGAGACCCAGAGTTTACCAAAATGAACCCAGCAAAAATTGTCACGATCCAAGGCAACACTCTGAACGTGACCGACACTCAAGAACCATTGTTAGTCCCCAAGAGAATCCTCATCCAGGCTAATTACAAGCAGAAAACTAATTCGAGCAATAATAGGCTTAAAACTGAATTAAATTCATTACACTTAAATACTCAACTTCATAAAGTTTGGAAAATACTCAATAGAAATATTTGTAGTTTGTAAAATAGTTCAAAGGGAAGTAAATACAGAAAGACTCATCAACTATACTATATATGAAGCCTCTACTAATAAAGAAAGACATCGGGACAAGACCCACGACATCTCAAAACTAATTGTTGCTCAAAAGTACTTTTTTTTATTGACACAAAAACAAATAATCTCACCATTAATACTTTTTATGAGAACATTTTTAAACAAAGTTTTAGAAGACAGTATTAATACTATATTTACCTTTTCCAGAGGAGATTGGAAGGTGGAGCTCTTATCAAACAGTGAGAGAGATGAGAAGAGATCTATTTTCAGTTGTTTTGAACTTATAAATTTATATATCTTTGCATTGGAAGTTTTACTATTCATTTCTTCATATTTTAGGATCAAAATTGCCTTTATGTTGTTTGAGATATGTTGATCAATTGAAGTAAATGTTGATAGTCAAGCTTCCCAGTGAAAGTAGAACATTGTTCTTGTTTTGACTTAATGGAAGATCATATCAACAATTATAATCAGAAAAAAAACCTTTATATACTTCAACATCAAATGATTTTTCCCCACATCAAATGATATCAACATATGTTGTTGGATTTTACATGGTATGCTGTTGTATTATATATATGCATGTTGTGAAGTTTAATATATGACTTGGGCATGTCAAGAGGAGATGGACCAATTGAGGAGGTCTGTGAGGTCAGATACACTGGATAAGAAGAAAGGTAGAGGAAGGTCGAAGAAGTATTGAACAGAGATTATTAGATGGGATATGACACAACTATAGTATATTGAGGACAAAAAACAGTACATTGAGGACACCATCCTACATAGAATGGTATGCTAGTCATTCTATCCTTGGAAGCTTTACTATTCATTTGTTTGTATTTTAGGATTAATATTGTCTTTACGTTGCTTGAGATATGTTGATCAGCTGAAGTAAATGTTTATTGTCAAGCTTCCTAGTGAAAGTAAAACACTTTTCTTGTTTTGACTTCATGAAATTGATGATATCAACAATTATTATCCCAAAAAAACCCTTTAAATACTTCAACATGAAATGACTTCTCACCACATATACATGTATGTTGTTGTCAAGTTTAGTACATGACTTGGGCATGTGAAGAGAAGATTGAAAAATTGACCAGGTTTGTGAGGTCAGGCACGGTGGGTAGGAAGAAAGGTAGAGGAAGGCCGAAGAAGTACTGAGGAGAGATGCTTAGACGAGATATGACACAATTTTAGAATACTGAGGACATGATCTAAGATAGAATGGAATGCACTTCACGATATAGAATATAACGTTGGTATATATTTGAGTTTTGTCTAACTTTTGGTGGCACTGTAATTGCATCGTATTTGTCGTAGTATTATTATTGACATGTAGTTTCTTAGTTTTGATACATGCTACCATTTATTGTCCATTGTGTTTTAGCTACCAAATTATTTAGTTGTTATTACTATTTTTTTTCTAAATGGTATCTACTATTTTTTTAATAAATTGATATGTATTTTTCACTGTCATGTATTATTTAATTTTCGTAACTATTTTGATTTTTTGCACTTAAGTCGATCGTCTTTCGAAAAGAACGTATCTACTTCTATGATGTGTAAATGTAATGTATGGCAATTTGAAATAACTAGGAAAATGTTAAGAATCAGGAATAGTGATTTTTTGAAAGAATTGAAATCTGGAAATTTGTTTCAGTAGGGAAAAGTTGAGTTTTTGGTCAACAAATGGCCATAAATCCTATTTCAGGATGAGTTAGATGTATTTCCAGATTTGTTTTGGAAAAATCTGGGAATAATATTTCCAAAGACACCGAGTTTGCGCTATTCTGAGTTCGTATGAGTGAGTTATGCCCTTCGAAGTTGCGTTGTTGGAATAAGGAAAGTACGATCCGGATTTTTAAAGGGTAGTTTGATCTTTTCCTTACCCAATTAATTTATTTTGTATGTGGTATTAAGTTAGGGTATAATCAAAATTAGATCAGTTTACACATTAACCAAAACACGCTACGGCTTGGAGGAAAGAGAAAAGAAGAGGAGAATGGAGGGGAGAAGCAAGATCGTTGAGTTTAACTTGTGGATTTCATCGGGGGGGGGGGGGGGGGGGGGGTCCCTAAAAGGTATGTGACATCACATAGCATTGGGATAGTCCACCCACGCTCCAATCATGATTAATTTGAGCGAATTTAAGTTCTTGAATGTTTAGAAATAGAGTTCTTGATGGGTTTGTGGAAGTTCTATTGAATTCTTGATTCATTGAAATTGTTGAGGAGTTGTTTGATTCGAATACATTTTTTAGTTGTGTTTTCGAGTAGATTCTGATGTATATTGATAGTATTGATGATTCTAAGAGTTTGGGGAAAAAACTAATGGAGTTTAGAGGGTTTAGAGCTGAAAAACGGAGAAGAAAAGTCGTCAAATACCTGGAGAAGGGGACGGGGCGTCGCGCCAGCCAGTTTTGTGCCCCAAAAGGGGTTCAGAACTTTCACCCTTGGGGCTCCGCATTAGCCAACACACCCCAGACCAACTTCTGAACTTCAAGGGCTGGCGCCCCGCTCCTCTCACAGCGCCGGGGATGGTAGTTCACCCCATTCTCCCCTAAGTTTTTCGTACTAGTTTCTTAATGATGTACCTATGTTTTATAGTTGATTTCATCTCTTTAAAGTACATCTATGCATCATTAAATCATCCCTAAACATGACATCACGAACCTTTAATCCATAATCTAATTAAAGAAAATTTAAGATCAAAGTCAAGAGAAGTAAGAGTCAAGTCAAGATAAGTTCTTAGAGTTTTCCAGGAGTCTTTTCCAAATGTTTTAACTTTGTTTTAAAGACTTAAAGTTCAAGTTGAGTAAAGATTGAAGAGTAAGTTTGAAGTTCATTTCTTGAAAAGTATGTGGGAACTGTGTATTCCCAAAGGATTTAAAATGTTTCACATTAAACAAGAAAGGAAACCTCGATTTCTGAAGAGCCCTCGGGTTGGTTTTCAAAAAAGAGTAATCGCTTTCTAAATGAAGCAAGAAAGGAAACTTTGATTTCCAAGATAGTCTTTGATCTATGTTTTTGAGCACTAATCTCAAATCACAGAAAGAAGTATGTTTTTAAACATAAAGAGCTAGTATATTTTGGAAGTAGTATTGAGATGGGAAGAGTTTAAAAAACTTTGAGCCGCCATAAACCATGTAAACATCATTGGTAGTAAAGGGTTATAATTTGTAGATGATTCCTTTAGTGTTTTTTAGCATAGACTAGTGAATCCACTTAGTGGTTTAGGTTCTATACCCCCGGCAAGGTATTAGACAACCCTGGCAGCGTGAGTCAAAACGTTGTATCATCACAATAGCTCTTACGTGATGGTTGTTAGTTAGAGAAACTCCCACAGAAGTAATTGTAGTCTTATATACACAGTTTATTTGTATTTTTACGTACATTTTAGAGTCATGTTGTATCTTTGCATACACAGAGTGTCAATATCATGTTTTAAGCAACTTTTCTTTATATTGCACTTGTTTTATATTGCTTTATATTGAAATGAGTTCAGTTATGTTGAGTTGAGTTGAGTTGAGCCAGCTAAGTTCTTCAGATTTTCCTTTCAAGCCTATGTTTGTGTTTAGCGTTCCAACTCACATACTCATACATTCGATGTACTGATGTCAGTTAGCCTACATCGTATTATGATGCAAACCTAGGAAACTAGGATCGGCATCCGGCGCACTGTTGATGCAGTGAGCACTCCAGAGTTAGTCTGTGAGCCTCTTTGCATTTTGGAGGACTCATTTTTGTTGCTTTCAGTTCTTTCAAGTATTTCTTTTGTTAGGGTGATCGGGGGTCCTGTCTCAACATCCATCTTAGTTATTTTAGAGGCTTCGCACAACCAGATGTTAGTTCTTTAGTCCTTGCATTGTCATTATCTTTTGTTAGGACTTGGGTTTTCCTTAATGGCCAAGTTATATGTTCATTTATAATATTAAAGTTTATTTCATAGATTTACTGTTATTTATTTAAGTCTTCCGATAACTAAGTAAGCCATGCCAGGGGTTCGCTTAGGGGAAACAATGGTAATCGAGTGCCCATCCTGCCCAGGTTATAGGCTCGGAAAGTGACAAACTTAGTATTAGAGTCCAGAGTTCAAGAGTCCTAGGGAGTCGATAAAGTTGTGTCTGTAGAGTTCTAGTTATCGGCGTGAAGCGCGTCACCTCTATAATTAGGAGGCTGCAACATTTAGGAAAATTTCTCACTTTTTTCACGCTCATTTCATGCATTAGAGTTTGATCTCTAAAATGTTTCCTTCTATTCGTGCTTGCTCGTGCTTAAGATATTCATGCCTTCACGAAGAGCAGTTAGAGGTTTTCCAACTAGGAGGAATGTTAAAGAGCAAGGGGTTCCTAATTCACCTAGAGTGCAACCTCAAGGAGAAGTTACCAATGTTGAGTTTAGTGAGGCAATAAGGATTCTCAATCAAGCTGTGACCAATCAAGTTGTGCAACAAATAGGATCTAGACAGGAAGTGAATGATACCTCTAGGATCCAAGAGTTCTTAAGAATGAATCCTCTAAGTTTCACGAGTTCGAGCACTAATTAGGATCCAGAGAATTTTGTTGAGGAACTAAAGAAGGTTTTTCAGGTTATGCATGTTGCCGACACTAAATGAGTTTAACTAGCTGCATATCAATTGAAAAGTGTTTCTAGGACTTGGTTTGATTAGTGGAAAGCGGGTTGAGACGAGGATGCACCACTTGTGAGTTGGGCTTGTTTTAAGGAGGATTTCTTGGCCCGTTTCTTTCCTCGAGAACAGAAAGAGGCTAAGGTGAGAGGTTCCCTCACACTTACGCAAGATTCTTTCTCATGATCATGGGTTGAAGTTCACCCAACTATCCCGTTATGCTCCGAAAATGGTTGCTAATAGGAGGAATAGAATGACTTTGTTTGTTGTTGGGTCTCGTCTGTCGATTAAGAAAGGTAGGGCTACCATGTTTATAGGTGACATGGATATCTCAATGTTAATGGTATATGTGCAGTATGTTGAGAATAGAAGCTAACAGTAGTTGTTTAGTGCAACAGCACTCTGGCTTCATGGACCTAATTTTTAGGGACGGACTAGCTAGTTTGCGAGAGCAGCGGGCAAGTGCTTGGTAAGCCAACAGCCCAGTGAACCGGGCGGGGCATGTTTTATCAAAAATTTAACCTTTTGTAAGAATTTAGACTTTTTTAGAGTCGCCACTTAATTTTTGAAGAAAAATCAAGAAAACTATTGTTTTCAAATAACTTAACAGAGGAAATTGCTTGAAAACATTTAAAGGGTTCGGGGATTCAAATTAATGTTTTAGAAAGGTGTTAGGCACCTAAAACATCCGTCTAAAACGGTTTTCCAGCAACTAACAAATTTGGCTAAAACTTTGCTTTTGTCTTGACTTGAATAAAATATTTAGAAGTAGAGAGTTGAAATACTAACTTATTTTTAGGTCATTTCATTTTGCAAAATTATTTTAATTTTGAGTTGATAAAAACATTTACGACATTCGCGGGGATTCGGATTTTTCTAACTTTTAAAATTAACGACAAGTATGCAAACAAATAAGCAAATAAAGTAAAAGAGAGAAATAAAGAGAGAGAGGGAAAGAGAATTGGGTCCAAAATCGGGTTCTCTGTCCGCCTTGACCGATTTTTGGACCCACCTGTTTTGGGTTTTTGACCCATTTCCTTTCGTACCTGTCCTAGACTAAGCAAATAATTAATACTAAATAAATACAGTAAAGTAAAAGACGACAAGGGCTAATGCCTTAAAATAGATACAATACGAAAATGCAAAATATAAAACGGGTCTTCTAATTCATCTTCTCCGACTTTCTTCAATTCTTTAAATCCGGGGACCCTTCCATCGGCTTAATAGGTTGACTGGAAAAGAGGAACTTTGAGCCTTTACGGCTCTTCTCATGGAATGCAAAGGAGAGGGTGAGAGTTCACGTTGAAACTCGGACGAATTTTACATGCAATGAAAAGCAAAAATAAAAATTAGCACTTGAAAATAATATCTCTAAATCATATCTTAAAGAAGATTAAACGATTCCAAAGTAATGAATGTACCTAAGCAGATTGCAACTTAACATCTAAAGCCAAAATGAGTAAATAAATAAATAGATTGGATAAGAGAAGGCAATGATGCCGTTAATTTTATCTAAAAGTACACATAATAGAGAAGCAGTAATATCCAAAATATGTAATAATCTTAGAATTAAATATAACAATGATGCATGAATAACTAAATAAATATTTTAGACCATGATGTAAAACGAAATCAATTTGCTACGGCAAATTAATATACACATAGAAGTATGACAGTAATAGCAACTAAACGTTAATACTAATTAAACTTAAGATCCAAATAGTTAGCAAATTGGGTAATTGACAAATTATATATATGTATACATATATGCATATATAAAAAAAAAAAAATAAAAATAAATAAATAAATAAATAAATAAATAAATAAATAAATAAATTAAATAAATAAATTAATAAATAAATAAATAAATAAATAAATAAATAAATAAATAAATAAATAAATAAATAAATAAATAAATAAATAAATAAATAAATAAATAAATAATAATAAATAAATAATAAGAAATTACCTGATTCTGGGCAGCGAACCGAGACTACGAGTTTGACGGAGACGATTCCACCACCTCTCCAAACTCAAACAGCCGCAAAAAATATTTTATAAATATTAAACTATGGAACCAAGAATTCCCGAAAATTTCTGGGTACTCTTTGGTCTCCTCCCTATTTTTTTTCCTTCTTTCTCCCTCCCTCTTTGGTGCAATGAAGAGGGGCTTATATAGGACCAATTTTTAGTTCAAAATAGATGTAGGAAGCGATGTGGGACAAATGCAAAAAATCCAAAATTTGTCTATTTGAATGATTTAAAGTAATTGATTAATAGGATAAATTCACATAAATTAATTTAGCGAGCTTCTTAATCTTAACAAAAAATAAAATAATTAATTTAATCGTAAACTTCCCAAATTTATAAAAACCAATTATTTTAAATTGTTTGAGAATTTAAGAAGCTCATGAATTAATTCCTACAGGGGAGGGTCAAAATTGGGTGTCAACAACTGTCCCTCATTTTACTTGGATTGATGCAAGAAATTCGAGGAAAATGAAATTGACCAAGCCAATTTTGACCGACCACACATTCATCTTTTTTTTTTTTTTTAAAAAAAAGGATCTAGTATGGACTTTAGAAATTATGGCCGAGCCCTGAAAATGGGTTTCCTACATATCTCAGGCTATATGAGAATTCAGGCCACATGTAGTTCGATACGCTTGATTTAACGCACGATTTTGAAATAATTCCAAAGTCATCTCGATACTGAATTATGAAGGTATCGAAATGCTCGAGAATAAAATTCGAGAGCGAATGTTGGAATACAGCCGAGTTTTCAACATTGAGCTCGCCTACATATCCTTAAACCATAGGAATCAGGTTGTTTGTAGTTCGACTCAATCGACTGAAAAGGAAATCTATTATGCTAGATAACCTTTGGCTCTGGACGAGTGACAAAATTAAACGAGTATGAAAAGGATGATTGTAACCTCTTAGCCATGAATTTGGTGCACTTCACACCCATAATTAAGAACTCACATGGACATAATTTCCAAAGCTCTCGGCGCATTGTCAGTCAGATTGGAAACTTGCTTCCGGTAGATCAAAATTTCCGGAAGCGAGATCGAAACTGACAAAACCTAAAGAAAAACCCACATGCCTTCTGATAGGGTGTGGTTTGATTGTGGTGGAAGTCGTCCCTCTGCTCGCGTCCTAAGAGTTTGATACTCCTCTTTGGACTATGTCCCAGTTCGCTGCTAAGAAAAAGTTCCACGTTGTGCTGCATCCTTTTTTATGTCGTCCGCACCTGTGGTAAGTTTTGGAGAATTCATCCTTTCGGATGCTCTCGACAAAAACTAAGATAAAACTCGTCAGCATAAAAATGCAATTAAAATGGGAGACAGTGTCTTTTACCATGTCGACACTTAATTGTTCTCCTTGACATTTGACGTCAACTCGATCGGTTTGACGTAAAGCAAATAGAGCTTATGTCTTATGTATGTAATGCAATATTCAATGTATTCTTCATTTGATGTTGAAATAAATAAAAAACAGATGCAGTGCAGATATTTATCTTGATGTCGTCTTTGATGTTCTTCTTGATGTTTACTTTTATCAAAAATAAAGTGATGCAGTTGATCCGATGGGTGAATATTTTCTTCAGATGCACGATTCCCTTTCTGGCAGTGCATGATTCCTTACGGGGCATGGGTATCTTCCCGCGATGCATAAATTTCTGCGAGGCATGAATATCTTCTCGCGATGTATGAATGTTAACTTGTGATGCATGATCTTCCGCAATGCATGAATTTGACTCGCGATGCATGATCTTTCGCGATGCATGAATATTGACTCTCGATGCATGATCTTCTACGGGGCATGAATATCTTCCCGCAATGCATAAATTCCGCAAGGTATGAAATCTTCTTGCGATGCGTAAATTTCGGCGAGGTATGAAATCTTCTCGCGATACATAAATATTAACTCTTGATGCCATCCTTGGTACCAAATGAAGATGGTGCTTCAATCGAGCAACATAGTGATTTTCTGGTTGCCTTCTGGATAATCATATCGCCTCAATTAACGATAATGGAAAAATGACCTTCCCGATAGTGTATCGTCTTGATTGAAAATAAATGACCCCTCCGGGTAATGTATTATATCATATCTCTACAGGAACATCGTTAATTTGGGAGAGATTTCTCCTCTCTCGACTCCTCCATATTCATCGATCAAAGGAATTTGCTGATTTCTGAGCAATATTATAAGTCTGCATCCACAGAAAAATCGTTAGTTTTAAAATGAACTGATATGTATCGATTTCTTCAGTTGCCTGCTCATTGTTCTGCTATCTCCGGTTGATCTTCCTGATCTTCCAACTATTGATAGATAAGACAAAATATTTCATGCCAAAAAAATAAAAAAAAAATGAAACGTAAAAGGAAAACTTTAAGAAAAATAGATTTTTGAAAAGTAGATTTTGAAAAAAGTCACTGTCAAGTGTCATGTCACGTCAGGCTTAGCGAACTTCTCTGAGCCTGATGCTTGGATATCTGATTATGCGATGGGAAGTATTCAAAGCCAATCTAGACTTGTCGATAAACCTATGTTTGAAATTTTGAGTCCATCCTCAAAATTTCTGTCCCAGTTAACGGTATCGGCTTATCTTTCAACTATCGCTAAGCAAATCGTGGAATTTTGAGATCCTCTCAAAAATTCTATCCCAGTTGCAAATATCAAAATATCTTCAGTCTTGACTTGTTGAGGATTCAGAGATATCATTGCTTGTTTTTTGCATGGCAAACTCTGGTGATCTTTGCAACAAGCAAGCTAGCTCAATAATTATCCAACTGTAACGAGGTGGATGTCTCGATAATATTCCAACTGTAACGAGGTGGATGGCTCGATAATATTTCAACTGTAACGAGGTGGATGGCTCGATAATATTCCATCTGTAACGAGGTGGATGGCTCGATAATATTCCAACTGTAATGAGGTGGAGGACTCGATAATATTCCAACTGTAACGAGGTGGATGCCCGATAATATTCCAACTGTAATGAGGTGGATGCTCGATAATATTCCAACTGTAACGAGGTGGATGCTCGATAATATTCCAACTGTAACGAGGTGGATGGCTCGATAATATTCCAACTGTAACGAGGTGGATGGCTCGATAATATTCCAACTGTAACGAGGTGGATGCTCGATAATATTCCAACTGTAACGAGGTGGATGGCTCGATAATATTCCAACTGTAACGAGGTGGATGCTCGATAATATTCCAACTGTAACGAGGTGGAGACTCGATAATATTCCAACTGTAACGAGGTGGATGCTCGATAATATTCCAACTGTAACGAGGTGGATGCTCGATAATATTCCAACTGTAACGAGGTGGATGCTCGATAATATTCCAACTGTAACGAGGTGGATGCTCGATAATATTCCAACTGTAACGAGGTGGATCACTCGATAATATTTCAACTGTAACGAGGTGGATGCTCGATAATATTCCAATATAATTCAAGAATAGGAACCTGAAATGGAAAAACAAATATATGAACCACTTATGGGGTGGATCGCCCAACAAAACTATATGCAAAGTCTTTGATTGGCCAATCAAAGCACATAATCCACTTATGGGGTGGATACCCAATAAATTATAATTTTGACTCTGACAATAATCAAGAAACACGTACGCCTAAATTGCTACGCGACGAACATACTAAATTGACGTATATGCACGTCGAGACTACGATTCTCTCTTTAAAAGACAGAATTATCGAGGTGAATGACTTAATTCATTCACATGAAGATTAAAGACACTTTTGCCTTCCATGACAAACTCAACTAATTTAAGTTTGTTGTTGACGTTTCCAATTGTTAACAAAAACTTGTAACAATTCGATAACTTTGACTATCAAGGAAATATTGCGGTCACCAACATCTTTGTGATGTGATGAACTCGTTGATTCCTTGCAACACTTCTAAGATAGTGTTACTTTTAATCATCTTCAGATCTGATATCGATTTCACATACGATACTGGCTTTACTCATACTATCACCTGCAAAGCTCGACACCAAACGTCCGTATTGACGATGAAGTAAAGAATAAAAGTAAAGATAAATAACTAGATTAAGTTATTTGACTTATCGAGATTAGGTTTTGATGAGTCTGATTATAACTTCAATCATGACTCGTGGCTAGTGATCATCCAACACTTTGTTTCTTACAACTTTGAAAGAATCTATTAGTGTTTGGCTTCAATATTCCTGCAACATAAAAGACATTGTGTATAAATCACTTGAGGTAACGTAATACAATGAAGAAAACTTGAGATGAAAAGTTTTCTAGTGATGTTGATGAGGCCACGAGAGGCGTAAATGATGTCATTTTCCATGCTTTGCAGTTTTGACATTGTCGTTTTGTGACTTCATTGTTCCTGCATTCAAAGAAAAATTCTTAGTTTGGAAAAAACTGATTTGTGTTGGTCTTGTCTCCATTCTCCTTCATGCAGTTGACTTATATGCTCGTCCTTCCTTAATAAATCAGTGTTCATGGAATTTTTTGGGACCCTCCTCAAAAGTTATGTCCTGGTCTGACATATATTTGACTCTCGTAACTTGCTTTGTTAATTCTGAGGTTGCCCATTCGAGAATTTTGAGGTCCCTCCTCAAAACTTTGTCCCAGTTTGCCTCAATAAGTAACAAATAACATTTGTGGCTTATTTTTGAGCTCCTAGTTGCAAACTTGATTATCGTAATTTTCTGAGATCCACCTAAAGCTAACTCCGTAGCATTTTGGTCTTCTGTTTTGACTTGTTGAAGAAGTCCATCTTCAAATGAATTTTTGAGACCCTCTCAAAAATTCTGTCCCAGTTTCCTTTATAAAGTGAAAATGGAAATCTTACTGGGTATATGACCGAGCCATTGTGGCGCCTACGTATCCCGTTGAGGTAGGAATCAGGTCAAACGTAGTTCCCCACTCAAAGGTTAACCAAAAATAGAAAATTTTAATAAGAAAATGACCGAAGCCGACACAGGCCGCCTACGTATCTCATTTTTGAGAATTCAGGTCAGACGTAGTTCATTACAAGGGGAGGTGTGACAAAATGGACAAATGAGATAAAATGTGCATTTTTAAAAGAAATAATATAGCTTTATAGGCAGAACTCTGGCCGACGTTGGGCATACTTCTTTCCAACCATTCGATGACGAATATTTTCAGATGATTCTGTTCAAAGATATTTGGAAAGGCTTAATCAATATTGATCAAATTGTTGTTAATCATGTTTTGAATCTTGTGCTTGAGGGTTGAACAATTCTCAGTGTCGTGTCCAACAGCTCCAGAATGATAAGCACATCTGTGGTCAGCTCTGTAAAATTTCCCCAAAGGATTAGCTGATCTTCCTTCTATAGGATAGAGTATACCCATTGCTTTCAACCTTTCATAAAGTTGAGTTTGAGATTCCCTTAATGGTGTAAATACCTTAGGAGCCTTCCTAAAGTTTGGACGGGAAAATTTTTCCTGATTGACATTATGATTTTGATATTTCCTTTGGGAAGCTGACTGCATATGGGTAGCCGTAACCATACCTACCTTCTTTGTTTTTCCTTTTGATGTATCCATATCACCAATTCTGGTATATTTTCCATTAGATCGCAATACGGTAAGGTTGGTGACCTTTCCAGTCTTGAAACCATCTTCCAAAGCTTCTCCCACTTTGACGATCTCGACAAATTTTTGTCCCATCATACATAACATTCTTTCATAGTACTCAGGCTTTTGAATTCGAATGAACATTTCAGTGATCTCACGTTCGGACATGGGAGGTTGAACTTTTGCGGCCTCTTTTCTCCAACGAAGAGCGTACTCTCGATAAATTTCTATAGACTTCTGTTTGATCTTCTCCAAGTAGTAGCGATCTGGGGCAGCTTCTACATTATGTCCGAATCTTTCATGAAATCCTTTGTGAGTGCATTCCAACTTTTCCATTGTTTCAGTTCTTGTGACGTAAACCACTCCAAAGCTTCTCCACTTAGACTTCGACTGAAGAGACGCATCAACAATGCTTCATTTTTGCCAACTCCCACAAGTTGATCACAATAAATCTTTAGATGTGCTAAAGGATTTCCAGTTCCATTAAAAGTGACAAATTTTGGCACTTTAAATCCTTCTGGAAGATCCAAATTCGGATGAATGCATAAATTTTCATAATTCAGCCATATCTCTTCTGAAGCGTAATCAAATTCTTTTATCACTTTCGCAATCTCCTCCTTCATGATCTGCTTAGTCTTTTCCTCTTTTGCCCTCCACTCCTTCTCCTTCTCTTCGTAGTGGTCAAGTTCGGAATATGAAGTATAGTGAAGATGTGGTTTGGTTCGAACTGGGATATTAAAAGTGACTTTCGAAGGTAAGGGTTGAGAGTTTTGTGGATTTTGAGTGTCTATAGAAGGGGTTTGATACATGAAAGGGGGTGTTTGATAATTGTTGATGTTTGAGCAATGAAATGGAGGGAGTATTTGAGAGTTATTTGAGTTTTGATTTTGAAGAGGAGGAAAAACTTGAGGATTGGTATTCAGGTTCTGAAAAAGATGCAGTGCTTGATATGAAGTGCTGGCGTGATAAAGATTTGACGTGGTTAGGTCAATGATAGTAGGATTTTGAGTAGGGTTGGAGGGTGGGTTATTTAGGACATGTTCCGAATTTGAAGTCAGAGAAGGAAAATAGAGTGGAATCCTTCCATTGCCTAGAGTGCTGACATTGAGAGTCGGAATTGACATATCTTGTTTTTTCTGGAGCTCAACCCTCAACTCAGTAATCTATTGCATCAACTGTGCAATTAACTCATTTTCTTCACCAACAGGCGGTTGAACTATAGCAACTTCAGTCAGGCTGGTATTCTCATTATTCTCAGTCATTTTTCTTCTTTCTTTCAATAAATTTCGATTGGGAAAGTAATCTTTGAAAACTTTAATGTTCAACAACTAATCAACACAAATCAGTTTCGAGTACCTGACAAAGAAAAATAACTCAAACAACAAATGTGTTAGTTTGTGTAGGTAGTAGGTAATACAAGATATCACACAAAGCTGTAAGCACACAAAAGTCGCTTCATTTGAATAAAGACTAACCCACAAAAAAAATGATTAGATAGACAGAAATTTGTCTCTCTGAATTTTAGCTTTGTGAGTCAAAAATATCGACCTGAGTCAGGACAAAGTCGATTGATTCTTCTGGTTTTTGATTGAAATGTAACTCTAATTCTTTGTAAGAGTTGAAAAGATAAAATTTCTCAGAATGGGGACCGAACCTTGAAAGGCTGCCTACGTATCTCACAAAAGAGAATTCAGGTCCTACGTAGTTCGACCCATTTGAATTTATTTTTTTATTTTTTTGAAATATTGAATCTTTTTCTGATATGCGAGAGTAATTTTTTGAAAGACAAATGTTGAATTTCATTGGGAAACTAAAGACTCAAAGAGTATTTGGACGTACTTTCGATAGTGACTTGATATTTATGCTTAAGGAGTTCTAGAAAATATTTTTCAAGAATCAGTAGGCTAGAACATATCCAAATGAAGCAACATAATGAGACAAACAATTATAACACATAAACAGTTATTGCGCGTTCTAAACAAATATGTGACCCTTTTGTGCCAAGGGTAGCCTAGCGATTTGAGGGATGTATACGTCATTTTAAAATATTTCATTGTCACGAGGACAATGATTTTTTCAGATGATGTATACATCCTTCAAATTTAAACAAATAAATATGATCGCCCGTTTAGGCCGTAGGCCCTTTTGGACTCAAGGTGGTCTATCTAATGAGCCCAACACGCCTTGGGCGTTGGGTCATCTTAGTTCAATGCTTATATTTGAATTTGGTTTTGCTCTATCTTAGGCTCACTAGAATAATTTTCAAGTTGACGGTTACCCGAGTCGGACAAACAACGGGGTGAAGCTACCAAACGACGTCGGATGACCGCATTCCAACTATTCGTTTGATACTTCCAAATGAAACTCTTGTGTATTTCTGAAAGAAGCCGTGGAAAGCCACATAACTTCCGTTTTCCTAATGCATACTATTTGCCATTTGGCGGAAAGATGCCATGAAAATGCAACAATTCAAAAACTAAGATAAACTAAATAAGTCAACGATTTATCACAAATAGCCAAATAATGTTAGTTTTAAGGTTAGAATCCTCCAAATCCCCAGCGGAGTCGCCATTCCTGTTTTATCAAAAATTTAACCTTTTGTAAGAATTTCGAATTTTTTAGAGTCGCCACTTAATTTTTGAAGAAAAATCAAGAAAACTATTGTTTTCAAATAACTTAACAGAGGAAATTGCTTGAAAACATTTAAAGGGTTCGGGGATTCAAATTAATGTTTTAGGAAGGTGTTAGGCACCTAAAACATCCGTCTAAAACGGTTTTCCAGCAACTAACAAATTTGGCTAAAACTTTGCTTTTGTCTTGACTTGAATAAAATATTTAGAAGTAGAGAGTTGAAATACTAACTTATTTTTAGGTCATTTCATTTTGCAAAATTATTTTAATTTTGAGTTGATAAAAACATTTACGACATTCGCGGGGATTCGGATTTTTCTAACTTTTAAAATTAACGACAAGTATGCAAACAAATAAGCAAATAAAGTAAAAGAGAGAAATAAAGAGAGAGAGGGAAAGAGAATTGGGTCCAAAATCGGGTTCTCTGTCCGCCTTGACCGATTTTTGGACCCACCTGTTTTGGGTTTTTGACCCATTTCCTTTCGTACCTGTCCTAGACTAAGCAAATAATTAATACTAAATAAATACAGTAAAGTAAAAGACGACAAGGGCTAATGCCTTAAAATAGATACAATACGAAAATGCAAAATATAAAACGGGTCTTCTAATTCATCTTCTCCGACTTTCTTCAATTCTTTAAATCCGGGGACCCTTCCATCGGCTTAATAGGTTGACTGGAAAAGAGGAACTTTGAGCCTTTACGGCTCTTCTCATGGAATGCAAAGGAGAGGGTGAGAGTTCACGTTGAAACTCGGACGAATTTTACATGCAATGAAAAGCAAAAATAAAAATTAGCACTTGAAAATAATATCTCTAAATCATATCTTAAAGAAGATTAAACGATTCCAAAGTAATGAATGTACCTAAGCAGATTGCAACTTAACATCTAAAGCCAAAATGAGTAAATAAATAAATAGATTGGATAAGAGAAGGCAATGATGCCGTTAATTTTATCTAAAAGTACACATAATAGAGAAGCAGTAATATCCAAAATATGTAATAATCTTAGAATTAAATATAACAATGATGCATGAATAACTAAATAAATATTTTAGACCATGATGTAAAACGAAATCAATTTGCTACGGCAAATTAATATACACATAGAAGTATGACAGTAATAGCAACTAAACGTTAATACTAATTAAACTTAAGATCCAAATAGTTAGCAAATTGGGTAATTGACAAATTATATATATGTATACATATATGCATATATAAAAAAAAATAAAAAATAAAAAATAAAAAATAAATAAATAAATAAATTAATAAATAAATAAATAAATAATAAATAAATAAATAAATAAATAATAAATAAATAAATAAATAAATAAATAAATAAATAATAAGAAATCACCTGATTCTGGGCAGCGAACCGAGACTACGAGTTTGACGGAGACGATTCCACCACCTCTCCAAACTCAAACAGCCGCAAAAAATATTTTATAAATATTAAACTATGGAACCAAGAATTCCCGAAAATTTCTGGGTACTCTTTGGTCTCCTCCCTATTTTTTTTCCTTCTTTCTCCCTCCCTCTTTGATGCAATGAAGAGGGGCTTATATAGGACCAATTTTTAGTTCAAAATAGATGTAGGAAGCGATGTGGGACAAATGCAAAAAATCCAAAATTTGTCTATTTGAATGATTTAAAGTAATTGATTAATAGGATGAATTCACATAAATTAATTTAGCGAGCTTCTTAATCTTAACAAAAAATAAAATAATTAATTTAATCGTAAACTTCCCAAATTTATAAAAACCAATTATTTTAAATTGTTTGAGAATTTAAGAAGCTCATGAATTAATTCCTACAGGGGAGGGTCAAAATTGGGTGTCAACAGGGCACTCGAAGAAAAGGGGGCACACTGAGCAAGTACGAGAAATTGGCCCCGCTCTGCTTTCTTAAAAGCAAGGACCACTACGGGAGGTCAAACCAAGGATCTATCGGTCAATATTTGATCAAACAATAGGGGGTCGTAGCACTGACCTCTTATTTTATTGATTCAATACAATAGGGGAAAAGATCGTACATTTCCCTCCCGAGACAAACTCTCAACGGATCCTCCGCACTCTTAGAATACCACTTCCGTGCGTCTTTCTCGTGGCGGGAATAGAACAACAGGGAAAGACCCGGCCAGAGATCGAATAGGTCCAACATAATCCTCCTAACAGGCAACCAAAGATGGGCGAGGATCAATTAGTTAGCTAACGAAGTTGATGTTGAAGTAGAAAGAAGGCTAATAAATAGGAACGTAGTCGGGGAATTCTAACTCTTAACTTGCTCCTGCGACTTCCAAGTAAAGTGGAAGAAGAGGGAGAATGGGCACAACCCCACTAGCAGCCCGCGTTTCCGACCCGAAAGGAATGGAAAATGAAAGAACAATATGTGTGCACTATCTATGGAGTCGAGTGACTATCCTTAATCTCCTCTTCCCTATCTCCCCCTTTTATGCCTTCGGCTATTACCGACTGGCAAGCTTGGCTCAACATTGGATTTGTTTGAAACTACCAAGGTTTTTGCCCAATGAAATTTCCTTTTTTTTTTTGGAAAGGAAGGAATGCACGAAATATTGAATCCTCATTCTAATCTAGGTAGTCCTCCACTTCGAGTCGAATAGTAAGTAAATCCGTACCCCAGTCTATTCTTTTCTTCCCCCGTAGCGGAGAAGGTTCTTATGCTTTTTTTTTTATTGCAGCTAGCGCGCTTGACTAATAAGATAGAAAGGGCCTTTATCGCTTGTTTGAAGCGTTGAACCCCTACTTGAAAGGGAGAATAGCGGAGCTGTTGTACAGCCTAAGGTCTTTTCCTAGAGAGAAAGCGGCTAACTACCTGCAAATTCTGACCTGGACCCTTCTATTGCAATTATAAGCTTCTTGATGTACTTTATTGTATAAAGGCCAAAGTAGGCCGAAATGCACAAATTCATTGTAAGTCTTTCGGCGTCTTCCTTATGTGTGATTCATGTGCCCTGTTCAAATAGACTATTCTTGTCGTTTAGTAGCATTCGTATGGTTTATCTTAGAAATCAAATTCCAGAGGATTGGCCTCTTGCTAGCTAATTTACCGAGTAAGTTAGTAAGTGATTGAGGGCTACCTCTGCCCAACTCTTACCACAGGATGGCTTCGACAGATGTCCTTCCTCTTTGCCCAAAGCCCTCCTTCCGACTTAGTTAGAAATACCAACTGTAAATAGCTTTAGCCAAGCATGAGTGAAGAAGGGTCTTATGTTACCATTTTTTGTGGTAAAAAAGATGTTCTTGTTCTTCCATTCCCCTGATTTCGGACATCGTCCCCATGCCCAAGAGGGATGGACGTGTTCGTGTATGCAGAAACCCTTAAGAAAGATGTCAAGACTCTCTTTGACTTTGATATAGAACAAGATGACGTAGACAAGAATCAACCTCTTCCCGGTGAGGTTTTCATGTATCGCAGAATCCGAAGAGCAGCTTCTAAGTGAGATGATCTCGGCTTGTCCATATAAAAATCGGCTGATCACTCCCTCCTATGTTGTAAGTGTAAGCAATGTCTGGACGATAATTAGTGAGGTAGAAAAGAGTCCCAACAAGTCTCTGCATGGGGAGCGAACAAGATTAGATACCCTGGTAGTCCATGCCGTAAACGATGAATGTTCGCCCTTGGTCTACGCGGATCTGGGGCCCAGCTAACGCGTGAAACACTCCGCCTGGGGGGTCGTATTCTATGGTTACGATTCTACCATATATGTCTTCTCAAAGCTGGTTGGGAATCGATAAGAAATCGAATGGGCATTCAAACTTGGACTCAATTTGTCTGGGATAAAGCCATTCCTACAATAATTAGCATTTTTGGGTGGAAGCATGAAGTCAGATTGGATTTCCAATTGGTGCTTAACAGAAGGGTTCCAAACCTCTGAAAGGCGAGGTAGAGGAAATGATGATTCTTGTGTCTCCTAGGAGGCGCCGTGCGTCGAGTATACACCCGGTACCCAGCTTCCCGTAAACGATACGACAATGGAAGATTCTTAGACATAATAGCCCTCATTATAGGAACAAGCACCAATACCAACCAGGGTGGTTGTTCAGTAAGTCCTACCACTAAGAGAAAGGAGAAATTTCTTGCGCGCTTCGTCAAGTAAGAGCGAGGATCTTAGGCCGAACAGATCACCGGCTCCGAAGGCCTGCAATCGTGACTTTAGTTCCGGTGGTTCGCTTTGATGCCGGGGTGCAACATTTGTGAGACTTCGAATGGCCCCGAGCCAAGCGATATTGGAGACCGCCTTAGTGATTGTTCGTAATAGGCCTACCATTTAACGTACGTATGTCATGTAGTTTTTGTTTTTGTAACTTTGCCGTCCCTCAGCCCTTCTCCCACCCTTTCTATCTATCGTTAAAGTAGGGCGGGTGGCGTACCTCACTGAGCTATCGATCGTGAAGCTATCGCCTGGTTCAACCAACCGTCCGTCCTGGTGCCTTTGCTACTGATTTGACCGCTTCTCATCGTTAATCCGGGTTCACCTTTGCCCTAGCCCCAGAGTTCTTTTGAAGACTCTGGTGGTGCATGTGTATGATAGGGCCCCCCAAAAGCGCCAAAGATTGGTGATGTTTTCATGATAAGTGTGGGAAGTCTATAGTGTACTCGATGATTGAAGGACCTATCGACTTGCACTAACTTCCCGTGGCTAGACGAGAAGATAAGGGGCGAAGGACTTTTTGAAATCCGATCGGTGTAAACATGATATAAATATTTGTTTGTCCTTTCTTAAGACACTCCGGACGCTCCTTGACCTTTAAATGTTTAAAGGTAAAGGAAAGGAAGCCCGTTGCGCCCCTTGATAAATGAAGGCTCCTACAAAGAGTCGACCAGGCCTTGTAGAAGCGAAGATCGATGTCCGTCCCATTCGGCGAAGCAATCTTGGAACCTCTTGGCTGCGCTGTGCTTGGATGCACTAGTCTTCCACAAGCCAACAATGAGATGAAAACTGCCCCCATTCGGCGGTTCCCGTGCCACCACAATGGCATAGCATCGAAAGAGTGACTGAAACCTGTCCCTAACCAGCTCGTAAGTAGCATCCCGCTGCTGGTCGGCATAGCGGGGTGTCAAAATCAAGTCTTTTTGATTGCCTCGCTGACCTTTTCTTAAAGCACCTTGGGTGGCGTAAGGTAAGGGCTGGGGGCTATTACATGACTGATCCCGCCCTATCTGACATATCGTAAGAAGGAGGAATATAGAAGAGCTTAATAAAAAATGAGTTAACACAGGAAACGAGTTCGGGCAACAAAAGAGTAATGTCAACTGGTCATCCTTCCAACAGAAGCAGAAAGGACCTGCTCCATCGTCTACTAGTGCACATGTACCTAGGGAAAAAGTAAATACAATAGTCAAAACTTCAGTGTTAAACATACTTATTCTCGGGGTAGCATGGGACAAGGTTCTAGTAAGCCTCTTGCACGCACCAAGTGTGGTAGAAACAACTCAGGTACTTGTCGTGAGGGCTCCTTTGGTTGTTTCAAGTGTGTTCAGAATGGGAATTTCATTCGAGAGTGTCCAAAGAACATGTAAGCAAATGGTAATGGGGAAATAGATCCCAGTCTGCTTAAGTTGCTCCACCAGATAGAGCTGCACTTAGAGGGGATACTTCTGGTACTAGAGGAGGAACAATTTGCGTATATGCTATCAACAATCGCCAAGATCAAGACGATTCGTCATATGTTGTTACTGGTATAATCCAAGTCTTGACTTTACTATTTATGCTTTTCTAGATTCAAGTTTGAGTTTATCTTTTGTATCTATATATGTTGCTATGGATTTTGATGTTATTCCTAAGCAACTTAGTGAACCCTACACTACGCCTTTTGGTGAGTCTACTCTAAGAGAGAGAGAGAGAGTCTATTGTGATTTTTCCATTTCTGTCAATTACAAGAGTATCATGGTTGATTTAATTGAGTTATAAATGGTAAATTTTGATGTCATTTGCTTGTTTGGACTGGCTTCATGCATGTTATGCCTCAGTTGATTGTAGAACTCTAGTAGTCAAGTTTCAGTTTCCAAATGAGTCAGTCTTAGAATTGAAAAGTATGTCAGCAGTGCCTAAGGGTCGTTTTATTTCGTACCTTAAGGCAAGAACGTTAGTTTCTAAGGGGTGTGTCTATCACTTAGTCCAAGTTAATGACCCAAATGTTGAGATACATCATATTCAGTCAATTTCAGAGGTAGAAGAGTTAAAAAAAGTCTTTTCTATTTAACTTGCTTCTGTAACTTAAATACTTTAGTTTGAGATATTTTGCTTAGTTAGGCTGTAGTAGTGGTTCTCCCACCAAATGGTTAGAGTGGTTGCTAATCACGGCGGTTTGGATCATGACAGACACACATAAGCATCAATTCACAATCGCTGCAACCATTTCCCATCGGCACAATATAACTAGATAGAACCATTTTCCATCGGCTTTATATCAATTCTCTATCCATAACCATTTCTCAGTGGATTTACATCTAATCTCTTTTTCGAACCAGTAATCATCGGTTGTATATTAAATCACTAGTCGAACAATTTTCCATCAACTTTATATAAAATCTCTAGATAAAACCATTTCCCATCGACTTTATGTCAAATCACAAGTTGGAACCCATTGGCTTTATAGCACTTGCCGGAAATAACCTCGACATCATAAACACTTACCAAAAAATACATCGACATCATAACTATCACAAGTCTCATTATGGTGTTCAGCAATCAAAGCAAACAAGCAATATCACACCACATGGAAGAGACAATAACTCATGCAATTCAAGTCCACATTCATGTTAGCATCATTTCATCAATCAATTAATAAGGGTCACAACATGGCAATTTATTTTATCATTTTCATCACATAGCCTTTTCAACTTCAATCAATTTTATTCATCAAGATTTTACAAGTGGCCAATTAACCCTTCACGTCATTCTCATTTTTCTCAACACACAAACAACGAATAAAATACATGAATTCTACTAGTATACAAAGTTTAGGGGACGACATTCTATAAATCAATCAATAATCACTCCATGAGTATTCCCCTTATGGATCACTTTCAAAGTCATACACTCTATATCAATCAAGTATTCACAATCATATTCGGAAAACAACAATACCCACAAAAATTGGTTAGAAAAAAGGGTCAATCAACTAAAAATTAAATTTGAAGAAAAGGTTCCAATTCAAAATTTAATACTTGAAAATGTTAGTCATGACCTTAGGAACTCACTGGTGAATATCATTTCGAAAAAAGAACTTACACTAAAAAATGTTACCCAAGGCCTTAGGAACTCATCGGTGAATATCGTCACCGAGGATTTCCTAAACTCAAAAATGGAAGAATGTGGCTTGAACCTCGAAAATGGTATGTTAAACCCCTCTCAGATATTGCAACAGTGACTCAAAGTTTACTTAGACAAACCCCGCAAAAATTGTCACGGCCCAAGCATACACCCTGTACGTGGTCGGCACTCAAGAACCATTTCTAGTCCCCAAAAGAACCCTCATCTTGGTTGATTACAAGCAGAGAACTAATTCTACCAATAATAGGGATAAATTAAATTAAATTCATTACAATCCAATACTTAACTTTATAAAGTCTAGAAATAATCAATGTAAAACAACTCAAAGGAAAATAAATACAAAAAGACTACTCAACTATAACTATCTATAAAGCTTCTACTGTTAAAGAAGGATATCGGTACAAGACCCACGACATCTCAAAACAACTAAATTGAAATTAAATGTGAAGTCCTCCAAAATAGAAAGAGGCTCACCAAAAGCTAACGGGAGTGTAAAGTGATCTCAACGAGGCACACGTTGATAATCCTGAACACTTATATCGGCATTCAAATAGGATACAGGTTGAATGACATCATTACAATTAACGTACTAGTATGCAAGGAGAACTGAAAACATAGATAATTGAACTGACAAGACTGGAAAGTACTCACATCAAACTCAACTCTTTACACAAGCAGTAATAGATTTACATGTTTAAAGCATAAAAAATGGAAGATATCAACTTAAGAATGTATATAAAATACAATAAAGTACTCTTTACTCATATTTGGGAGATTCTCTAACAACAACCATCACTATGAGCTACATGATGATACAACGTCTCACCCACGATGGTGGGACAGTCATATACATTTTCGGGGTATAGAACACCTCAACTAAGTGGATCGACTAAGTTATTCTTAAAAGAAATAAGGAATCATCTAAAGAGTATAATCTTTTATCCTTGTTGGCATACATTGTTTATGAGGATTTTGAGTTGTTTGAACTCATCCCCATATTGGCGTTCAATACTACTCTCAATAATATATAACTCATGCTCAAATAATTAAAACATACCCTTCTTCTGGTTTGAGATAATTTTCTAAACTATCATCTTAAAAGAGGTAACTGCTCTGAAATGTTGTTCAACACATAAGCTTTTTCAAAAATGAATGTTTCTCTTTTATCAAACTAATATTCTATTTCTGCTTGTAAAAATGAAATATTTGAGAAATACATAATTCCCTTATCCTCTTTCTCAAACTCCTCTTTACTTCATCAAACTCAGTTAGAACTTAATATTACTCCCTCCGTCTCATTTTATGTAGCAACATTTGACCGGACACGGAGTTAAAAAAATAATGAAGACTTTAAAATGTTTACCAAATTATCTTTCAAAAAAGTAAACTCATTTTCTCTCTCCTCATAAATGTATCATAGTACTTACCTTAAAATTAATTGGGACCTACAAGGGTAAAAGAGGAATTATACCTATAAAACTTACCATATAAGGGAACGTGACATTATTTTTAGGACTAACCATAAAGGATATTGTGCCACATAAAATGGGACGGAGGGAGTAGTTTTAAAAGATTCTCAAGATTTATAAATCAAAAATAGGGTTCATGTTGAATTATAAATATGAAAGAATCAACTCAAAGAACTGAATAACAATATGTAAACTCAGTACTCAAACTCAAGAACTCAAGGACACAAGAACTCAAAACTCAAAGATACTACTCATCTCAAGAATACTCACTTCATAGGGTTCATGCGGGAATATAAACAAGAAAGAATCAAGTCAAGATATAAATAACAATATAGACAACTCAATACTCAACACTCGAGTACTTACTTCAAAACTATAGTTAATTGCAAAAGAGTTCTCAAATTTGACTCGAAAGGACCTCTTGAAGTTTCTTCTTAACTTTACTTATTTTGAAATGTAAATTAAGAGATGTTATTAGGATATGTAGGATATATTAAGAATTATTGAAGACTTCAAGAGTTAATATCAAGAAGAGAGTGAAGACACGGTTTGAAAGAACACATACGAGATAAAGAATGGAGGAGAAAATGGTTTGGCAACTTTAGGAAATCAGTGGAGCATCCCGTAAGGCTTGAAGTAATAGGAGTACTTTGCGGCGCAGGGCGCCAGCTCTCCTGGCGCTATGGGGGCGCATTGCCCCACCCCGAACCCAGAAATTTGATGAATTTTCTTGTTCAATTTTGGGTCCTTACTCATCTAGAATCGATTGGTTTCTTCCAAACTCTCTTTGATTCCCAAACCCAACACTCATTCATTGAAATCTCACTCAAATTCTATCAGGAAACACTTCTCATTCTCAAGACCCTCACCTCAAGTACTCAACCCTATTGTCAAAGAATGAGGCTAAAACTCAAGAACTACAAAACAATCTTTACATAAATTATATAATCGATGAATTAATAAAAGAATTTCATGTTTGGTGTGAGGATGAACAACTCCATCACTTTGGGAAACCTCACATACCTAGAAAGAATGATTGTTCATGGAGAATTTCATTAACTCTTGAATGAAAACTTCTAAACTTTCTTTTCCTCTTCTTGAAACTTCTCTCTAAGATCCCTAAGTGTATTTCATGTGAATGCGTATTTTAAAATCTGATTAAAACCTTAATTGGGTTAGAAAAAACTTTTTAAGACAAGTTAGGAAAAGTAAAATACTAAAATACCCTTTCCTAAAATGAATGGGATGCCTTAAATGGAGAGGCTTCACTCAAACAACCATAACTTTTTACTCGGAGTTTGAAATTTAGCAAACTTGGTGGCGTTGGAAAGAAGACTGGAGGATCTTCAATTTGATAGGCTATTGTCCACCTAAATCTTTAGATACTAATGTTTGATTGAAGTTGACTCTAGAAAAGAAATCTCATAGTGAAACTGAATTGATAAGAAAACATTCAACTCAACTTTATGATAGAAGATTCTTGTGACCTTAACACCTAAGAAAACTAGAAAGCAGTAAAATATTATCCACAAATGAAAGATGGTTCGCGTCTTAACTTAAAAATATTTGGGGTGTTACAAAAATCTTGAGGTCTCACTTAAGAGAAGCCTTCTTTACTTAAGCAAAAATTGCTTAAGTGACAGGACGTATGTAAAAGAGAGGGATGCAACACTAGAAAACACAATAAAGACTAAAGAATTAAATTGACCATCAGATCGGAACCCTGTCCGCACAAATTATATATGCAAATGAATTATACTTGATATTTCAAACTCAATGGTACCTTCAATGTACGTCTTTGAGGTATTCTTAATCCAACACCCGTAATAATCACAAGAAACTAACTCAACGCCTATAAGGCTAAAACAAGTTTAGGACCTCTTAAAAATTAACCAAGACCTCATCTAGGTCTAAAATTATATATGAATCCAACGGAGCTCTTGGAATTCCAATATGAGCATCTGAACCCCGAATGTTGACCAAAGTCAATACATTTTCATAATTTCACAAGTTAGGACCTCAAATCCTCAAAAAGACTCCAATATGAAATTGACAACTCACACTATTCAGAACTCACATTTCGGAATTGATGTAAGCAATGGAATCTGTTCTGACACTCAAAACTCCAAAAGACACCAAAAACCAATTTTGAAGTTCAAACCCAAAACTTACAAAACTCTTAACTTTAACCCTCAAAGTTTCACCAACTTCAAAAATTCAAACATAAATGATTCGGGATTGATATCGAAAGGACAAAAATGGTAAATTCACAAAACTTTCAAAAAATGACCGACCGGGTCATTGCATTGTCCACCACTAAAAATTATGCATGTCCTCGAACATAAAAAAAAAAAAGCAAAACAAATACTTTTTGATGTGCAAGATATTTTGAGACATATTACAAACTTGTGGGATATTGTTGAGTAGTTGTAATATGTAGGATATTTGTCATGCCCCGAGCCTACACCTTGAACATGACCGACACTTGAGAATCGTTGCTGGTCCCCAAGCGAACCATCATCCTGGTTGACTACGGTGGAAGACTAACTCAATTATACATAAGTACCAAAATTGAAGTATTATTTTAAAGAAAATTAAATCTTAAAGTTATCCGAATACACTAAGTATTAAATATAAAGTTATAAATAAGATATCTGAATTTGAACACTTCAAGACTGACCAAGATTATCTATCTATGAAGCCTATATTGTATAAAGATAGGTATCGGGAAAATACCCATGACACATCAACACATTAATTCTAACAAATCATAAAAGCAGATTCCTTTGAAAGTAAGTAGCCTTCGCCAAAAGATGATAAGCAGATGCTGTGATCTCAAGGGATCTCAAGTTGATGATCCTAAGTACCTAAATCTGCATTATGAAACAATACAAGTCGAATGACATCAGTACATTGAATGTACGAGTATATAATAAGACTGAATAACACAAATAACTGAACTTAAAGGCTGAAAATAACTCAATTGAAATATAATATAAATCATGATGAAAATCATATAAGCTCTTATTGTAGGAATGCAGTAATAGTAAATACTGAACTGAAATGTATATATAAGAAATTACTTTACTTTACTTTACAGAGGAGTTTCTCTAACCGACAACAATCACTATGAGCTTTGTGATGATATAATGTCTTAGCCACATTGCCATTGCTGCTTTATACCTTGGTGGAGTATAAGATGCAACTGAACTACTCAATCCACTAAAATGCGTTCTTGAGGCATGTGAGGAGTCGCCCATCTTATGGTATGATGCTATGTATGTTGCAGACATAGGTTATGGAGTTTGAGTTATCTGAACTCTTACCTCAAATCAATGGTCAATACTACTCACAAGATATATATAATTGAATGCTAGTGTAAAAGTACTCTCAGGGCTGAGATAATTTCTCAAAAAGATCTCTTTAAGAGGCAATTGAAGTTGTACTAATCTGTCTGAAATACTCTAAAAATTCTATATATTCTTTTGAAAATAGTGGTCTATTTTTTAATGTAAAAATGATACATTCGGAACCATCTAAGTTCCCTTAAAACTTTATTAGATAACTTGTATTTAGGTTGTACTCATAAAAAATATATATAAAATCATATTGTGATTTGATCATTGATGACTCGGGAAGTCATACTATATAAATATTGATGACATATCTAGATATCATACTGCTTAACCATTACTGTCATACACGACTGTCATACTAATCATGAATCGTACTTCTTTTCTCAATGTGAAAATAGTACTTTTGGAATCATTTGTGATCCCTTAAGCTCTTTTCAAAAGATACTTTAAAATACTCTTATACTCACTTTAAAATTCCAAAATCAATGCATGGAAATAATTGTACAAAGGATTTCAACAAAATATCATCAACTAAGGTTCATGTAAAATAAAAGCATGAACAATTATGCATAATATAGTGCAACTCATAATCAATAATTTAGAATTCTAAATCAATAACTTAACTCATATCAAGAATTTTTTAAACTAAGGGTATAACCCTAGATTTATCTTTTATCGTCTGAATTGATACGTAGGATGTGAAGACGAGCTCAGTAGTTCACTGTGAAACACCTAACACGCTCAAAATTCTTGAGAAAGGTGAGATCTTTAAATGAAAAGATTACAAGAATTTTATTTATTGAACCTTAGAAATGAGTTCTTGAGGAGATTTCTTGAAAAATCTATGAATTTCATAAGTAGGAGATATTAATTCATGTTAAAATGAAGGAATTATGAAGTTCTATGGTAGAATCTTACCTTGGATGATGGAAGAACCTCCGAGGAAGTTAGTTTCTTGAAAACTTCTCTTTCTTGGGTAAACTTATGAACTAAAGAGGTGAAATACATATTTGGGGGGGGGGGGTAAAAGAACTTGATAATTCCGCACCCATGGGAAAAGCACCTCAGGCGCAGCAAATCCGCACAGGAAGGCAGTAACTTCTGCCTCGCCACGCGCCCGTGCGAAAAATGCCTTGGCAACTCAGCCGGTACGTGGCAAGATAGCAACCAGTAAAGTACGCATAAATTTGTACTCCGCACTCAAAATGATGCAAACTGGGTGATGTTAGAAAGAAGACTCAAATATCTTTAATTTGATAGGTTACGAGCCACATAATTGCTTATATTTAAGAGATATAGACGTTTGACGTCGATCCATGTGAAATCTTACCTCAAAACTTAATTGGTAATGAAGCTTTCAACTCTATTTTGTGCTAGGGGATTCTTGCATGTGATGTTAATTCTTCTCTAAATTTATTCTCACACTAAAGAATTGACCTTAACACCTAAGTAAAACTTAAAACTCACCCATATGAACTTATATCAAATGAAGAATCGTCTGGATCTTAGCTTATTGATTTTTGAGCTGTTATAGTGCTAAAGCATAATATTGAATTGTTTCGCTACTGAATAACATTATATATGTAATACTTTCGATTTGATAAAAGAAGTGTTCATATATACTATTAACCATGCGTTTTGATATAGTATTAATATTGAACAATTGTTTATTCATTTATTCAATTCAATAAAGTGTTACATTAAATAGATCAATTGTCATATATGTGTCCTTAACTTATATAGTAGATGATTTGGTGTATAGAGTTTAAGCTTATACACAGAAGATTAAATCATCGGTTCTTATAAGTTAAAATTTATAGTTCACAATCATAGATGGAAATTTGGACAAAACCATCAGAAAGATTGTAGCACGAGATTAAATGTAATTTATCTTGATTATGAGAATGGCATAGTTCTAACTTCTCGTGCTAGTGCATTTGGTATGTATTGAACGGGACCAAGCAGAGATAGTTGTTTTAGACTGACTGATAAAAACATATTCTCTAAACTATTAAATGTACTTATATTCTTAATCTTGATATAACGATTATGATCTGTATATATTAATTATCATTTTGATTTATTAAAAGGTGAGATTCTGAGATGGGTCAATATGCCTGGTAGATTGGATGATAATAATATATATTGGTGAAATAATTAGTTAGTTGATGGAATCCATGTCTCAGTATAGAGATTGATGATACACCTTTTATGAGAAGCTTATAAGTTTTCATGTGTAAACCCGGCCGGTAGATTTATGAATCTGGCACATGAAATAAGTTAAGTATTGCTCTAAAAGAAGTTAATCATTGAATTAAATTCGTCAGTAATTTAATTTATTGATTAGTATTGGTAATCTTAACATGGGGAATTACATAAGTGTTTAATGGTGAATTTCAAAATAAATAGAGGAGTGCAATTACGAATTTTTAGTGGAATGATTTGTAATTTATTATGGTAAGAATAATTCAAATTAATTATTTAGAATTATTTCCATAATAGGGAGCCTCAGTAATAATTCTGTGGTCCCTCCAGTGCCCAATTTAACTAGAACTCAGAATCCTATTTTCTAGTAGAAGTTGGAAAAGTAGCGTGTGTTTTTCTTTGAAGAAGAAACGTGTGTTTCAAGTTTTCTTGAAGAAAAAGGATTTGCTTTTCTTCTCCTCTTTGGACTAGGAAGACATCTCTATAAATAGGGATTCTTCTAACCTAGAAAAGGATTCAGTATTCTATACAATACTTGCCCACCCAAGTATTGAGAGAGTTCAAATTGTTGATTGGGATCACTGTAGAAGACTATAGAGTTGGAGTTGGATTTACTTCAAGACATCTGCACACGCTTCACGAGGTAATCCTAAGTTAATTTTCAGCATACTATGTATGTGATCGCTATTTGTGATTGTTGTTTATATTCATGCAAGATGAATGATTCTGGAATGCTTCCGCTGTGTATGCTATTTCCTAACAATTAGTATAAGAGCCATACTTGCATCTTTATATACAATCTAAAATATGTATATGTGTATATGTGCAAGTGACTGTATGATTCGTGTGGTTTGAAATTTTGTTTTATCACGAAAAGAACAAAACGGATAAAACTTGAATTGCTTTGTTTTGTTAAATGCATACGGTAATAATAACTTATGAAAATTAATCACTTAGATTTGATAGTATTTTCATGAGATCTGCACGATGTCCCACGATGAATTATTTTGAGAAGAAATTCAATGGCTGCACATGTTGTTTATTTATTTTCTTCTTGCGGCGGCAATTTTTTTACGTGAGAATTTTTTAATCTCATGTATTGAGTTATCTGCAAATTATTTCTCATGATCAATGTAATCCAATTCAAGAAAGTACAGTGATAATTTTTAACTAACCTATGGATTGTATAAAATTCAATTAAATGGGTACTAGTAATTATTGTTCACGTCATTGGGTATAAACAATATTTTTATATTATGGTAGCTGCTGGCTGTTTGTAATCATATGTTAGTTGTAATTTATTTCTCAAAGTAAGTTGCTGGCTGTTTTTCTTGTGTTAATGGAAATCAAGTAAATAATAATTAATACAAGTAATATATATATATATATATATATATATATATATATATATATATATATGCTTAGTGGAGCTTAAAAGTTGAGTGAATTATTTGTGTTAAGGCGCAAGTGAACAAGATGCACTGGAATATTGTTTATGCAATATGAATTGAATGGAATATTGAATGAATTGAACTAGTCATGTCTATGTTTATTTTTCTGGATTTGTTTTTGTATAAATTGAAAAAGAAAATATAAATTGTGATGAAAGTTTTTTTTTCAATATTTACCAAGATTAAATAGTAATGAAGTATTAAGTTTATGTGTTGGCTTAGACCTTCCTCCCCATCGGATGAATTTAATACAAGTCATTACGTATTTAATTGCTAGTTTGATAATTTGTATTAACTCTCCTAAACTGAGTAATATATAATTGGATCAATGTAACTAGAGGATTTTCACTTGACTTAAACTAACAGTAGACTCTCCAACTGAGTTAGGTCTGTATAAGCTTATGGAGTGAATAATCAGTCATTATATATGTATATTGTATGAATAGTTCTCCAATCCCAACGATTGGCTATTTAAGATGCATGAATGTATATGTATATCATGAGTTTGAATGTAAATATTCAATGTTATATGACTATGTTATTGATCTATTGTAAAAATTTCTTCAATCTCAGATTCAAAATGTCTCCTTTTAATCCCATTAGTACTATTTTGGGTCAAAACAAACTAGAGGGTTCTAACTATGTTGACTGGAGGAGAAATCTTGACATTGTGTTAACTGCTGAAGAATATAAGTTTGTGCTTCATGAGGAATGTCCATTGAAACCAAATGATCAGTCTAGTGATGAGGATAAGTTAGCTTATCAGAAATGGCGCAAAGCTGATGAGATGGCGCGATGTTACATTATGGCTTCAATGTCAAATGTTTTGCAACATCAACATCAAGCTATGTTGTCTGCTTTTGAAATTCTGGAGAATCTCAAACAAATGTTTGGAGACCAGGGTCGATCAGCTAAGCAGACTGCCATGAGAACTCTCATGAACACTAAGATGGTTGAAGGAACCCCTGTAAGAGACCATGTTCTAAAGATGATAGGTCTTCTGAATGAACTAGAGGTCTTGGGGGCTGAAATTGACAATGACTCCCAAGCTGAGATGATATTGCAGTCTCTGGCTGACAGTTTTCAACAGTTTTGCCTAAATTATAACATGAATAAGATGAGTCTATCTTTGGCACAATTGTTGAATGAGCTGCAAGCGGCAGAGACTCTTGTCAAAAAACATGCACCATCAATGGCACTTAATGTTGAGAAAAGTTCTACTTCTAAACCTCAAGGTGGACAGAAGAAGAAAAAGGCTCACAAAGCTAAGGCAATTGCACCTCCAACTGGGGGCATGAAAAAGTCTAAGGGCAAGTGTTTTCATTGCAAGATGTCAGGCCATTGGAAGGCACATTGTCCAGATTTCTTAGCCAAGAAGAAAAATAAACCAGGTAACTCACTTTCACTTGTCGTTGAAACATTTTTAGCGGCTGTTTCAACCACTTCATGGTGTGTAGATTCAGGAGCCACTGATCATATCTGCATTACTTTGCAGGGGTTTCAAGAAACGCGCAAGCTGATTAGAGGTGAAGTTAGCGTTTTTCAAGCGGATGGCTCAGCAGCTCCAGTTTTAGCATTAGGAAATATTAATTTTTCGTTTGATAGTGGTAGAGTTTTAATTTTAAAAGACATTCTATATGCACCTGCTGTTAGAAGAAATTTAATTTCAGTTTCTAAACTTTTGAGAGATGGTTATGATGTTAGTTTTTCTGATAACGGTTGTGTTATTAGCTATAATAAACATCTTGTCTCAGCTGGTACATTGATTGATGGTCTTTTTATTATTAATATCTCTCCTGAATTGCAACAAACCATAGAACTGAATAATGTTAACCTTTCAAGTAAACGAAAACGTTCTTCTGATTTTAATGAGACTTATCTATGGCACTTGCGTCTATGTCATATAAGTCTAGATAGGATTTCAAGGTTGGTTCGAGATGGACCTTTAGGTTCATTAAAAGTGGAGGCACTACCAACATGTGAATCTTGTTTAGAAGGAAAAATGACTAAGAGACCTTTCCCCTCAAAAGGAAATAGAGTCAATGATAAACTAGATTTAATTCATTCTGATTTGTGTGGCCCAATGAACATTCAAGCGAGAGGTGGGTATGAGTACTTCGTGACTTTCATTGATGACTATTCAAAATATGGATATATATATTTGTTGCGCCGTAAGTCTGAATGCTTTGAGAAATTCAAAGAGTTTAAGGCTGAAACGGAGAAACGACATGGAATATATATCAAGTCATTACGATCTGATCGTGGTGGCGAATACCTCTCTAATGAGTTCATTAGTTACTTATCAGAACAAGGAATTACATCTCAAATGTCTGCACCTAGAATGCCACAACAAAATGGTGTAGCAGAAAGAAGAAATAGAACTCTTTTAGAAATGGTTAGATCAATGATGAGTTACTCTGATTTGCCTTATTCGTTCTCGGGATATGCCTTAGAAACTGCAAATTACATTCTGAACTTAGTTCCTTCTAAATTTGTTCCTTTGACACCCATTGAACTGTGGACTGGTCACAAACCTAGTTTGAGACATATTCGGGTTTGGGGATGTCCAGCACATATATTAAAAGGGAAGGCAGAAAAATTGGAACCTAAAACAGAAGTATGTGTTTTTATTGGATACCCTAAAGGAACGAAAGGTGGTATGTTTTATAATCCTAAATAAAAGAAGGTCATTGTGACCACCAATGCCAAGTTTCTGGAAACGGATTTTTTAACAAACGATATTCCTAGAAGTAAACTAGTTTTACAGGAATTGAGCAAAGAGATAACAAATCAATCTACTGAAAATAATGAAAACCAAATTCAGACCCCACATGTTAGAGTTAACATACCATTGCATTATAATAGTGGGAGAGATGTTAACAAACATAAAATTCTACAAGTACAAGATCTTGAAAATTCATTGCATCAAGGTAGTGGGAGTAATAATGAGCAGATTGTATTAGAGGAAGAAGTTGTTGATATCTCTGCACCGCAAGGTACTGAAGATAACATGGAACTCAAGATCCTAAAAATGATGTGGTTCCACCACAAGATCATAATAATGCAAATCTCTCTGAACCTGCCCCTGCAACAGCAGTGTCTCATCGTAGTGGGAGAGTGATAATAAAACCACTTCGGTATGCACTCTTGGGAGAGTCTTTTGACAGAATTCCTGAAGAGTCGAATATCGAACCTGTGAATTACGACGAAGCACTACAAGATAAAGATGCAGAAAAATGGATTGTTGCTATGAAATCAGAAATGGAGTCTATGTACTCTAACAAAGTCTGGGATCTTGTAGAACCACCTATAGATGGAGTCAAACCCATTGGATGCAAGTGGATATATAAGAAAAAGAGAGGAGTAGATGGACAAGTGCAAACTTACAAAGCTAGACTTGTTGCAAAAGGGTTTACTCAGAAAGAAGGGATCGACTATGAGGAAACTTTTTCGCCAGTAGTCATGCTTAAGTCTATTAGAATTCTCTTATCCATTGCTGCTCATTATGATTATGAAATTTGGCAAATGGATGTCAAGACAGCTTTCCTTAATGGAAGTCTTGATGAAAGCATATTTATGCGACAACCAGACGGTTTCATAGAAAAAAGAAAAGAACACATGTTGTGCAAGCTTAAAAGATCTATTTATGGATTAAAGCAAGCTTCTAGGGAATGGAACACTTGCTTCGACAATGCAGTCAAGTCTTTTGGTTTTGAGCAATGTCTTGATGAGTCTTGTGTGTACAAAAAGTGGAATGGGGATAAAGTGGTGTTTTTGGTATTATATGTAGATGATATCTTGCTCATAGGAAATAATGTGGGCTTGATGAATTCAGTTAAGGAATGGTTATCCACAAACTTTGATATGAAGGATTTGGGAGAAGCTGCTCACATCCTTGGGATCAAGGTTCTACGTGATCGCAAGAAAAGGATGTTAGGTTTATCTCAAGCTCTTTATATTGATACAATTCTTACCAGGTTTAGCATGCACGATTCCAAGAAAGGATTTCTTCCTTTCAGACATGGAATTTCTTTATCTAAGGATCAATGTCCTAAGACAGATGAGGAAATAGAAAGCATGAAGACAGTTCCTTATGCATCAGCGGTAGGAAGTCTCATGTATGCCATGTTATGCACTAGACCTGACATTTGTTTCGTCGTAGGCATGGTTAGCAGATATCAGTCTAATCCTGGACGAGAACATTGGACAGCAGTTAAGCATATAATCAAGTACCTGAAAAGGACTAGGGATTACATGCTAGTCTATCATTCGGATGAGTTGGTACCCATAGGGTACACAGACTCAGATTTCCAGTCTGATATGGACTCTAGAAAGTCGACCTCAGGAAATGTGTTTACTTTGGGAGGTGGAGCCATTGTTTGGAGAAGCATCAAGCAAACATGTGTTGCTAATTCTACCATGGAAGCCGAATATGTAGCAGCTTCTGAAGCAGCTAAGGAGGCAGTGTGGCTCAGAAACTTTCTGAAAGACTTGGCGGTTGTTCCTGCAATAGAATGCCACTTACAATGTTTTGTGATAATAGTGGAGCGGTTGCAAATTCAAAGGAACCACGAAGTCATAAGAAGGCAAAACACATTGAGCGAAAATACCATTTGATTCGAGACATAGTACAGAGAGGGGACGTGATGGTGGCGAAGATTGCATCAGAGAACAACCTTGCAGACCCTTTCACAAAAGCTTTACCGCAAAAGTCTTTTGATAAACATATTGAAGGAATGGGTGTTAGAGTTGTAGGTGCATGGTTATGAGTCTAAGTGGGAGATTGTTAAGATATACTATTAACCATGCGTTTTGATATAGTATTAATATTGAACAATTGTTTATTCATTTATTCAATTCAATAAAGTGTTACATTAAATAGATCAATTGTCATATATGTGTCCTTAACTTATATAGTAGATGATTTGGTGTATAGAGTTTAAGCTTATACACAGAAGATTAAATCATCGGTTCTTATAAGTTAAAATTTATAGTTCACAATCATAGATGGAAATTTGGACAAAACCATCAGAAAGATTGTAGCACGAGATTAAATGTAATTTATCTTGATTATGAGAATGGCATAGTTCTAACTTCTCGTGCTAGTGCATTTGGTATGTATTGAACGGGACCAAGCAGAGATAGTTGTTTTAGACTGACTGATAAAAACATATTCTCTAAACTATTAAATGTACTTATATTCTTAATCTTGATATAACGATTATGATCTGTATATATTAATTATCATTTTGATTTATTAAAAGGTGAGATTCTGAGATGGGTCAATATGCCTGGTAGATTGGATGATAATAATATATATTGGTGAAATAATTAGTTAGTTGATGGAATCCATGTCTCAGTATAGAGATTGATGATACACCTTTTATGAGAAGCTTATAAGTTTTCATGTGTAAACCCGGCCGGTAGATTTATGAATCTGGCACATGAAATAAGTTAAGTATTGCTCTAAAAGAAGTTAATCATTGAATTAAATTCGTCAGTAATTTAATTTATTGATTAGTATCGGTAATCTTAACATGGGGAATTACATAAGTGTTTAATGGTGAATTTCAAAATAAATAGAGGAGTGCAATTACGAATTTTTAGTGGAATGATTTGTAATTTATTATGGTAAGAATAATTCAAATTAATTATTTAGAATTATTTCCATAATAGGGAGCCTCAGTAATAATTCTGTGGTCCCTCCAGTGCCCAATTTAACTAGAACTCAGAATCCTATTTTCTAGTAGAAGTTGGAAAAGTAGCGTGTGTTTTTCTTTGAAGAAGAAACGTGTGTTTCAAGTTTTCTTGAAGAAAAAGGATTTGCTTTTCTTCTCCTCTTTGGACTAGGAAGACATCTCTATAAATAGGGATTCTTCTAACCTAGAAAAGGATTCAGTATTCTATACAATACTTGCCCACCCAAGTATTGAGAGAGTTCAAATTGTTGATTGGGATCACTGTAGAAGACTATAGAGTTGGAGTTGGATTTACTTCAAGACATCTGCACACGCTTCACGAGGTAATCCTAAGTTAACTTTCAGCATACTATGTATGTGATCGCTATTTGTGATTGTTGTTTATATTCATGCAAGTCAAATCATAGGATAATGATATCTTCGAGCTTTAAGGTATTTACCCTAACAATTAGTAAGATATCTTGTTGATATAAATGATACTATGAGACATATTATTAATTAGTGTGGGATTGTTGAGTAGTTTTAATATGTGGGATTCCCACATCGGTGGCTAAGAGCCAGCCTTTTGCCCATATAAGACCAAGCTCATTAAGTCCAACAAATTGAATAGATATATATTCACCAATTTCTCAAAAGTATACTGCCATTAAATTTTTTTTACCAAAATCCCAGCCTCTCAAATACATCTTTATTCTTCTCGAATACGTCTCTATCCCCTTCCGAATACATCCTTTTCTCTCGGATACATTCATCCTCCCTTGGATACATCCCTATCACCTCTCATATCCATCCCTTCCATTAACTAATTTATCATTTGTGAACCGTGAGCTATGCAGCCGTAAGTTTCCAGATGTATCCGAGATCCTATAATTTGAAGGAATTTTTTTTATGAAAGAATAGGGAAAATATGTAATTCGCTCTTTAACACGGTGAAATTTATATAATATTTACTTATATTTTTATTATATATTTAAATGACTTGGGGCTTGGGGTTTGGGTGCGAGCCTAGATGGGTCTGATCTTTAATCAAATATTGTATTTTCATAATTCATTTTCAACTGTTGTATTTATTGTGTTTTAATTTTATTTAAATAGAATAGTTGCGTTTGTTCAGAAAAGGAGCAACTTTCCTGAGAAGTCTCTTTGACAGGCTCCATAAAGAATAAACTTCCCAATGTAGCGCATTCAGTGGCATTACATTTCAGCCTTTGTTGTATCCTGATAGAGAATTGTTTGTAATCCTAAAAGTATGTATGTGCGACAATTCTCGAAAGATAGTGATCTTAATGATTATGATTTGGAACATCTTTGGTATTACTGATAGAAGTTTCTTATTTATAGAAACACTTTTTGAGAAATAACTTTTCAAAATATTACTTTTGAAAAATAAAAATTTGTGTTTGGCTAATTCATTTGAATAACGATTTTGATAAGCAAATTGTGTATGGTTAATCTTTCTTTAAAAACTGCTTTCGAGAGTCAAATTACGAAAAATGACAAGTATCAATGTATTTTTAATATTAATATTATTTTATAGAGAGAAACTATTTTAAATATCTATTTTAAAAAAATTAATCAAATTAAAATGTACGTACTCAAATTTTCAATCACTATTTAATGAATAGATAAAATATTAAAATAAATAAAGAAGTCCTTCATATTTTCAAGCCTACAAATTTTTGGTGTTTTCTTTATTCCTAAATTTGTAAAATAATATGAAAATAATGTATAAAATAATAAACATAAAAAAATTATAATCTGAAAATAAAAAATGAAATTCTTGAATGAAATTTAAACAAACTTATGATATATGCTAATTAATTAACAAGACATGTATTGTTAAATATGTATATATATAAGGGATATTTTAGTACCAACTATTTTCAAGGATTAATAGTAAATTAAAGAGCGTCTTTTATCTCAATGGAGTTGAGGGTGGGGGTTGGGTAGGTGGTGTTGACTTTGTACTTGTGAATATTCTCTCTGTATAAATTTCTTAAGTTAGTAATGATCTCTCGTATTTTATAATGATCTTTTTGTTTCTTTTTTAAAGAAGATCTCTTTTGATTAAAGTTAGCGGTCTTGTACAATGTATAAATATTTATAGTAGGAAAGATAAAAATTTTACTATCGTACTTATAAGTAAGTAACATACTTGACTCATTGGTTTGGATTAGTTTTAAGCTAGATGGGGTAGTTTAGGATCATGTTTGAACCCCAACCTCAAACACCAAAAGAGGACGGGGAACCAACACTCCATTAGATTATTTTTGTCACATGGTGTGATTTTTGTTATAGATATCTTTATACATAGTATATCCCTTTCTCAATGTTGGTCCGCGGTCCGCCCCAGCGTTGATGGAGTTTTGGTGCTAAACTTGATGAGCCTTTAACTAAGTACATGAGCTACTCATGGAGTGATAACATTGTTATGACTAGCAATTTATAGATCTTTTAGTTTACTAAGTTATCAATAAAAAAAACTCTTAAGTTTAGTAAATATTCTTGTGTTTTATATAAATCATCTAGCAATGTATAAATCTCTCCCTTCTTCTAAAGCCATATTTCTTTAGCAGGAACGTAGCTCCAACAAAGCTATTGGCCTCATTGGGAGGCCTTCAGTTTTTTTCAAGTAACATGAGTAAGTCATTATTCACATTCATCATATATTTCTTTTGCATCACTTATAATTTTTTTTATCGTATCTACTAGATCTGTATTTTATTAATTTTTTATATTCTCAATAAATGGAATTATATTCCTTCTACGATCATTATACTACGAACCTAATTATGCATTTATTTCTTATAATTTTTCCCCTCTTGGTGAAAAATTGGTAAAAATTAACTTGCTGCTTTGGTTGAAAAACACCTATGTTCTTTTATCAATCTAACTATTTATGGTAAAGACAAACTTATTATGACTATGCTACTTATAGCCTATTTTGCCTTGCTTCTACGAGGTCGGAAGTGATTATTTTTATGAAAATATATGTGTTCCAGTTCATGTTTTGAGGTGTTTGACTAAGTTTTTGAGAGAAAATAAGTGTTTTTGATGTACAATAGAAGTTGTTATGAAAACAGAAATGTAGTTTTTTCCTAAGACACTTCTGGAAAAAAATACACTTTAAAAACACTTTTAATAGTTGCTCAAAAGTGTTTTTTTAAATGCACGGACCAATCACAAACTATTTCACACAAAAAAAAAATTTGAAATCATTTATCAAACTACGCTGAATTTCAAACTATAGTTACCTTTTTTTTTTCCAGTAGAGACTGGAAGGTCGATCTCTTATCAAAAATACAATTTATATATGCATATATCTTGGCTTGTCGACTCTTATGTCCTAAGAAGTTTGACTATGTATTTGTCTATATTTTAGAATCAATTGAATTAGATGTTGTTTGTCAAGTTTAGTGAATTAAACGTTGATAAAGTTATTGTGGTGATGCTTCATAACCTTGATATTGCTTGATTTTACCATGCGAAGAGGAGATGGGTAGACACCTCAGTGAGGAGGTGGGAGAGGTTTGATATAGTGGGTATGCCGAGAGGTAGATGTAAGTCGATGAACTGTTGGAGAGAAGTGATTAGACAAGATATAGTGTAGTTTTAATATATTAGATATGATGGTATGCAAGTCGTGAATTAGGGTAGTATGTTGGTATATAGTTGAGTTTTGCTTCCTTTTAGTTGGATTAGGTTTTCATGGAAGTGTAGTAATATTGTATCTGTCGTAGTATTATCGTAGACATGTAGTTTTTTGCTTTTGATATTTGTTACCATCTGTTGTCTTTTGTGTTTCATATAGGATAGAATGTTTTTTCACTGTAGTATTTCCTTTTCGTAACTATCTTTTTTGTTGCACTTCAGTTAATAATTTTTTTAAAAATAGCCTCTCTACTCTATGAGATAGGAATAAATTCTATGCATATTCTACCTTCGTAGAAATCCCACTTGTTAAATTGTACTCCATATGTTATTGATGTTGTAATTTTCGACTCAGAAAACCAAGAACATCCTTTTAAATTAATGCATATATATATATACTAGATGGAAAAGGCTCGTGGCAAGCACGGGCCCAATAGGTAATATTGTCGAAATTTGTTTAGTGAAGCAGTTATACACTTGCTATGCTTCTGAAAATATTGAATGACTTCTGCAAAAGAGGTTAATATTACATACTATTAGAAATATTAGAAAACGTTTGTCATTTACATAGAAATGGTAAAATCAAATTTCACCTAAAATATATGATCATCGACTCATTCCCAATTTGACAATACCACGAGGCCATAAGTGCATTGAATTTCGAAGGACACTGCCATTTACAACTGAAAATGCTAATATAATGGGTTGAATGTCCTATATACCTTATTTGATAAATATATTATAGTGTGAATAAAGTTTGATTTTCTCGTGGAATCTGTGCAGGTAACTTACACCCCAAACTGACAAATAATCATGAGATAATTTGTAATTATACTATAAAACGATGCCTTATACAAAATTTTGCATGGCAAGTATAATACCATGAAAGGAAAAAAGAGTTGGTGTTCTCAAGTTTTCTCTTTGGATCTCTTCAAGGACAATCTAAATGTCAATATGAAAGTTCTAACTTATTGGCTTTACAAGTTATGGTATGAAATCGAAGTTTGAGAATTGTTATCTAACTAAAATAAACACTCTTTTCTTTTCTCTACAGACAACTCTTTCAGGGTGCAAAAAAGAACGAATAAAGTCAACAACTAAAAATCACCACCTAACAAATTACCTAGGTAACATCTTTAACCCAACAATTGCTTCAATTTTTTCCAATCAAAGTCAAATCTGAAAGAACAATAGTCACAAAAAATTAGGATATGCATTTTCCATGCCTCTCGACTTAATTTTTAATTTTTTTAAGATAGCAAGATTTGTTTTTTTCATTTAAAACAGCAAGATAATTAGTATCAGTTAATAAAAAGTAGCACATCACACTGTTACATCAAGCATAGATCACCTAGGGAATCTGATGGGTAAAGTTGATAATGTGAATACACAAGGAAATCACTAAAAGAAAACTCTTCTCTGCAAACGGAATTCAGTAAGCTTTTTCCTTCACTAGGGCTAATCTCGTAAGCATTGAGTTATTACACCAAGGGAATTGCTCCTCCAGCATTCTGCTGCTCCAACTCAAATAAAGTTTGAACCTAGTTCTACACAAGCAAGTATTCCTGTTTTATTTGCTGCAAACATCTCAAGCACGCTTCAGTGTTCTGTTCTTCGCAGCAGTTGCGGAAAGGGACACAACAATTCTTCCCTCTCTGAGCAGCTAGCAACACTGGAACTACTACTATTAAACTGATGAACATGGGCATCAACCTGCTTAAATTCCACATCTAAATCCATGGTGAGATCATTGAGAAGTCTTTCTGAATCTTCAAAGAAAAGAGACGGTACAACTTCAACTAACTTGTTCAGCTAGAGGTCACAAGTATTAACACATAGATTACGGATTGGAGTCAGCTATATGAATCCTCATTTGCTATACGTTATACCTCATGGCAACTTCGCATCAAGTATAACTTAAAAGTTGACCTGTGTCCTCCCTAATTCAGCTCCTACAGTCATCTTTTTGGTTTACTACACCCGTCTATTCCAAAGTGGATTTCGTTTCACTTTCTTTCCTTTGCAAGTCCCACCACAAATGATTGGCTAATGTATTCCCATTGTTCTTTCTAAAATAACTCATTTGGTTGTTTTCATTCTATTAATTTTACTTCTCTATGAGAATTTATATGCATTTTGCTCATGCTGCTCTTTTCAATTTCTAGAATCATAACAGAGTTTTAACTTCTCCACCCTGTACAGATCCCTCAAAATATGTGAAAATGAGATCTACTAAGATATAAAATTAATAGCAAAATCAATTCATGTTCTAGTCCTGCATTTAACCATAATGCTTCAAAGTACCTTAATTTTTCTGTTACCTTTTCCCAGCTAGATGCAATATGCTATAATATCACTCTTAATGTAGACCATTATTAAAAAAACAGGTACATAATGCATAATAGTATAATCAATATAAGGAAGTATCGACAAAACTTGATTGTGTTCTTGTTATCTGTTACCTCTACCTTCTTTTGATTTCTTCAATACGTTTAAACACCTAAGCTAATGTCGCTCCTTACCTTATTTACAAATTCTGTTTGACCTCAAACAATGTCAGGATTTTTGTTGCTCAATCTATTGAAGTATTTGTATTTGATTCTAAGAAGAATTTTTACTCTCTTACTTTCTATTCATAACTTCTCTCGAAACAGTCCCAAAAATTTCTAACTTCAGATTATGCAGCAATAGTTTAGCAAAAATGCAGCAGTCCTTCAGCCTCATTTTCTATCTAAAGTACCACATTTATCATAGTAATATTTTTGACAATATGGTTGACTTAAAAGTGCAGTGAAGTTTAGCTCAGCACATAGCAATCATTGTCTCAAATTTGGCCAAAAGTATAGCAAATAGCTAAGTCTAAAATTCAGCAATAGTAAAAGAAAAAACACAACAACCCGGGGCTTAGAAAACATTACAAAATGAAGAAGAAAAAGGCCAAAATGCAACAGTGGTTCAACTGCAAAATGAGATGTCAAATTGTAACAGCCAACCTCATCAAATGCAATAATTAATTCTCATCAAAGACATGAGGGAACGATAAACATGCCAAACTTAGGTTAAATAAGCACAGTTATTTCATTGTTAGCATCAACAGATTGTAGCATAAAAATGGTTAAAGTGCTGAACTTGTTCATCAATGGAAGCAACTATTATCAACAACATCAAACCACAAATTCACCCAAAACACAACAACTATATTTTTCTTTTAAGGTATATGTCGAAATACACCTATATCAAATTAATTTACCAGGATATAAGCACGTTGAGAGAATTCGAAAAAGCAAGCCCAGTAACTCTTTTATGATGTCCTTTGGCTTTGTCTTTACCTACAAAAAGGGATCATACTTAATGTCAACAAATTTAAATAAATACTGAATTAGTAATATTTCAAAATTTTTAAAATGAAATAAATGTCTGAATAGGTCAACCTCGTTAACTCGAATATTATATATCTGGATGTAGGAGTCATCCATTCCTATGGCTATGACATTGTTATCTTGAGGATACAATTCCAAAAAGGTTCTTGCGGGTGGGGCGGGCATAAATGTTGTGATATTCTGCATTTGCAACAGAAACAATATAGAGATTAGTGAAAAGCAAAATAAAACAAAATAATATGTAACTTCTTAGCTAATGAAATGTCAAATCCGAATAGTTGTAAAAGTATCTATTCAGATCAACTAATATCATGTTATTAAAGCTATAGTTGTTTCTAATAAACTAACACAAAGTACATATTAATTTACATTGTATATCTGGAACATTAAGGCAATGGAAGAGCTGAAATAACCAACATTCTACCTTTGCTAGTTTATTTCCCTAGTTCCTTCACTATCAGGGCGAGATCATTCCATTCATTCGAGAACTCAAAAGGTTCTTTTTTCAGTAATCAAACATCTCAAAAAGGAAGATATTTTCTATTATTGGACAACATAAGAACAGTCGAGATAATGTGAGAAGAAGCACATCTAAGTCACATATATTTCAATCGTGTCAATTCCAAAATCACGGAAAAAAATAAATCTAAAACGTATGTAGTTAAGAAGACTCGCCTTATCTTCAATCCTGCGCTTGAATATTCGAATACAACTGCAATTTTCTTTGCTCCATAAGTAGCAGCTTTCTGAAATTCGTCAGGCAAATTTTGGCTATCCCTATCCAGATCCAGATCATGGGACTCTTCAGGAAGAGTCAATTTGAGAGCTCCATCTAATAAGGATCACTTGAGATTGGTTAACCCCTGATTATTTAAATGAAAAATTAATACTTTTTAACTGTGATTAGAATGAAAGTGTGTAGCATTTACCATAAATCACGTATATTATGTCGTGGGCAAGGTACAAATGAGAAACCGAAAAAGAATATATTACAGAATTACATAGTCCATACAATTGAGAGTAATAACCATCCATCATTCTCTAGAGGTGTATCCATTTATTAGTTTGTCACTTTTTCATATGAAGAAGAATTCGAGGATTACAGTAACTCGAGAACTAAAAATAATATTTCAGCGTGATAGCCATTTGTAAGAACACTCTAAAATAACATAGAAGTACATGAGTATCATATTACCCTCTAGAATACTTTAAGTGTATTTAACTAATGCACATAATTTTGACAGTCTCTTAGAAATATATAATATTGTCACAATTATTTTTGAGAAATGAAAAGGTCAGTTCTCACCACGCAATTCTCACCATCCAGCAACTTCATTACAGTCCTCGCTTGTTTTTCAGCTGAAAAAAATGAGAAGAAAAAGAAAGAAGCAAGAAAAACAATATTATTGAATTGTTTCAGACATATTATCAAACACCGAATGTGCATCAGTATATAAATCATATATTAACAATATGACATGTATATAGAATGTCCAAAAGAAAGTAATAGGTCAAAATATACATTAGCAGAACATCCAGAGAACAAAAATTATCAATTGAGTATATGATATGAATTTTCTTTTCGGAAAACTGTTTCATCAAAACTTTACGGCGTAAGTTGATTATGGTAACATGAACAACTTTGGTTGAAAATGTTGAGTTGAATAGAGAAGATATCGATGGAGCATAGGGTTCAGGAATTAAGTGAATTCAATTCACTCATCCTTCTATAACAATCAGCATGAAAATGTCATGAATCTAGAATAAGTAGAGAAGTGGAAGAAATGTGTACCTCATTTGATCACTTTTATCTACAATTTTAAATAGTCCAACGACCCAGCAAATCTTGAATGAAATTTGTTAAAGCTAATCAAAATGTCAAGCCACCGACAATGAAAAGTTGCTAAAGACATCAGATCTAGGGTTTGTGTAGCCTTTGAATTAAAGCTTCTTTAGGTTTTGGGGCTTCAATGGGTGTTTCAGTTGCTAGTATGATGACTGATTGAAAGAGATATGCGTGTTATTTTTTTGGTGAAGAAGTGATAAACGTGGAGTAGTGCAGAATAAACATGTGTTAGCTATTAAAGGAGGACATATGCAGAGTATAAAATTTTAAAATCTCCAATTTTCCCCTATTTGTCCCAAGTTTATCGTACAATTATATGCAGCTCTCCGTACAATCTTTTGGTGCTATGTTCGTCCCCCCAACTGTCCCTTATTAATAAGGGGATGAAGAAGTGATAAACGTGGAGTAGTGCAGAATAAACATGTGTTAGCTATTAAAGGAGGACATATGCAGAGTATAAAATTTTAAAATCTCCAATTTACCCCTATTTGTCCCAAGTTTATCGTACAATTATATGCAGCTCTTCGTACAATCTTTTGGTGCTATGTTCGTCCCCCCCAACTGTCCCTTATTAATAAGGGGATATATATATATTCTCTATTGTATAAGCCAACAACACCAAGGACGAAACACTGCATCCCAATGTTGTACCAAAACCAGTCAAATATGTACCCCTATGTACAGTGTTGTTCGCCCACTTTGATTGGCCATAAAACACCTGGAAGGACTTTAAGTCTCCACGTCTCACTGTAAAGTGAGATCAAATCCTTCACAATTACTCATCTCCAATGCTATCTCATGTCTCTTTCTACATCGAAAGGTAAAGGTAAAATTTCTGATTTTTTCTTTGAAAGATTTTGGTTGTCTTATTTTTGCTCATCTCTGTATTTTCCTAATTTTCATCGGTATGGATGTAGTTTATGTTGGAAATTGTGAATTAAATTCTTGGTGATTTTCTGATTTCTTATTAGTTTGTTGTGAATATTTTTACTTGCATGTTCTACCGGGACTAATTAAAATTCAATAGGGAACTCTGTTAGTTTCATTTGTTATCAGAGAATATGAAGTTTTGCTCATTATTTGAGATGCTGAAGGTTTGAATTGAAGAAATTGTGGATTTGTTATACCACAAAAGACATATGCTCTCATGCATGATGGTGCCTAGATTTTTTCTTCTTTCTTCACTGGTATTATACCCATTACTTCGAATTCTTTGAATATTTGTGCCTTTTTTGCTTTAATTTTAGTTTATATACATTATGCCTGAGTTGCACAACATCCCATTTAGCGTCTTTTCCCCACTTTTTCTTATAATTTTATCTTTAAGTCTGCAAACTCATTCTACTTAATCAGTTAATCCTAAGATGCTTGCAATGCTGCGGAGGTTACAACTTTTTGTAGCTTAATTCGAACTCCATCTGTTCACTTCTATAATATAGAAATAACCTCCTTCTTCGCTTTTGTGGTGCGATCCATGAAGGCAAATGGATTCTTCCGCCCCAATCATGATAAAACAAAAAAGGTGTTGGATTGGAGTTTCAATTTCTCTGCTTCTCAAATATTCTATTATTAATCATTGTTATATTATTTCATTCTATATCCTCCAATAGTTTACTTAGTTCTTCGAAAACATTTCGTGATAGGTGTTTCGGATTGTTTCAGTGGAAGACAATGATAAGCTTGATGATCAAAATGATGACGAAGTTGATGAAGGTTGCATAGACTCGGATGAAATCCTAAACAAAACAAAAGTAAAGTCCCCCCAAAAGTTCGAGTGCCTAAATTCATTTTAAAAGCAGAGTCTTTTTCTCAAGTAAAGGTACTTCGATTTATCTTTCCTTTGTTCATCTCACTAGATTTTATTTATCAATTTCTTATTTAGAATTTTGTTTTTAGTTTTTCGAGTAGATGACGAGTTGATATTATATATCTCAGGGACATAAGAGCAGTTGACCAAACAAGCGAAGTGATAAGAACTAGCAACTGTCAAAATCCATTATTACTTGCCTCCTTGAATTGATCCTAAGGGGAAAACTTGCAATTGGATTTGATTCAAGAAATTTAGTCATTATTCATGTGATATATGTCTTCAAGGATTTCTAATCCAACTTTATACAAGGATTATTCTTTCTTTGCTATTTCAGCATGTATTGCGAAATTTCAATAGTTGATCTGTTTTCTTTTCTTTGTTTTCTAAATTGTCAGTTCTATTGTGATTTTGCCCAAGTTTTGCACTTTGAGTTATAAGTTAGTAGCTACGATTTATATTTGTATTGTCATAACTATTCTGTCTATGTTAACAATGATATTGGTAAGTCATGGTCTTTGCTGATAACTTAGGCACTGATCTTTTTTAGTTTTTCTTTGTTAGTATAAAAATTTGATATATTTCAGTTGAATTTTGATTCGATATGTTTGACAGTAGACACGATTAATTTCATAAACTGCTCTTCCTTTTCGTCAAAAATTATTTCAGTTATATTGTGATTTACCAGAACATTGAACTTTTGGTTAATATTTAGTACTATAGATATTTACTTCTCGGTCATAACCAAAATATTTTTATTGCTTAAATTTTTGCACGCACGTTTGCTCGATTCTGGTTCCTACAATAGTTATGTTTTACTAATGAATTTTTATATCTGTTACCTTAAAGGAACACATCTTTCCTCAGGTTTTAACGAGAGGAATAAAAATAATGCAAGGCCTCTAAGCTCAGGTGAGGTAGAAATGGAAGCAACAATTGTTATATCTTAATTTTCAAGCACAAGGTTGAAATTCGAGTCATCCTCACAACCAAAAGAATGTAAAGGCAAGTCTTCTTAACGACATATAGTTGTGATTCGGTTCATTCTATGGCTTCTGAATTTATAAGCTTGAAATATAATGCAATTTGGATTTTCTTATTTCATCACAATTGACCGCCTTAATGTTGTCTGTTGACGGGAAATATCTTCCTTGTTTTGAGATTTTTGATTGTTGGAAAACAAAACATTTTTGGGTTTTCAGGTGAATGGTACATTTTCTCTTGGTATGGGAATGATCATTAGGAACTATGAACAATGAACCAGCGAGGATGATATTCTGGTTATTCTCAGTTTCTTTACTGTCTTACAACTCCAGATTTACAGGTTAGTTAATACGCGACTTTATGTTAGGTTATTTGAAATAATTTTGACCTTAACCATGTTGGATTAATTAAATTTTAGTAGATATTTACATCAATTTAGATTTGACGATTCATCTTTGTATGATTGTCGAATCATGAATGACTACTATTTAAAGGTTTTGTGTAGTGTTGTTATGATTGGTGATACGATGTCATTTTGATTGTTTGATTGTTTTTTACCGCTTGCCATGTGAATCCCAATGTTCATTTGCATATGAGAATTATAACAAGTGAGCATGTTTATGGTTAGTACATGACTCATGTACTACCACTAGAACTCTTTGAATTTGATAAAAGAACGGTTGAAAAAAGGTTTCTATTCTCATATTGGTGTCTTCATTTTGGGTCTTAATAAAGAAATAAAGAGGGGAAAACCAGTAAAAACGTTAGATGAATTGTCAATTTTCTGATCCTTGAGAAGTCTTATAATTCATGTATTTAATTATTCCTTAAGAAGCTTCTCCTTTCTTACAAATCTATTCAAATATGTTTTAGCAGAGAGAAGTCACATACACTAGACCACATTATTGATTTTAAATGTAATCTCAATTTCCTACTCCTTGACGCTGAATAACTTGAATTTTCACCTCTTGCTAAATTATCTCTCCTCACTCTTGTTCTGTTCAATTCTGTTTGTAGTTTCTTAATACAGTTGATAGCTTCTTCCAGTTGATCTGGCAATGACTAAAATTATCGCAAGTCCCAAATAATCCTCACAAGTACTCTCTATTTTTTGTGTCCATCCAGTGCGCGGTATCCATATTGGAGCTCGACTAAATTCAAATTTGCGCTAGAAAATCCCACTTAAGGAGTAAAGTGCTTCATAACAAAAGTGACTCTGTAACCCGGAGACTCGAGTCTCATAAGTACTCTTTAAATAATGATAAAACAATATGCATATATAATAAATCTGAATCTACTATATTTGTAAATTTTGTTTTGTGTTTGCAATTGTGTGTTGCTGCCATGTAATGGCTGGTTTGTTAATGAAATTTTGATTCTTATTTGGAAGGACCATCTCTTCAATCTGCATTTTGGTGCCTTTTACCATAGGTTTATGTTACAACATTATGTCTATACTTACCTATTCGCGAACTAAGTGACTACACTAATAATTAGGCACAAGCATGAGCCAACCACGATGATCTTTTGGGAAGCCTCTTGTGTTGCATGTTCCGTAAACCCATCATTTCTAAACTACTTACAAGTGCATCTGCGCATAACTAACTCATCACTTATTCACGGTATAAGCTTGCTAGATATTTACTTAAGTAGCCGATTATTGCACAAGTTATAGCAAATTGGTAGACTAGGCGTTGTTGTTGGTGGACTACCACCTGCCCTGGCAGTAAGTATCAATCTTTGGTTTGATTTTTATTATATATTTCGTATTCATTATTTTTTGGTTTGGGCTCTTGGACATGGGGTGATGACAATATCTCCTTGATAATGGTTATTTACTTGTTCTTCACATTGTGACTGCTTTGTTCACTGAGAAAAATGGAAAAGATCTAAAATAGCTTACATCAAGACACATTAGTTTTCTTACCAGAATAACAAAAGGAATGGCACTTCTACTTCTACTTTACTTGATAACAAAATAAACAACAGAAACATTGGTTTATAGATCATAAAATTTCCACAAATGGAATGAAAAGTGGGTCCATGTAAATGATCAAGACATGACACACTTTCGACTAATTTTTTATTTTTCATTCATCTGAAGTGTCTGCAAATTTGCATTTTCTCTATTAATTATCCCCCGGGTGAGACCGATGCATCTTTTGTGTTATATCGCTCTGATTTTATTTTTGCGGACATCATAATTCCATGTTAATTCAACTGATTGGTTTTTAGTGTTTTACTAGCTTTTTGTAGGTACCTCAAAATACCTCCTTATTGCTATGAGGTCTTTTTTTAATAGCCAAGGTTGCTACCAAGAATTTGTGCGTAGCTCCAGGTCATTGAAATGATAAATCAAGACATATCTTAACATACAATATACATTTGATGTCTAATATTATTTTCATAATGTACTTGCATCTTTTACATGTCGTAGAGATAATTATCTACTTAAACACAATGATGTACACAAAAGATATACTTCTCACATGTAACAATAGTTTCCGGTTAATGTCGTATCTGGAAGAATTTGCAATGCTCAATTGTGTGAGTATCAGTTTTCATTTGTAAGGAGTGTTGATTTAGTTTATAGATAGGTATTTTTAATTTGGATGACAAATACCCAAGTGATGATGCCTCTTTTGTTGCCTGTACTTACCATGCAAGTAGACAATATTAATAGAAATCCACTAAATATAATTTATAATAGTGACGCGAAACCTCGAGCATTTTGATATGGTCCAATGTGATTTTCAGTTCAATTTCACAAATTTGACACTGTTGGGCCCGTGCCTAGCACGGGCCATGGCCTCTCTAGTATATATATATATATATATATATATATATATATATATATATATATATATATATATATATATATATATATGTGCACAATTTTGTTTGTCATTGTCAATAAGTAAAGCATATGGCAAAACGATCCAAGTGTTGGGTTGTATTTGTCCTAATATATTTTTTAGGCTGATAATTATATGTTATGTATGTTGTATTTTAGCAAGGTGAATGGAAAATAAGAAGAGAAAATGGAAAATGTGGGGAACTAATTTTTGAGGGAAAATGAAAAATCTTTTCAAATTGCGAACGAAAAGTTATATCTTCCATATTGGTAGAAGAAAGGAAAGTTGTTATCCTTATATTAGGATACACTTCCTTAAGTTCATAAAGGGTTAAAAAGAAGGTGTCCCTTGTCCTGACGTCGCTCGCTCGGCTTTGGATTTGTCAAATGATGTGATTGATTGATAATATTTTTGGATAAAATTTATTTCATCAATATCATTAATTAATTTCATGCAACGGGATTTATTTAAAATTCACATGTAACGGTAACGACATTCTGAAGGGATCTGTTCCTTACGAGAAGATGTTAGTTTTTTTCAAAAGACACAACATTCTAGAATGACATATTTGAGAAGTGTTCACACCAATATCGAACAAACACATTCCTTTCTGCAAATAGCTATAAATAGAGATGTTTTTTTTCGCTTTTCAACACTGAATTTTTTTTCTTCTCTACATATTTTTTTCTTACATTAATAAAATTGTCGCTCGATTAAGTCCGTGTGTGCTCTCGTTGTTGTTCTTGCGTTCACTAAAGTTAGTGAAGTTTGAGGTACCGCTACTTCTCTAACAGGTTAATCTGTTTTATTTTGGGAGGAATTAATCTGCCATGTGAGGTACTTGAGGAGATTAAATTTCTTAAGGAAACACAGTGATGTATGTGGACTTGAATTTTATTTTCTGTCTGTTTCATCTTTTTTTCTATTTCTGTTTTTTCTGCTAACCGAATATAAGAGAAAAAAATCTCAAAAAATTTAAAGTTTCTCTATTTGAGGTTTCATGATGTTAAAACCTTTATGGTTTTCTACTCTGTTTGAATTTTTAAAATTCATTTGGTTAACAATTAAAAGGATATAAAAACTTTATTGTTAAATAAGAAACAGGAAGTGTAAGCATTTATTGTTTAGTGTTAGTATTTCACATACTAAAATTGTCTGTCATTTGTGATAGAAAAATTACTAATTCAAGTCAAGTAAATATTGGAACAGTGAGTGCTGCAACAACATCGATTGCACACAATCATTCAACTACTTCCCTAGCACTGGCTGAGAAATCTGCAAAGTTTTCTGCAGTTGACTTCAAGAGATGGCAGCAGAAAATTTTCTTCTATTTAACTATGTTGAGTGTGCAGAGGTTCATTAATGAGAATGTTCCTGTTATGATAGTTGAAACTCCGCCTGAAGAACGATTTTTTGTAACAGAAGCATGAACACATTCAATTTTTTTTGTGTATAAGTTATATAATGAGTGGCCTGCAAGATGATATATACAATGTGTACTGTAATTACAAAACCCAAAAAGAACGCTAGGATGCTATAGAAAAGAAGAACAAAACAGGGGATGCCGGAATGAACAAGTTCATTGTGGCAAAGTTTCTGGACTATAAGATGATAGACAGTAAGACCGTCGTCACTAATGTTCAAGAAATGTAGGTCATAATCCATGATCTCTTTGCTGAAGGTATATATTTATTTAATGCCTATGTTGAAAATATCAAGTCTATTCTTAATTCTCACATAATCTTTATTGTAAGATTGATTGTGAATGATGCTTTTCAAGTGGCTGCCATTGAGAAGTTACCTCCATTGTTGAAGGACTTCAAAAACTACTTGAAACATAAACGCAAGGAGATAACTGTTGAAGATCTCATAGTAAGTATGAGAATTAAAGAGGATAACAAAGCAACAGAAAAGAAGTCACGTGGTAATTAATCGATATATGGAGTAAACATTGTTGAAGAAGATCCCACAAAATCAAAGAAAAGAAAGAAAACATCTGGTCTAAAGAGCAATCCTGCCAAGAAGAAATTCAATGGATGCTACTTCAAGTGTGACAAACGTGGTGATACGACTACTGAATGTCGGGGTCCCAAGAAGGACAAGAAGAAGGATCAAGCAAATTTGGTTGAATCCAAATGAGAGATGGACGATCATTGTGCAATGCTTTCAGAATGCAACTGGGTTGGAAATCCAAGAGAATGGTGGATAGATTCTGGTGCCTCATTTCATGTTTGTGCCAACAAAGAAGTATATTCATCATATACTCAAGCACATATAGACGAGAAGTTGTTTATGGCAAACTCCGTTGTCTCAAAGGTGGAAGAAACTGGAAAGGTCCTATTAAAGATGACATCAAGCATAGTGGCGACTTTGAACAGGGTCTCGTATGTTCCGAAATTGCGACAGAACTTAGTTTCTATAGACCAGATTCAAAAATAGAACTTAGTTTCTATAGACCAGATTCAAATATGTATTTGTTTCTTATAAAGTTGTAGTAAGTAAGAATGAAATGTATGTAGGAAAATGTTACCTCACTGAGGGCCTGTTTAAACTCAATATAATTGCAATTGATATGAATAAAGATTATGCTTCTTCTTACTTGCTTGAGTCTAAATGTTTATGCATGAATGTTTGGGACACATTAATAACAAAACCTTGGGAAGATTGATTAACTTGAATTGGGAAGATTGATTAACTTGAATGTTTTTCCTAAATTTAAGTGCAATCAATCAAAATGTCAAGTTTGTGTTGAATCTAAGTATGCTAAGCATCCTTATAAAATTTTGAAAGGAATTCAAATCCCTTAGAACTGATTTACACTGACATTTGTGACATGAGTCAACACCATTACATGGTGGGAAAAAGTATTTCACAACTTTTATTGACGATTGCACAAGATATTGTTATGTCTATTTGCTAAATGGTAGTGGTGAAGTAATGCATTAGGCAATATAAAACTGAAGTGTAAATCAATTGGATAGAAAGATCAAAATGATCAGAAGTGATAGAGGCGAAAAATATGAATCTCCATTTGCAGAAATATGTTTGGAAAATGGAATAATGAATCAAACTACTTCTCCTTACTCTCGTCAATCTAATGGAATTGCAAAAAAGAAAAACCAATCTTTAAAGGAAATGATGAATGTCTTACGTATAAGTTCAGGTTTACCACAAAACTTGTGGAGGAAAGTTATCCTTACACCAAATTGAATACTCAATAGAGTGTCTGACACGAAGACACATGTTATTCCATATGAGAAATTGAAAGGTAGAAAATCCAACTTGAAATATTTCAAAGTGTGGAATTTCTAGCAAAAGAACAGGTTCCTATACCTAAATAACCTCGAGAAGAACAAAGAGAGAGTGAAACCAATGAACAGAGTCCAAGGCGGAGTAAACGTCAAAAGGACAACTAATTCCTTTGAATCTGATTTTGTAACATTTCTTTTTGAAAGTGAGCCTCAAACATTCAAAGAAGTGATGTTGTGTGGCAACTCAACCTCTTGGAAGGAGGCTGTCAATAGTGAGATTCAATCAATCATAACAAATTTAATATCAGGGACAAATAATTTCATCATTTATATATCACATTTCGTCACTGAAAATCTCGTGAGATGAAAATAATTTGTCACTTAGTCGTCACTAAATGTGTGTCTCTAGAAGTATACCAAGATAATTTAGTGATTCGTCGCTAAAAGTATTATATTAACTTAAAAAAGAAAAATCGTCTCAAAATTCTTAAATATTTGTGACAAATTTATTTATCGTAACAAGTATAATTTTTAAGATAATAATATGTTTTGTCACTAAAAAGTTTATTGCTACCGACAAAATTATATCGTCGCTAATTGTTTTACTTCAATAAGTGACAATATTAGTTGTCTCCAAAGTTATATGCATTTTGTAGTTGAAAAAAATCTTATTTCATCACTAATGACTATATTTTATATATCAAAAATTATTTTGTTATTAAATATATTAATTAGGGACTAATTTATTATTATAAAAAAATTTATTTTTCCTATTATCTCCCTTCTCCCCCTCCCCCCATATCAAATTTATTTTAAACTCCTCCCTAGGATCACCTACATTATGCTTTCTTCGGGATTCGACCTCAGAACCTTAAGATTGGAAGTGAAGAGTGCTTACCATCCAATCAACTCTCTCTTGTCTCTCATTTTTAATTTATTTTCTACTTATGCACTTCTTTCAAATATAACTTTTGTAGATATAATATATTGTATGATTATTTATACACATACACAAGTGCATGAAACTTACCACCCACAAGTCATTCAAATGTAGATTATATTTTAATTAAATTGTATATTTTTAATATATCTTTACATATATTTAGTACAATTCATTTTATTCACTTATTTTTAATAATTTTAAAAATTATTTAGTACAATTATGAATTTTATAAAATTAAACTTTAGATTTTATTTAAAAAATTGAATAGTTGGTTTAATTGGAAATCAATTGTTTTAATTAAAAAAACATCGATACCATCATAATATATTTGAAATCATAGGTTGTTCATTTCTTTCCTTTGTGCTTTTATTTTTTTTAGCTTATTTCAATTTTAACACTGATGAAAAAAGTTAGTAGAAACATCCTATTCAGTCTGATTCGATATGTCACTGAAACAAAGTGATTCCGTTCTGTCTCTCTTTTCTTTTCGGATTTCGAGGATGAGCCGGCCGATCCTAACATCATTTATGAGGAGTTTTTCTCTATTTAAAGTAGGAGATAGCCGGGTATTCCCACAGAGAAGTGTTTCTCTAGCTTGCCCAATTGAACATAGAGAATGTTGGTTGTCTTACATACACACTGGTGGAATTTCATTTTATTCCCTCTCCTTTGTTCTCAGTTACTCATCAAATGGCACTCAGTTCATATCTTTAAGTTCGATCATTGACAAGGTTCAAAGAAAGGGTGGGCCCTCCCTTTTCCACATCATGGGGGTTTACAGGAGATCCCAATGTCTTAATCTATAGATAGAAAGCCCTATGATGGGAAACTACCACGTTAGGTTTGGAGAGAGATGGGACCGGTTATATAATAGGGTATTATCCCTTTACTAAATCCTCCCTCGCTTACCACCATGAACAAGACCTTTCCCGATCAATTGGTTTTTCATTATTTAATAAGAAAGATGGCTGTTGCTCCGCGGCGATACGGACTCAACCCGCTCCTACCCACTCTGGGGTACCATAAATGTCTTACGATCTGGAGATCTCCGCGGCGACGGATATGGAAACCCTCCGCCAACCTGAGAGCGGACAGCTAATGTGTTCCACTTATTGAATAGGGTTCTATGGTCGGTCCGTGACCCTTGGATGCCGAAGGCGTCCTTGGGGTGATCTCGTAGTTCCTACGGGGTGGAGATCATGGGGTAGGTCCATGGATTTTCCTTCCTTTTCTTTTGCCGACTGAGGTATTCGTTTCACTAACGCACACCTTTCGGTGCTTGTTCACTTATTTATTCCATTCGTTGGGTAATTCTCACTCCTATTTTATTTAGAAGGTGATCATTCCTATCAGAAAGAAGATCAGGTGTGCGATAACTATACTAGCTTTGTGGCGTCTTTCATCAAAGAAATGACTCTTTTCACTACGTTCAACTCCTTCGGTGTCGCGGATCCCAGGTCGAATTCATGATCTATTCGTTTCAGCCTTAGAGGATTGAGCTTTTTGAGAGAGAAATAGAAATATTTGATAGGATTTGATTTATTTTAATAATGAACAAAACTAATAGGATTGATTATGTATCAGAACTGAATCACTACAAAAAAAATCAGAACTGAATCACTACACGAATTGATTCTAATAATACCAGGTTTGCTAATGATCCCTTGATTTATTTGAAAAACAAGTAGGACCCCCTTTCTCTAGCTTATTAGGGGCCTACCAAGGAGTTCCATTAGTGACTGGTAGATTGGCTCAGGCAAGGCACCATCCCTGTTCTGATGGCTCAGTACAAGACCGACGGAAGAGAAGAGGTGAAAAGGCTAGCGAGACAGAATTCTTTTTCTCTTTCATAGCGCCGCACAATGGAGACATTGTAGTGCTAGACCAGATTTACCAGCGGACAGTTGAAAAACGATACGACCCAGGACCGTTGGCTCCACCTGTTATCTCCTTCTGCTTTTTCAAATTCTATCAAGATTTCCCTCCTCCCATGTGCTACTTCATTCTACGATATATATAATATCCATCTCTATAGATATCATCAACTATATCCAGAAAGCCCTATGCTTTGGAAGAACAAGGCCGAGCTCCTTCAAAGGTTGCTCCAGTCGCCTGAAGCCTTATGGATTGATTGTGGGGGATTTAGGCGTGTCACGCCGCCACCGTTGGAACCAATGAAGCAAAGGACCCATCATATCATCCGAAGAAACAAAAAATACCAAAAAGTTCGCAGTGGGTGTATGGGCTAGCCCATGGTACGGTCAGCTATGATATACTCAACTTCTTCTTTAGTAGGTTTATCTATAACATCTGGTGGTGCCCTCGTGGGCGGTGCTCTTCCTGCGGCCCAAGAGCGTATTCGTTCAAAGAGCTAGCAATGACTTTCTTCCCACCCCGACAGACAGAATCTCCATGCATGCGTTCTTTCTGCTGCGTCTCTTTCGGATTCGGTTCCAAATAAAAGAAAAAGATTGTTGGCCTGGCTATTCCGATTGAGAATACAGAAGAGGCGTCAGCCTTTGAGGGTCTTCTAACTGAAGATAAAGGACTGGTAATTGAATCAATAACCGTAGTTACTAGACTAGCACTTAAATTAGCTGTGACAGTATCTGTTGGTGGCCATCTATCAGTGGCCGACTTCAAATCAATCATACGAGTATGCTATCTCACTACCCGTCAATCTGAGTTCTCAAGAAATCCTGAGTAACGAGAGAGATTCTCCACACGAACGAATGACCCGCCAAGTTCTACTCTATGCCCCCTATTAGAGTAAGGCATGCTCTCGAAACTAGATTCACTCGTTCTTGTCTCCAGCGATTAACCTATTCCAGAGCAATCTGGTGATTAGCCTATCCCGCACTACTCGAAGCCTTCGTAAACTCGGGAGGAGCTAATTCAAACCCCTCCGGTAAAACAAGAATAGCCCCGACGTTCAACCCCCCTTTTTTACACTGATGAAAAAAGTTAGTAGAAATCATAAAATATTTCGCGCATTTGTAAAGTCTATGTTATCTTTGTATAGTTGAACTACGTGTGTTTGTGGTACTTTTAAATATTAACAAATAGATCGACTTAGTCTATGCAGTTTATCAAGCACAAATAATAGACACACACATAATTGGCACCAATACTTGAGAAACTACTTTTTTATCGTCTTTATTGATGAAAAAATATCAAATAAAAACCAAAAGTGTTAAACCAACAAACATACGTGATCTAGTGGCAGAATCGTACCCTACTCCTGATACATACAACCTGGATTGTATTTTTGAATAATGCATTTTATGATTGTATAATTTAAGAAAATCATGAATTGAACTTTTTCATTTTTACAAAATGAATCAAATTCGTTGGTTTTAATATTTTCCCTAATCAATTAATGAAAGGACTCTATCTATTTCTTATGAAATACTTACATTATTCTTTTTATAAGTTGTCACTTGTAATTATGAATAATTGTAACCAAAAAAAATATTTAGCTGTGAATATTTTTCATAGAAAATATTTGATTTATTCGCTACAAATTTTAAGTTGTTGCTATTTCACACCTTACATATTTTGTGACAATTATTTTGTTGTCACTGAATTACTAGCTCATTAGAGACAAAAAATCTTTGTCACCAGTTAGTTATACTATAAGTGACAAAATTAAATATCATAATTAAAGCTAAATTCTTATAAGCTAAAACTTATAGCATTTAACCACGGATTTGTTGATAGTGTAACAACATAATTTTTTAGATGAAATTTTTTTGGGTCCAATAATAAATAAATGTTAAGACAAAAAATAATTTATCATGAATTAGATACATTAGTAGTGATGAAATAATGTGTCGCTGATAGCTTTAAATTTGTGACAAACACTACTTAACAAATGACGCCAATTAATTTTTTGGTGGAAAACGTTAGTAGACGAAACTTTTCTACGTATTTTTATGTATCATCACTAAAAATATGTGTCTCATATATTTAAGTAAGAAAAGTATGTTGTCGCTAAAAGCGAACAATAAGTGATGAATTTGATGTCGTAGCTAATAATTTTGTAGCAATATAATCAATAAATTTTAAGACAAAAAAATTGTCATGAATTAAATACATTATTAGTGACGACATAATGTGTCACCAATAACTTTAAATTCGTGACGAACACTACTTAACAAATGCGCCAATTAATTTTTTACTGGGAAACTTTAGTAGATGAAATTATGCTACGGATTTTTATGTTTCGTCACTAAAAGTATGTGTCTCATATATTTAAGCATGAAAAGTAAATTTTGTCACTAAAAGCGAACATTTATTGACGAATTTGATGCAGTAACTAATAATTTCATAACTATATACCATATTTGTTGTAGTGATATGTGGGAGTTGGTTGACATTCCTACCGGGAACAAACCCTTGGGTTCAAAATGGATCTTCAAAAATATGAAAGATGATGGATTCACAAATATAAATCAAGACTTGTTGTGAAAGACTTTAGACAAAATGAGGCCATGATTATTTTGACACATACTCGCCAGTGACTAGGATTACATCAATTCGAATATTACTTGCCTAGATGTAGTATACGGTATTGAAATCCATCAAATGAATGTGAAAATAGCCTTATTAAATGGAGAGTTGGAGGAAAAGATTTACATGGAACAACCTGAGGGCTTCGTAGTTTCCGGTAAAGAACAGAAAATATGCAAACTTGTTTTGTCAATTTATGGACTAAAACAAACACCGAAATAATAGTATGCAAAGTTTGATAAAAGCATGTTGTCAAGTGGATTTAAGATCAACGAATGTGATAAATGTGTTAACATTAAAGACACTCCGAATCAGGAAGTCATTGTATGCCTATATGTGGATGACATGTTAATAATGAGCAAGGACATTGCCCATGTAAAAGCTACTAGGCGTATTCTTGCTAGTAAGTTTGATATGAAAGATCTAGGGGTTGACGATTTAATTTTGGAAATGAAGATTCACAAAACTACTAACGGTCTAGCATTGTCTCAATCTCATTAAATTCAAAAGATACTTTAAAAGTTAGAGTATTTGAATTTCAAAAAAGGCAAAGACCCCAATTGATATGAACCTTAATCTTGCTAAGAATAAAGGTGAAAGTCAGTCTCAATTGGATTATTCCAGAGTATTGGAAAGTTTGATGTATTCATTAGTTATACACGACCAGACATAGTCTGCTCTATAAGTAAACTAAGTCGATACAGAAGTAATCCCAATCAAAATCATTGGTTGGAAATGAAGAGAGTTTCGGGGTAATTAGATGACACTCAAAACTATTTGCTGCCTATGTTGGAAATATTAAGTTTATTCTTAATCCTCACATAATATTTAATGTAGGATTGGTTGTCAAAGATGTTTTTCAAGTGGCTACCATTATTAAGAAGTTACCTCCATTGTGGAGGGACTTCAAAAACTACTTGAAACATAAATGCAACGAGATGACTCTTAAAGATCTCATGATAAGTATGAGAATCAAAGAGGATAACAAGCTCGTAGAAAAGAGGTCACATGGTAATTCAACATTGTCGTCTAGAGTAAATATAGTTGAATAAGATCCCACAAAATCAAAGAAACGAAAGAAAGCATATGGTCCAAAGAGCAATCCTCCTAAGAAGAAATTCAATGGAAACTCCTTCAATTGTGGCAAACGTGGTCATAGGGCTACAAAATGTTGGGGTCCCAAGAAGGACAAGAAGAAGAATCTAGCAAATTTGGTTGAATCTAAAGGAGAGATGGACGATCTATGTGCAATGCTTTCAGAATGCAACTTTGCTGGAAATCCAAGAGGATGGCGGATAGAGTTTTGTTTCTCATGTCATGTTTGTGCCAACAAAGAATTATTTTCATCATATACTCCATCGCCTATAGACGAGAAGTTGTTTATGGAAAACCTCCGTTTTTGCAAAGGTGGAAGGAATGTGAAAGGTCCTATTAAAGATGATATCAGGCAAGGTGGTGAATTTGAACAGGGCCTTGTATGTTTCGGGATTGTGACGGAACTTAGTTTCTATATGAGTTCTGACTAAGAACATATTCAAATGTGTATTTGTTTCTTATAAAGTTGTAGTGAGTAAAATGAAATGCATCTAGGAAAAGGTTACCTCACTAAGGGCCTCTTTAAACTCAATATAATTGCAATTGATATGAATAAAAAGATTCTTTTTCTTCTTACTTGCTTGAGTCCAGATGTTTATGACATGAACGTTTGAGAAACATTAATAACAAAACCTTGCGAAAACTGATTAACATAAATGTATTACCTAAATTTGAGTGTAATGAATCAAAATGTCAAGTTTACGTTGAATCTAAGTATGCTAAGCATCCTTATAAATCTGTTGAAAGGAATTTAAATCGCTTAGAATCGATTCACACTGACAATTGTGACATGAAGTCAACACCTTCATGTGGTGGGAAAAAGTATTTCATAACTTCTATTGTCGATTGAACTAGATATTGTTATGTCTATTTGCTAAACGGTAAGGATGTAATAATAGATGCATTTAGGCAATATAAAACTGAAGTTAAAAATCATTTGGAGAGAAAGATCTAAATAATTAGAAGTGATAGAGGCAGAGAATATGAATCTCAATTTGCAGAAATATGTTTGGAAAATGGAATAATCTATCAAACTACTTCTCCTTAATCTCCTTAATAAATGGAATTGCAAAAAGGAAAAATCGATATTTAAAGGAAATGATGATTGTCTTACTTATCACAAAACTTGTGGGGTAAATCTATCCTTACAGCAAATCGAATACTCAGTAGAGTGCCTCCCACGAAAACACATGTTATTCTATATGAGAAATGAAAAGGTAGAAAATCCAACTTGAAATATTTCAAATTTTGGGGGTGTCTAGCCAAAGTCCAGGTTTCTATACGTAAGAGGGTGAAATTAGGGTCTAAGACCGTGGATTCTGTATTCATTGGTTATGCCACAAATATTAAAATATTTTGATTTTTGGTTATAAGTCTGAACATTCGGTTATTTATGATAATATGGTAACAGAATCAGATAATGCTGAATTTTTTTAACACATCTATTCGTATAAACTAGACTTGAGTCATCTAGTAGGGGGTCTAAACAACCTCGAGAAGAACTGAAACATAATGAAACCAATGAAGAGAGTCCAAGGCGTAGTAAACGTCAAAGGACATTTACTTCATTTGGATTTGATTTTGTAATATTCCTTTTTGAAAGTGAGCGTCAAATATTCAAGGAATCGATGTTGTCTAGCAACTCAACCTCTTGGAAGAGTCTGTCAATAGCGAGATTGAATCAATCTTGAGCAATCATACCTAGGAGTTAGTTGATCTTCCTCTAGGGAACAAACCCTTGGGTTAGGAATGGATCTTTGAAAAGAAGATGAAAGATGATGGAACTATTGACAAATATAAAACAAGACTTGTTGTCAAAGACTTTATAAAGATTGAAGACCTTGATTATTATAACACATACTCGCAATTGACTAGAATTACATTAATTCGACTGTTAATTGTCCTAGCTGCAGTATACAGTCTTGAAATCCAACAAATGGATGTGAAAACCGCCTTCTTAAACGGAGAGCTGGAGGAAGAGAGATTTACGTAGAACATTCCGAGGGCTTCATAGTTCCCAGAAATGAAAAGAAAGTATGCAAACTTATTAAGTCACTTTATGGACTAAAACAAGCACCAAAACAATGACATGCAAAGTTTGATGGAACCATGTTGTCAAATAGATAATATATCAATGAATGTGACAAATGTGTTTACATTAATGACACTCCGAGTAAGGAAGTCATTGTATGCCTATATGTGGATGACATGTTGATAATAAGCAAGGACTTTGCCAATGTAAAATCTACTAAGCGTATGCTCGCTATTAAGTTTGATATGAAAGATATAGGAGTTGCCAGTTAATATTGGGAATTAAGATTCACAAAACTTCTAAAGGTATAACATTGTATCAATCTCATTATATTTACAAGGTACTTGAAAAGTTCAAGTATTTGAATTTCAAAAAGGCAAAGATCCCAATTGATGTGAACCTTAATCTTGCTAAGAATAAAGGTGAAAGTCAGTCTCAATTGGATTATGTCTGAGTATTGGGAAATTTGATGTATGTCATGAATTGTACACGACTAGACGTAGGTTGTACTATAAGTAAACTGTCGATACACAAGTAATCTCAATCAAAGTCATTGGTTAGCAATGAAGAGTGTTTTGGGATACTTAGATTACACTCAAAACAATGCCTTGCATTATAATAAATATATAACAGTTCTTTAAGGATATAGTGATGCAAATTGGATTACTGGTCTAGTGAAGCGAAATCCATGAGTGGATATGTTTTCACTATTGGTGGATGAGCAATATCTTGGAAATCATCTAAACAAACATGTATAACTCGCTCTACAATGAAGTCTAAATCCATCGCCTTAGACAAGGCAGGTGGAGAAGCTAAATTCTCTGGAAGTTCTTAGAATATATTTTGTTTTGGACCAAACCAATGTCCATATATGCATACATTGTGATAGTCAAGTTGCAATAGGAAGGGCTGGAAGGGTTATGTATAACAGGAAGTCTTGTCACAGAAGACGAAGACATAATTTTGTTAGACAACTACTTTCTAGTGGAATTATCACAATTGACTATGTAAAGTCAAATCATAATATGTGGGATCCACTTAAAAAAGTCCTAACTAGAGAGGGAGTTGAGAGAACATCGACAAGATTGGGACTATGGTTGAGAACAAGTCGTCATTGCGGTAACTCTACCTAGAAAACTGGAGATCCCAAGATCTAGGTTCAAGGAGATAAAACAAAGTCATAAATGACGGTTCAACATTGTCAAAAATTATTTTATGGTCCATTCTAATAATGAGACATTGTCCAGTAACCATTAGAGACATAAGGAATTTTTTATGTTTTCTAAATTTGATACAGAGTATATCAAATAGTGTATCTACGGGATAAAACATTAAGAAACCACCTATGTAAGTGTGAACTTTAAGCTGCTTCGAGGAGAATCCCGTAAGGTCAGTTCTCTAAGAACTTATTTATCGAGATATGTTCATAGCTGAAACGAACAAAACATGAGAAAGAAAAACAGTTCAACAGTTGATTGTGTGACTTATGTTGTCTAGGTAATCACCAAAGCTCGACCGTTCAAAGATATCAAATCTATCGATTGATCGAGTATATCTGATACATGTTCACTAAGGAAAGTTTAAAGGAAAACCTACTTATCCAGATGCAATTAACCCTAACTTACGAGACACCTAAGTTTTTCATAAATATGTTTAGCAATAGTCATTCCTTATTCATGTGTGTGTGTGTGTGGGGTGGTGGTGGTGGTGTTGGGTTTTAGCAAGGTGTGAATGGGAAATAAGAAGAGAAAATGGAAAATGTGGGGAAACAAATTTTGGAGAGAAAAGTAAAAGTCATTGCGAATGGCAATGAAAAGTCATTTCTCTCATATTGGTATATATATAGAGAAAAAATTACATAAATACAAATCTTATTTTCACAATAATCTCAAAAATATCCTACCAGTAATATGTTTTTTTACATAAATCTCGGCCTCTCAAATACATCTTTATCCCCTCTTGGATACATCTTTGTCCCCTCTCGAATACATCCTCTTCTCTCGGATACATCTCTATTCCCTCTCGAATACATTCCTGCTCTCTCGGATATATCCCCATTACCTCTCAGATACATCTCTACCATTAAGTAATGTATCATTCACAATCTGTGAGCTACGTATCCACAGGGTTTCCAATGTATCCGAGATCCTATAATTTCAAGGACCTTTTGTAATTTTGAAAAGAATAGGGAAAGGATGTAATTAACTCTTAACACTATGAAATATGTATAATTTTTACATATATTTTTATTATATATCTAAATGACTTGGGGCTTGGTGTTTGGGTGCGGGCCTGGTGCGTCTGATTATTAATTAAAGATTCTATTTTCATAATTTATTTTCAACTATTTTATTTATTTGATGTTTCAATTTTAATTAAATAATATAGTTGTGTGTATTAAGAAAAGGAGTTACTTTCGTGAGAAGTCTCTTTAACATTCTCTATAAATATGACAAATTTCCCAATGTAGCGTATTTAGTTGCATATACATTTCAGCCTTTGTTGTATCATGATAGAGAATTGCTTGTATTCCTAAACGTGTACACATGCAACAACTCTCGAAAGATAGTGATCTTAATGATTATGATTTAGAGCATGTTTGGTATTACTGCTAAAAGCTGCTTATTTATAGAACCATCCTTTTTAAAATAACTTTTCAGAAAAAGTACTTTTGTAAAAAAATAACAATTTGTGTTTGGCTAATTTATTTAAAAATGCTTTTGATAACCAAATTGTGTTTGGTTAATCTTTTTTAAAATGTTTTTGAGAGTAAATTACGAAAAAGGCAAGTATCAATGTATTTTTAATATTAATCTTATTTTATAGAGAGAAACTAATTAAAATATCCATTTAAAATATTTAATCAAATTAAAATGTGTTATGAAACTATAAAATAATAAGAAGAAAATAATGAGAAGAGAAGAGTTATTATTTCTCTTGAGGGATAATTTAAAAATGACGAGGACACATTTATTTATAGGGGAAATCTAACTTAGTCTCCAAGTAGGACTCTTAACCATTCCTAAAAGGATTACACAAGATAAACATTCACTATAATACAAATATTTTATAACACTCCTCCTGAATGTCTAATTCACAGAAGATGTACCTCGTCAAAAACCTTACTAAAAAAACTTCAAGAAAAGAAAAAACTCTAGTAAAGGAAAAGAGAACACATGTATATTAATACACATCTAGGCTGCCTCACTAAAAACCTTACAAGGAAGACCCAGTGGGACAAAACGTTGTAAGGGAAAAGAGTACAACGCGTAATAACTCCCCTTAATGAGAACATCAATCGAGAGACTTGAATCTTCGCATTCCAAGCTTGTGCACCATCTTCTTGAAAGTTTCAGTTGGTAGAGACTTGGTGAATAGATCAGCCACATTTTCCCTTGAACGAATCTGTTGCACATTTATATCACCATTCTTTTGAAGTTCATGTGTATAGAAAAGCTTTGGTGAAATGTGCTTTGTTTTATCTCTTGTTGTGAATCCTCCCCTAAGTTGTGCTATGCATGTTGCATTATCTTCATATAAAGTGGTGGGTACTTTATCACACTCCAAATCACATTTCTCTCCAATGAGATGTATCATAGACCTTAACCACACACATTCTGTACATGCTTCATGAAGAGATATTATCTCAACATGATTAGATGGAGTGGCTACGATGGACTGCTTTGTAGATCTCTAAGATATGACAGTCCCCCCACATATAAACACATAGCTTGTTTGAGATCGAGATTTGTGTGGATCAGATAAATATCCTGCATCAGCATAACCAACAAGATTGGGGCTACAATTATTAGAATAAAATAAGCCAATATCAGTTGTCCCTTTAAGATATCATAAAATGTGTTTGATCCCATTCCAATGTCTCCTAGTAGGAGCAGAACTATACCTTGCTAATAAATTAAAAGCAAAAACTATACCAGGCCTTATAGTATTAGCAAGATACATTAATGGACCAATTGCACTAAGATATGGTACTTCAGAACCAAGAATTTCCGCATCCTTTTCTTTAGGTCGGAATGGATCCTTATTCACATCAAGTGAACGAACAACCATCAGAGTACTTAATGGATGCGCTTCATCCATACAAAATCTTTTCAACACTTTTTTTGTGTAGGCATATTGATGAACAAAAATATCATTTGTCAAATGCTCAAATTGCAAACGAAAGACATAATTTTGTCCTTTCTAGATCTTTCATCTCAAATTCGTTCTTTAATTAATCAAAATTCTTTTAAAGCTCTATTGCAGTTCCAATAAGATTGATGTCATCAACATAAACAACAAGTACAACAAATTCCGATATTATTTTCTTTATAAAGACACATGGAAAAATTGCATCATTTGTATAACCTTTCTTAATTTAATACTCACTATGATAATTATACCACATGTATCCAGATTGCTTCAAGACATATAATTATCTTTGCAATTTAATTGAGTACATTTCTCGAGATACTGAATTACATGATTTAGGCATCGCAAATTCTTCAAGATTTTTCATGTATATCTCATTATCAAGTGATCCATAAAGGTAGGTTGTAACCACTTCAATGAAATTCATTTCAAGTTGCTCATGGACTTTGAATTAATGAGATAAGGCAATGTTATTGCATCCATAACGGGTGAGTATGTCTTTTCATAATCGACACAAGGCCTTTGAGAAAATCCTTGTGTCACAAGGCGTGCTTTATACTTTTGTATTTTATTTTTCTCATTTATTCTTGGCACAAAAATACATTTGTAACCAACATATTCAATACCATTAGGTGTTTGAACTATAGGTCCAAAAACTTCACGCTTGGCAAGTGAATTCAACTATGATTGAATTGCTTCTTGCCATTTCGGCCAATCATTTCTTTGTCGACATTCTATAACAGATTGAGGTTCAAGATCCTCATTATCTTGCATGATATTTGTTGCAACATTATATGCCAAGACGTAATCAATAACTATTTCTGATCGATTAAGATTAGTTTCAACATCTCTTGAATTTATGGATAGTTCATTATTTCCTTAAGTTTCAAGTTCATTGATTCATTCATGAATTTCAGACTAATTCAAATTTTGAATTTCCATATGAGATTCTTTCATAGTGTCCTGTTGGCATTTAATTCTTTTTTTCTAGGATTTTGATCCTTAGAACTTAATGGTCTACCACGCTTTAGGCGTGCTTTTGACTCATTAGATATGACACTAGCGGATGGTCCTATAGGGACATCAATTCGAATTGGGACACTCTCTGCAGGAATATATGTTTTAGTAATTCTTTTCAAATCTGTAAATGAGTCTGACATTTTATTTGCAATTTTCTCCAGATGTATAATATTTTATACTTTTTGCTCACAAATAGAAGAATATGGATAAATATGACAAAGTGATAAAATTTTCCAAAAAATTTCTCATTTTATTTCACTATTTTCTCCCCCTAATTTTAGGAAAAACGGTCTCATAAAACCGACAATCTGCAAATCGAGTAGTAAACATGTCTCAAGTCAATGGTTCAAGATAACGATTAATGGAGGCTCACTCAAACCCAACTTATATTCCTAACCTTCTTTGAGGGCCCATATTAGTGTGGTTTGGTAGTGCCACAGGCACATGTACAACACATCCAAAAATTCTTAGATGAGATATATTAGGTTCTTGACCCATAACCAATTAAGGTGGAGAAACCTTACGATAATTTGTCGGTCTGAGACGAATAAGTGTTGCAACATGCAAAATTGCATGTCCCCACACAGAAGTGGGCAACCTAGTTTTCATAAGTAATGGTCTTGCTATTGATTGAAGACTTTTAATTAATGACGAGACCATTCTGAGTACGAACATGAGCAACGAGGTGTTCAACTCTTATCCCAATTGATAACAATAATCATTAAATAATTGGGATGAAAACTATGCATCATTATCAAGAAGAATAGACTTAATCTGAGTATCAAGAAAGTGTGCCCTTAACCTTATTATTTGTGCCAATAATTTTGCAAATGCCAAGTTACAAGATGACAATGGGCACATATGAGTCTATCTAGAAGAAGCATCTATTAGAACCATAAAGTATCTAAATGACCCACTAAGTGGGTGAATAGGTCCACAAATATCCCCATGTATACGTTCCAAGAACGCAAGTGACTCAATCTCAACTTTTGTTGGTGATGGTCTCACAATTAACTTGCATTGATGACAAGTAGTACAAGAAAGTTCACCATCTAAAAGAACTTTTATATCCTTTAATGGATGTCCTTTCGAATTTTCTATAATTCATCTCATCAATATAGACCCAGGATGTCTGAGACGATCATGCCAAAGTACAAATGTATTGGAATCAGTAAACTTCTTATTTACTATAAAATGTGCCTCAATTGCACTAATTTTTGTCCAATACAAGCCAGAAGATAAAGCATGAAACTTTTCTATAATACATGTCTGCCCAGAGACATTCTTTGTGATACCAAGATATTCAAGATTTATTTCATTCATTGATTGGATATGATAACCATATTCACGAATATCTTTAAAACTCAACAAGTGTCTCTTAGATTTTGGAGAAAACATAAAATTATTAATGATGAGCTTAGTTCCCTTGGGTGAAATTACAATGGATCTTCCAAAGCCCTCAATCATATTAGAACTACCGAAAATTGTAGTAACATTTATTTTGCTCATACTTAAATGCGAAAAATATTTCTTATTTTTGAATATCGTATGTGTTTTACCAGAATCAATCAAGCAAATGTCTTCATGTTTCGATAACATGTTTTTAGAATTATCCATATCTTCACATGAAATGACATACACAAAATAAACATATATTAAATATTAGCGTTGTCAAAAGGGTACAATATTTTCAATGTAATAAACTAATAATTAAATATTAGAAGTTGAGCCTTAATTTATTGTCAATAACGAGTTGTTAGGAAAAATAAAATAAAAATCATTATTGAATCCTAGTTAACAACTGACTACATGTTTTTAACATTAGATTAAGTTAAAGACATAATATAATACAAACACATGATAAATCCTAGTTAATAACAAACTACACGTATTTAACATTAGATCAAGTTAAAGACCTAATATAATACAACCACATGATAAATCCTAGTTAATAACAGACTGCATATTTTTAACATTAGATCAAGTTAAAGACCTAATATAATACAAACACGTGATAAAGTTTAATATTTGACTAACACTATCATATTAGAATCATATAAATAAATCAGTGAACAATATATATTATCTAATTAAGATGGAATAAACTAATGAACTACATGAATATGACTAAACTAATTTAAAGTACTAATGCTCAAGTAAACAACTATTATTACATAAAATATTAATAACTACTACCATAAAAATAACTCTTCCATGTTTACAGAACCATCACCAATTAAGTGATCTATCTTTCCTTCAGGTTGGGCGAAGAAATTTGCTAAATCTAAGTGCGTGATGTCAACTTGATTTTAAGAGATAAAATTTGCCTCAAATTTTTTCTCTTTCTTCTTTAGCGATTCTTGATAAAGCCCAATCAAGTGTTTGGGAGTACAACAATCACTTTCATAATGACCTCTTCCACCACATCAAAAATAACCTTCCCTATTTGCTTCACGTTTCTCATTCTTTCTTTTTTCTTTTTGATTGTGATTTTTATTTGATGAATGATTACCACCAGGAAAAGAATTACGTTCTTGACCATAATCTAGACACTGTCCACGAACACGTTGTCACGACTGGAATTTAGACCCCAGACGAGACCGGCGTCGTTGACCTCTCAGAGGTCGCAGACAAGCCTACTTACGTCATTCTTACTTCATCTAGGTTAATTTAGCGGAAAATTTGAACTTTTGTTTTCTTATTTCATGCTAAACATTTTAAACTTAACATCATGGGCGTTCACAAATCAACCATCTAATATAGAGATAATCAAATGAAAGAAACAGTGCAATATTGTAATAAATGTATAATTGCCAAAATGGCACCAATACAGTGTCTGAAATAAAAACAGAAAGAAACACTAATGGAACATGCTCCACTAGCCTAAGCCTATATCTAAGCTAGATAGTAACGGTAGACATCCTCGAAATCATGAGGGCCTACCAAGTCCGGATAAAAGCTCCACGTCCGGATACTTGCAACGTCAACCTGTACGCTCTAACGTCCACCTGTACCTGCACCTAAAATTGTAGAGATGTATAGGGTTAGTACACACTTGTACTAAGTATGGGTATATGCAAGCACACACCAAGGACATGCATGAGAAAGGATAGCTCTTTCCTAACAACATGATTATGGAAAGTCAAGTCAGTGTACTTGCCAAATTCGGATTAGGAAAGTTAGTGAACTTTCCAAATTTGGATTAGGAAAGTCAGTGAGCTTTCCAAAAGTCATGCCATGAGAGTAACATGCATCCTCATACTTATCATATTGCACACAGCACATAACATCTTCACATAGCACATATCATATAGCATACAGCACATAACATCTTTTATAACATTCATTCATATGCCACGAGACCTTGGAATCATGGATTTAGCATTAAGACTTTCCAAAATAAGGGCTCAACATATGGGACCTCAACTAGGGAGTCTTCATTAGCAAACACAGAGTCTGCTTCATTCATTCATACGTACTTCATTTCATTTCATTCATAGGCTAGTGTGAACACCAGCTACACTTAGGATGTAGTTTAAGACTTTCATCGGGTTTGCTGTGCAATGATCAAGAATAACCTAGTGTCATTACTTGAGTCTAGCTCACCTCTTGATTATCCTATCCTAACACCTTTGGTATCGTTCATTTCATTATGTGCATCATTTGAGGCTGGCCTCATTCATTCATTGGGAACTTTAACTTTAACCGACATAGATCATGTGAGCATCATGAAATCCAGTGTCTCCCCCACACCGAAAAAAGGTGGAATCACCGGCCAAGGTGACCCAAAACATGCTAGCGTACATGGGAAGTTAACCCCGCCAGATCCCTATATTGGCAGTATAGGTTTGAAGACTAGGAGATATAAGAAGACTTATACCCGAAAAGCCGAACAGTCTCATCTCATGAGAGTTACGTGAACCTCCGCCCTTCCCAAAAGAAGGCATCACCGCTCATAGGTAGTCTATCGGTGCTCAGTATAAAGTTCCATTACATTCAACTCATATGTCATGGAAGCTGGCTTCTAGTATGAGCACATCATAGCTCAATAGATGATTTCTCATCTCATCATTAGTATTAAGTGTGTTAATCTCAATACTTTCATTAGAGTGTTCATAGAGACTGGTCTCTTCATTAACTTTACACTCTCATAGGTGAGTACGTTTGGTAACAATTACTTAGGCTCATTTGAGATTGTTCTCATCTTTTACATTAGCCTCATATCATGTTGTCACCACATTCATTAACATTAGCACAATTGCTCTTCATAATTACTCACCCCATTTTACGTGAATGTTCATTTCATCATATGCCAATATACTTGGCCATTTGTGTGTTTCACATTCTTACTTAACCCTTCTAGGGTTTCATCATTTCATTACATAATAATCATTTCATCGTATGCCAATGCACTGGGCCATTTAGTGTGTTTTACACTAGTACTTAACCCTTCTAGGGTTACTTCATTTCATTACATACATCTTAGGTTCACTTATCTTTAAACGTATGCTATACTTATGGGTCTATACATACAAGCCATGAGGATTCCTTCATAGTTCGTTAAGTGACTCATATCTTCCTAAGATTATGTAGTACAAGACTTATGTATCTTGTATATATGCCAAGATCTTGATTTCGATCTAAGTAGGTGGCATTATTTTTGAACATTTAATTCACGTATGACTAATGTATCAATACGGAAATTTGGGCAAGGGAACCCAATTTCGAACCACTTGGACAATACTTACATTTTTCCTTGACTTTATTTTTAGTCTTCATAACATTGGGACCCTAGATCGAGCCCCAACATCAACATTCTATTTTTATTTTTCTCTTTGGATTTTTCCTTAATTTGGCCGAAGGGTTGTGGGATCGAACCCCCACAACCCCTTTTATTTTTTTCATTTAAAATCTTATTGTCCCATTCCGCCTAGACCAAAAGGTTGTGGGATCAAACCCCCACAACCTATTTTATTTTACTCTTAAATTCGCTGGGAATTGGGAGGTTGTGGGTTCGAAACCCCACAGCCTCTTTATTTTATTTTTTAATTTCGCTAGGCTGTGAGGTTGTGGGTTCGAACCCCCACAACCTCCTTATTTTTATTTTTAATTAAAATTGATTTAGCTAGGCGTTTGGCAGTGAGGTTGTGGATCGAGCCCCCACAGCCTCCCTTTATTTTCTTAATTATTTTGCCCTTCTGCTTTCTAGCCTTGAGGTCGTGGCTTCGATTCCCACGCCTCACATTTTCTTTTCTTTAATTTTCTTCTTTCATTCGCTGCCTGGAGGTCGTGGGTTCGATTCCCACGCCTCACATTTATTTATTTAAATTATTGCCCTCTCCTTTCCAAACCAGTAGACCCGATTTCGATTCCCCCCAACCCCTTTTCTTTTGCGAATTTACACTGCCACACGGGTGAGGTCACAGGTTCGAATCCTGGTGGCCTCACCCCTTTACAATTCATTAAATTTCCAGATTTCTTCATTAAACTGTAGCCTAAACTAAAATTGTATTTTTGGCTGGAACTTTATCATCTTATTAACTTATTTTCACCAATATTTTCACTTGAAAACTTAGGACAATTCATGGATCGTTTGTTACTTTTTTGGGGGAGTATTTCATGGATTCGTTTAGCCAAAATGTTGACACTCAATCAGCCCCATCTCCATTTTAATGAACATCACGATTACATAGATTTATACACGTAAAATGACAACCAAAACAATATCAAACTTGAAGCCATAAATCGAAACCTCATTCACAGTGAGTTTACAGTAACATTTTGCACATACACACACACTTGCACAAACGTTCGAATACATGGTTGTCTTTCCTATGATTTCAAGTATACAATCAAAATCATGTTCATCACGAAATCATAACATACCTAAATCTACCAGCAATCATACCCAACCTACGATTCATTGGGAGCTAGTGCCAGGGGCATGCAAAAGGGGAACCAATCCTAGTTTTGAATGAACAATATGAACCTTAAGGGGTCTCTTGGGAAAGGGACCAAGAGAGAAGAAAACCCATACCTTATTTTGACGTTCAAAACTTGAAGTTTCTGCCCAAAAACTCCACTCAAGAACTCGTCTAAGCTTCCTCAATATCAACTCCACTCGAATGACAACCTCCATTAGCCTAGTGTGCGATTAACGTTTGTTTTCTTGTGATTTCGTGTGAGTTATTCAAGTGTGAAGAACTTGGTTTATTTTTCTGCTTTTGTATCTTGTTTTGGCAGAGAAATGTCGTGTGAAAGAATGGGAGAGATTGAGCGTGAGAGTTGAGAGATAGACGTGAGAGAGTGGGAGTTATATTAGGCTTAGGAGTCTAGTTTAAGACTTCGTCAAATAAGGTTTAGTTAATTAATAAAAATCTGTTTTTTATTTTATTTTAAATCAGCTAATGAATAATAATTATTAATTAATTTCATTAATTTAATAGCTTAAATAAAAATCACAAAATTCATTGCTTCCACCTAGGTTCGAACCCGGGTAGAGCAAGACTTAACTTCAAGAGCTCCATTTCGTCTCTCTCTCCCTAATTTGCCCCTCCACCTTATTAAATAATTAATTAATTATATATTTAGGGTAATTATGATATTACCCTTATCCTGGTAAAAGACCATTTTACCCCTAAACCTTCAAAACTTAAGATTTTCTCTTTTTAAGTCCGGTAAAGACTCCTTCAATTAAATCTTCGTATTCGAGAGCCCTACATGGTTGGTCCCAACCTTTCCAAGCTCAACTAACTCCCTAAGTTAGTTGGCTTGGCTGTAGCAAGGGTTTCGAGGTCTGGTTCTACGCGCATCAATCCGTGTGAACCTTGGTCTAATCGTAGGCATTCTTGACACATTAAGCATTTCTTATTTTATTCATTTTTAGGGTTGTTACACACGTCCACGTCCACGTCCACGTCAACGTCCAGGACCACGATTAGCGCAACGACCTTTTCCACGCCTAGTATGGTGCGCGTACGCCTCATTTACTTCAGGAAGTGGTTCATATCCAGTAGGCCGATTCTCATGATTTTTCATTAATAAATCATTATTTTTCTCAGCCACAAGAAGACGAGAAATTAGTTGAGAATAATTTTTGAAAACTTTCTCTCGATATTGTTGCTGCAAGAGCACATTCGAAAATGAAAAGTGGAGAATGTCTTTTCAATCATATCAATCTCACTAACCTTTTCACCATATAATTTAAACTGAGAAGTGATGCTAAACATGACAAAATTTAACTCATGTATAGACTTAAAGTCTTGTAGCCTTAGATACATCCAATCATATCGTTTCTTTGAATGTATCACCATCGTCAAGTGGTCATATATTTATTTTAGGCTTTTCCACAAAACAAGTGGATCCTTAACTGTCAGATATTTGATTTTCAGAATCTCGTCAAGATGATGACACAAGAATATCATTGCTTTTGCACAATTTTGCTTTGATGCTTTATTTCTTCTTTTATGATGTCTCCAAGATCCATTGCATCAAGGTGGATTTCAACATCCAACACCCATGAGAGGTAGTTCCTGCCTGATCTTTGAAGGCAATGAATTCTAGTTTCGTAAGATTAATTATTAAAATTAAAAACAAAAGAATAAATAATACCTTATTAATTCTTCAAACCTAACCTTCACCTTTTGAGAAAGTAGAGTCTCGTCCTTATAATGTGTTATGAAACTATAGAATAAGAATAAGAAAAAAGAGAGAAGAGAAGACTTATTATTTTTCTTGAGGGATGATTTTACAATGAAGAGGATCCCTCTATTTATAGGGGAAATCTAACTTGGTCTCAAGTAGGACTCTTAACCATATCCTAAAAGGACTTTACATGATAGACATTCACTATAATACACATACTTTATAATAAAATGAATATACTCAAATTTTCAATCAATATTAAGCATAAATAAATAAATAAAATATTAAAATAATTAAATAAGTCCTTCATATTTTCAAGCCTACAATGTCAAACATGCTCTTATTCAAATCAAATAAATGCTTAAATCTTGTTGTAAACAAATAAAGTTAATGGTCTAAGATTTGAACTTTAAAATTTCAAACATCCATTAAGTACAAATAAATTAATGTTAAAGAGAAACACTCTTGAAAGTAATATCCACATAATCACTTGTACCAAATATTTTCAGGGATTAATAGTAAATTAAAGAGTGTGTATTTATCTCAGTGGAGTTGAGAGTGGGGGTTGGTTAGGTGGTGTTGATTTTGTACTTGTGATCTATTAAGTTAGTAATGATCTCTCGTGTTTTTGTAATACTCCGAAAGTCCATGACCTAAGCTTGATCCTCACATGATAAACTAAACCTGAAAACACTGTTTCTAAGCCTAAAATAATGTTTATAAACCATTTGGGAAGTTTTAGAGTCAAGACGTCAAGAAACGTCCGTGACGTCCGGAAACTAGCTAAATTAAACTAGTTAATATCCCTAAGTTTGGCAAAGGTCTGGGAGGGTCAAATGAAGTCTAAAACTTTTAAAAATACATTAAATAGGTAAAAGTTAGTATACAGGGTCTAACCATTCAATAAAAACTCCCCATGGACCACCCTAAGGGTCCTTAAGGAGGACCCCAACAAGGGCAGGCAAGTTGTCAAAGGAGCCTGCGCGAGACAAGATTCAAGAGGCTGCTGCGCGTCGCGCAGCCCACAAGCAGCTTCGAAAAAGTTGCCTTCCAAAGGTTGCACGCCACGAGGTCCACTTCCTCAAATCATATTTCGAAAATAATGTCAGAAATAAGCCTCGCGACATGGAGCCACTTCCCAGATCTTGAAATCGTATTTTAAGCATTTTGTCTTTACAAAAAGACTCATTTAAGTGAGGGGTCTTTTTTGTAATTTACGGGATGACTATATATTGACTAAGGGTCAGTTTTAAGTCATTTTTCACACACCTAAATAAAATTCCCAAAACAAAACACAAAAGCTCTCATCTCTCCCTAAATCCTTCATTGAAGAAGCAAGAAAGCTTGAAGAAGAACACCAATTTCTTTAGGATTTCACTTCAATTTCATGTATTAATCTTCATTAAGGTATGAGGTCTTTACTTTTGGTATTCTTTCCCCAAGAGGTCCCTTCAAAGTTGATTTCTAAATCACCCAATTCAAAGGGTTTTCCCTATTCTAATGAGTTTTCTTTTAAACTTCAAGTTGATGATAAATTGTGATTTCCTACGACTAATTGAGCGTAGAATGTTGGTTAATTGATGGAATTTCATATAGATCATGTCCCTTTCCCCAATTTCCCCAAATATTGGACCTTGCTTATAAATTGATGGGAATTGGAGAGTGTGTTAATTAATAGGTTTGTTTTATCTATTCTAATTCATTCATGGACTGCCTAAGGTAGTGCATTGTTGGGATTGGATCTATTTCTTGAAGAATTTATGATGAACCCTTTCTCTCTAATCCTAGGTTATGAATTGAAGTTAATTGGTATAGTGATGATGCAATTGACCTAGCTATCGTATTAATTACTATTGGATGCTGTTGTTACACCCATTGGTGGGTTGAATTGGATGGTTGATGGTAAAACCATGATGATATCTTGTGAATGAGATTTGGTAAGTCTTGTGATCTCAACTCTTTACTTCAATTATGATTACTTGTATTTAGTAGTGAAGTTACATTGAAGTTTGCCTTATGTTAAGATTGATAGGGTTGGTATGATTTTGAATTGGAATGTCTTAAACTATGGTTGTGAGTTGTTGGCTAAGATGTAAAATTTATAAGGATAGTTATAACTTAACAATGTGACTTATTATGATATGATATGTAAATACCTCACATGTATGAATTGTAATGAAAGGACAATACTCATGCAATTCTTATTGAGTTATGATGATGATAATTATATAAGGTATAGACCATTTTACCTACATTAAGATAAGATGATAAATAAAGGCATTAAATATATTTACAAATTTAGTCTAGCATAGCACCGAGTGAACTAAAGTGAGGAGTGTCCCTATCCACACAAGGAAGGTAGAATCACTAATGTACTCATGAGATTGAAGACTATAATGCATGTAGCATAAATAGGGTCCCAACTACATCTCCTAGTTCTTGAGCTATGTTTGCCCCATAGGAATACTAGCTAGTGGATCCACATAGATGTTATGTTCATGTTTTGGTACTACCTTGGCAAGTAGTCCACCTTCTTTTGGTGTACGGTTCAATGACACCGGATTCCACATTAGCTCATGTGGTCTATGTCGGTTAAGGCAAGATATTCCCAAAAGGTAAAATGAAATAATGGAATGAATTCTGACTAGGATGACCTAAGGGGTTTAGCTTAGTCTAGGTAGAAGTATGAGACTTTACCTATACATTACACTAGTTACCCTCGAGGGAAGTCTTAGAAGGATGGTCTTATATATGTATATGCATAAAAATATAAATGATATGCATATGATTATCTTACATGTTAATGACACTATATGATGTTGGTTTCACTTATGAACATGTGTTTGGTATCTATTGTTAAAGTATGATGTTATGTATTCTTAATGATATGCTTAATGATATGCTATGTGAAGTTGGACATTGTTTATGGTTCTTGTTGGGTTTACTTCATTGAGTAGGGTTATGGTGCTTTGCTTGGTCATTGCACTATGGGCTTAATGAGGGTTCATGAGTTATGGTCTTACTTTGGTTATGATGTTATGAACTTTTATACGTGCTTGTTGATATTATAACTTGATGATAGAGTTGTCTTGCTTATGTGCTCAATTATGTTGATATGCATGTTGACTTGACTAGACTTTGTATTGTTGGTCTTGTGATGAACATGGTCTTGAATTAATAAATATGTGTTATTGACTTGTATTGGTTCTTGAATGTGCATCAGTTTTTTCAAAGTAAATTAGCATGTTTTAATAAAATGTCCCATTTTAGTATGATTTTATGTTGTGTGTGCATGTGTTCATACTTAATACAAGTGATGTGCTAAACCCATTTCTCCCTTTTATCCCAAACATTTTAGGTTTCGGTCCTTGAATGGCTTGTGATGAGTTTTGAAGGAAGACTTGGAATTCTCACTCCCCGAGTTGGGTAGGTCCTCACCACTTCGAGGAAAATGCCATTTTTTAGCTTTGGATATTGATTAGTCTTAAAGCCAATATGTCCATTTCCTTTCATTTGAGTAATAAAGATTGTATAGCCTATATGTGGTTTTCATTGTATTGATGTATGGGCTATGCCCAATAATTATACTCTTGTTTAGATGGTTATGAGATGAGACATTCGATTTTAAGACTATGTTATATCTTATAAATGTATGGGTGCAATAAAAGTAGAAGACTAAGTAATCTTCTTATACGAAGGGTCTATGGATATTAGATATGACTATATTATGTGAATGCGAGAGGTCTATATAAACCTCATGATAGATAGAAGAAAAGTTTTAAATTTTCTATATTATTTTAACCTATGAATGTAATGATGTTAGCTAATAGGCTATTCTTAGTCCTTGATGAGGGCGACAACGTTGTTTACATCTAGGGGGTACTCCCCGGATGTGAAATTGTTTGTATCAGAGCATCTGGTTGAATATCTTTAGATTCGATGTAGTGACAATAGACCTTTGAGGGGTGGTCCGGTGACACGCGAGATTTTCAAGAAGGCTTTTCTTGATATGTTCTTTCCCAGGGAAAAGATGGAAGCTAAGGTGGAAGAATAATCAGCCTTCGTCAAGTAGGTATGAGCGTGCTTAACTACTCTTTGAAATTTACTAAATTGTCAAATTATGCTCCTTCTTTGGTTTCCGACCCTAGGTATGAAATGAGCCACTTTGTGACGGTGGTGTTAGATGACTGGAAGGAAGAATATTGTTCCGCTATGCTACATGATAATATGAAAATTTCTCGTCTCATGGTTCATGCTCAATAAGTGGAAGAGATAAGGGTTAATACGAAGAGTAGGGATGCCTATAAAGTAAGGTCATATGATGGTGGTTCTTCAACGGGTAAGCTTGATATCCAAGACAAACCAAGGTAAAAAAAGAGATTCTCCAATCAAGTTCCTTCAAAATTTCCCAAGGCTCGTGATGATAGGGTGTCTAACCTTAACTCTCAAAAGTGAAGAGGTACTAGATCACCAAGCAAGAAGCCAACTTGTGGAAAGTGTGGCAAGAAGCACTATGGTGATTGCCTTGTTGGTACGGACAATTGCTTTGGGTGTGGCAAGAGTTGCCACAAGGTTAGGGATTGCCCAAATGTGAAAGGGCAAGACATAGGTAGCGGGCAAGCTCAAGCTAGTGGTTCTAATGTGGATCCTCCAAAGAAGAATCACTTTTATGCACTTCGCTCTATGGGTTAACAAGAGAGTTCTCCCGATAACCGGTATGTTACAAGTCTTTTCTATTGATGTATATGCTTTACTTGATCCGGGTGCCACCCAATCTTTTTTTACTTCTTTGGTAGCTAGAAAGTTTGATATTTTGCCTGATATCTTGAATGAACCTTTTATGGTGTCCACCCCGGTGGGTGATTCGGTGGTTGCAAAGATGGTATATAGAAATTTTCCTATAATGTTATCCAATAGAGTTACTCATGTTGAATTAGTAGAACTTGATATGGTTGATTTTGATGTAATTTTAGGAATGGATTGGTTGCATAATTGTTTTTTTTCCATTGATTGTAGAACAAGAATTGTCATGTTCAATTTTCCAAATATATCTATTTTAGAGTGGAAGGGGGGAAATTCTATTCCTAGAGGTCGTATTATTTCTTGTCTAAAAGCTTGTAAAATGATCTCTAAAGGGTGTTTATACCACATTGTGAGAGTCAAAGATTGAGACTCGAAGTTCCTCCCCTTGAGTCGGTCCACTTATTGAGGGAATTTCTGGAGGTCTTCCCTAATGATAATTCCGAAATCCTTCCCAAACGGGAAATTGATTTTGGTATTAACTTGCTACCGGATACCAACCCAATTTAAATTCCTCCTTATCGGATGGCTCCGGCTGAATTGAAAGAGTTGAAGGCTCAAGTCAAGGACTTACAAGACAAAGGCTTCATTAGAACTAGTATTTCTCCATGGAGTGCTCTGGTTTCATTTGTGAAGAAGAAAGATGGGTCCCTTAGAATATGTATTGATTATCGCCAACTCAATAAAGTCATTATTAACAACAAGTATCCTCTTTCTCGGATTGACGACTTGTTTGATCAACTCCAATGGACAATCTACTTTTCTAAGATTGATATGAGATCGGGATATCACCAACTTAGGGCGAGAGGTGAGGATATACCAATACGGCATTTCGGACAAGATATGGTCACTATGAGTTCTTAGAAATGTCATTTGGTCTCACTAATGAACCGACAACATTTATGGACCTCATGAATAGGGTGTTTCAAAGTTACCTAGATTCATTTGTCATTGTCTTCATTGACAATATCTTGGTATATTCGAAAAAAGAGGGTGAACACATGATCACTTGAGGGTGGTGTTACAAATACATAAGGAGAATCAATTATTTTCCAAGTATAGCAAATGCGAGTTTTGGTTGAGATCGGTGGCATTTCATGATCATATCATCTCTAGTGAGGGAGTTGAGGTTGATCCAAGGAAAATCGAGGCGGTGAAAAATTGTCCTAGGTCATTGAATCCAACCGGCATTAGGAGTTTCTTGGGTCTAGCGGGTTAGTATAGGAGGTTTGTGGATAGTTTTGCGTCCATTTCTTCTCCATCGACTACCTTGACCCAAAAGAGTATGAAATTTGAGTGGTCAGAGGCATGTGAGAGGAGTTCCCAAATTTTGAAAAATAGGCTTACTTCTGCTCTGATATTGACTTTACTAGAGAATACCAAGGGCTTCGTTTTGTATTTTGATGCATCCCGAGTGGGTTTAGGGTGTGTGCTTATGCAACATGTGAATGTAGTAGCCTATTCCTCTAGGAAACTTAAGGTGCATGAGAATAACTATCCAACTCATGATCTTGAGTTAGCAGCAGTAGTGTTTGCCTTAAAAATATGGAGAAATTACTTGTATGGTGTCCATGTTGATGTGTATACCAATCACAACAGTCTTCAATATGTGTTTACTCAAAAGGAGTTGAATCTCCGACAAAGAAGGTGGTTGGAATTGTTGAAAGATTATTACATGAGTGTTCTCTACCACCCCCGCAAGGCCAATGTGGTTGTGGATGCTGTAAGTCATATTACCATGGGTAGTGTATCTCATTTAGATGAAGCCAAGAAAGACCTAGTGAAAGAGGTTCATAGGTTTGCTAGATTGGGAGTTAGATCAGAAGATTCTCCGAATGGTGGTTTCATGGTCCATCATAACTACGAATCATCTTTGGTGGTTAAGGTGAAGTCCAAACAACACCTTGATAAACCGTTGATGGAGTTGAAAGAGTCGATTATTGGTAATCTTAATGAGGCATTCTCCTTAGAGGGGGATGGTGTCTTGAGGTATCAAGGAAGGTTGTGTGTTCCCAATGTAAATGGCTTGAGAAACCGGATTCTTGAGGAAGGTGATGGGTCCCGTTACTCTATTCATCCGGGTTTTACAAAGATGTTTCATGACCTTAGGGAAGTGTTTTGGTGGGAAGGCTTAAAGAAGGACATAGCGGAATTTGTTTCAAAATGTCCAGATTGCCAAGAAGTGAAAGCCGAACACTAAAAGTCAAGTGTTTTGCTTCAAGAAATCCAAGTCCCTACTTGGAAGTGGAAAGACATTAATATGGATTTTGTGTTAGGTTTGCTTCGGACACAAAAGCAATATGACTCCGTATGTGTGGTTGTAGATAGGTTGACAAAATCCGCTCACATTATTCCCGTCAAGTCCACTTACTCGGCGGAGGATTATGCAAGGATCTTCATAGATGAGATTGTATATCGCCATGGTATTACGTTATCTATCATATCGTATAGGGGTGCACAATTCACATCTAGATTTTGGAGGTCATTCCAAAAAGGGTTGGGTACCAAGGTGAAGTTAAACACCAGTTTTCATCCTCAAACGAATGGTCAAGCGGAGCGTACTATTCAAACCCTAGAGGATATGCTTAGAGCTCGTATAATTGATTACAAGGGAAATTGGTATAAGCAGTTGATGTTGGTTGAGTTTTCTTACAACAATAGTTACCATTCAACTATATCTATGACTACTTTTGAGGCCTTGTATGGTAGGAGATATAGATCTCCAATTGGATTGTTTGAAGTGGGCGAGTCTTCACTCTTAGGTCCCAATTTGATTTATAAGACCTTGGAGATAGTTCATATTATAAGAAACCGCTTGAAAACAGCCCATAACCGGCAAAAGTCTTATGCCGACCATAGGAGAAGAGACTTGGAGTTTGAAGAAGGTGATAAAGTGTATCTAAAAATTTCACCCATGAAGGGAGTGGTGAGATTTGTCAAGAAAGTAAAGTTGAGTCCTCATTATGTGGGTCCCTATGAAATTTTGCAAAGGGTTAGAAAGGTTGCATGCTAGTTGAAATTACCTAGTGAGTTATCTTCAGTTCATCCGATTTTTCATGTATCCATGCTTAAGAAGTGCATTGGTGATCCCGAGTCCATACTGCCTATTGAGGGCCTAGGTGTGGAAAATAACCTCTCTTATGAGGAGGTTTCGGTTGAAATCCTTGATAGACAAGTGAAGAGGTGAGGAACAAGGAACTGACTTCCGTAAAGGTGTTATGCAAGAATCACCTAGTTGAGGGAGCAACCTGGGAGACCGAGGTAGATATGAAGTCTCGTTATCCTCATCTCTTTGCTAATTAAGGTTAGTTGTTCTTATTAAAAATACAAAATAATGAATAAATTGAATTTTTCTTGTTTGCAAAGATGTGCATATTTTGATAAAGGTTGTGTCAAAATGAATTTTCATGAAAAACGTTTTTTTGTGTTAACTTGTACTTATATGAAATATATGTTTGTACCTTCTTGAGATTTTTTGTCCTTTGATGTTGTCTTGAGAAGAACAGCATGGTAACTCTTTGGTGTCATTTTGAGCTTATGATTGATGGAGAAGGTATTTCCTTGATATGTGTTATGAAAGTTGAGCTCTTATGCGAAATGACTTGTGATTTAAATTGCTATGTGTAATGCCATAATTATGTGTTGTATAGAGTTATGAATTACTCCAATGAGCTGCGACTCATAATGATTTTATCTTGTTGTCGGTTGGGCTGCTAGTTTTGAGTCTATTCCTTCCTTTTAAAGGATTTTAGTGTCATTCGGGACGAATTTTCCTAAGGGAGGAATAATGTTATACTCCGAAAGTCCATGACCTAAGCTAGAGCCTCACATGATGAAATAATCCTTAAAACACTGTTTCTAAGCCTAAAATAATTTTTATAAACCATTTGGGAAGTTTTAGAGTCAAGGCGTCAAGAAACGTCCATGACGTCCGGAAACTAGCTAAATTGAACTAGTTGACGTCCCTATGTTTGGCAAAGGTTTGGGAGGGTCAAATGAATTCTAAAACTTGTAAAAAGACTTTAAATACGTAAAATGTAGTATAGAGGGTCTAAACTTTCAATAATGACTCCCCAAGGACCACCCTAAGGGTCCTTGAGAAGGACCCCAACATGGGCAAGCAAGCTGCCAAAGCAGCCTGCGCGAGACAAGATTCAAGGGGCTACTGCGCATCATGCAGCTTGGAAAAAGTTGACTCGCGACACGTGCATGCCACGAGGTCCAATGCCTCAAATCAGATTCTGAAAATAAATTCAGAAATAAGCCTCGCGGCGCGGAGCCACTTTCCATATTCGTTGAAATCGTATTTTAAGCATTTTAACTTCACAAAAATACCCATTTAAGTGAGGGTTGTTTTGGGTAATTTAGGGGGTGACTATATATTCACTAAGGGTCTATTTTAAGTCATTTTCACTCACCTAAATCAAATTCCCAAAACAAAACCCAGAAACTCTCATCTCTCTCTACTTTCTCTCTCCCTAAATCCTCCATTGGAGAAGCAAGAAAGCATGAAGAAGAACACCAATTTTTCTAGTATTTCACTTCAATTTTATGGATTAATCTTCATTAAGGTATGTGTTATTTACTCTTTGGATTCATTTCCCCAAGAGATCCCTTCAAAGTTAATTCCTAAATCACCCAATTCCAAGGGTTTTCCCTATTCTAATGGTTTTTCTTCTAAACTTCAAGTTGATGATAAATTTTGATTGCCTATGACTAATTAAGTGTATAATGTTGTTTATTGACGTTAATTGATTCAATTTCATATAGATCACCAATTTCCCCATATCTTGTACCTTACTTATAAATTAATGGGAATTGGAGAATGTGTTGATTGATATGTTTGTTTTATTTATTCTAATTCATTCATGGACTGCCTAGGGTAATGCATTGTTGGGATTGGATCTATTTATTGAAGAATTAGTGATGAACCCTTTCCCTCTAACCCTAGGTTATGAATTGAAGTTAATTGGATAGTGATTATGCTATTGACCTACTTATCGTATTAATTACTATTGAATGAAGTTGTTAAACCCATTATTGGGATGAATTGGATGGTTGATGCTAAAAACTTGATGATGGCTTGTTAAGGAGATTTGGTAAGTCTTGTGATCTCACCCTTTTCTTCAATTATGATTACTTATGTTTAGTGATGAAGTTATATTGAAGTACCTTATGTTAAGATTCATAGGGTTGGTATGATGTTGAATTGGAATGTCTTGAACTATGGGTTGTGAGTTGTTGGCTAAGATTTAAAGGTTATAAGGATGGTGATAACTTACCAATGTGCGTTATTATGATGTGATATGTAAATGTGCTAACCTCACATGTATGAATTATAATGAATGGACAATATTCATGCAATTCTTATTGAGCTATGATGATGATGATTATACGAGGGATAGACCCTATGACCTACATTAAGCTATCATGATTAATAAAGGCATTAAAGATATTTAATAAGGGACTCTATCTTAGCACCGAGTGAACTAGAGTGAGGAGTGTCCCTTCCCACATAGGGAAGGTAGGATCGCTAATGTACTCATTAGATTGGAGACTATAATGCATGTAGCATAAAAAGGGTCCCAACTACATCTCCCAGTTCTTGAACTATGTTTCCCCCATAGGAGTACTAGCTAATGGATCCACATAGATGTTATGTTCATGTTTTGGTACTACCTTGGCAAGTAGTCCACCTTCTTTTGGTGTAGGGTTCCATGTCACCGGATTCCACATTAGCTCATGTGGTCTATGTCGGTTAAGGCAAGATATTCCCAAAAGGTAAAATGAAATGGAATGAACTATGACTATGATGACCTAAGGGATTTAGCTTAGTCTAGGTAGGGGTATGAGACTTTACTATACATTGCACTAGTTAGCCTTGAGGGATGTATTAGAAGGATGTTCATATATATGTATATGCTTATAAATGTAAGTGATATGTATATGATGATCTTACATGTTAATGACACTATATGATGTTGGTTTGACTTATGAACATGTGTTTGGTCTCTATTGTTAAAGTATGATGTTATGTACTCTTAATGATATGCTATGTGCACATTGTTTATGGTTCTTGTTGGGTTTACTTCATTGGGTGAAGTTATGGGGCTTTGCTTAGTCATTGCACTAGTGGGCTTAATGAGGGTTCATGAGTAAAGGACTTGCTTTGGTTATGATGTTATGAATTTTTATACATGCTTGTTGATATTATAACTTGATGATAGAATTATCTTGCTTATGTGCTCAATTATGTTGATATGCATGTTGACTTGACTATATTTGGTATTGTTGGTCTTGTGATGAACATGGTCTTGACTTAATGAATATGTGCTATTGACTTATATTGGTTCTTGAATGTGCATAAGGCTTTTCAAAGTAAATTAGCATGTTTTGATGAAATGTCCCTTTTAAGCATGATTTTATGTTGTGTGTGCATATGTATCCATACTTAGTACAAGTGATGTGCTAACCCTATTTCTCCCTCTTGTCCAAAACATTTTAGGTTCCGGTTGTTGAAAGGCTTGTGACAACTTTTGAAGGAATACTTGGAATTCTCACTCCCAAGTTGGGTAGGTCCTGACCACTTCAAGGACAATACTATTTTTTAGATTTGGATATTGATTAGTCTTAAAGACAATATGTTCATTTCCTTTCATTTGAGTACTAAAGAAAGTATAACATATAAGTGGATTTTATTGTATTGATGTATGGGCTATGGCCAATTGTTATACTCTTGTTTAGATGGTTATGAGATGAGACATTCGGTTTTAAGACTATGTTGTATCTTATTCATGTATATGTGCAATAAAAGTAGGAGACTTTGTAATCGTCTTATACGAAGGGTCTATGTATACTCGATATGACTATATTATGTAAATGCAAGAGGTCTATGTAAACCTCACGATAGATAGAAAATAGTTTTAAATTTTCCATATTTTTTTAACCTATGAATGTAATAATGTAAGCTAAGAGGCTAGGCTTAGTCCTCGATGAGGACGCCGACGCCGGTTACGTCTAGGGGGTGCTCCCCGGATATGACAGTTTTGTAATGATCATTTGTCTTTTGTTTAGAGATCTTGTGTCATTTTTATTAGAGAAAATACATGGAGTCGCCACTGAAATTGTCCTGGATTTTCAAAAAGAAACCTTAACTTTGCAATCGTTTTATTACCTTAGTAAACAATTTTGAATAGATATTGTTATATCATATTTCGTCCACTTGATATAGAGAGTGGTGTGCAATCTGTCAAAGAGAGTGAGCAACATAAAATAATTAATTTTAATTTATTTTTACAAGTATTTTATTATAAAATATATTTTCTTATTATTTTAACTTTTTTTTCCTTTTTATTTTTTATCTTTCTTTCTTCTTCTAAAATTCATTGTCATCTCTATTAAAGTTTCTCACTTTCAATGTCAGCATTTTTACGGAGCTTAAAATTTCTTGTTTTACTACTATTTATTTTACTCTCTTTTAGTTTAGAACTTTATCTAAAGATTTTCTTATATTTCTAATAATTCGATAAACCCATTAGATTTCAAGATGATTAAAAAGTATCATATAGTTTTGTTTATCCGATTTCAAGTAATTGTTTTCAATTTTTGAGGGATTCATTGATTTTTTTAAAATTATCATTTCTAATTTTGAATTTATATGAAAAGAAGTAGTTGATGATGCCTTCAAACTTTTAAAGTTTCTTAGAATGATAATTAATTTTGTTATCAATAATTAAATATGTAAATTTTGGGTCGTGGGTCGCCCATATGGACCGATCCGACCGAATCTGTTTTATGCCTTATCCAATTAGTTAATTAATTAATTCATTCTGGATAAATCCTTTTAAAAGGATAAGGCTGAACAGCTACAAAGTAATTGTTCAACTTCTTCTTAAAAGTCTCCTAGTGAGAGTATTTTTCCAAAGAACGTGAAACATGAAAAATAAAGTGAAAAATATATGAAACAGAAAACCAAAAAGCAAGTGATCAGTCAAGAATAAAAGAATTGAGTTTCTCACACAAATTCATCAACACACAAAGCAGACTTCTAGTTTGTGAACACAGATCTTTGTTTCCTAGTGATTCAAAGACGAACTTGAGGTCAAAGAAGGAGATCGATGACTTTCGATGCAAATACAAGGTACACATTTCGATGTTGATTTACCTTAATATTCCTTCATTGTTATCAGAGTCACTGTTAGTAATTTCATTATGTGTTGTATTCATGGCTATTCACTTTATATGTTTATAAGAAATTGAATTGAGACTTTCATTTAAAAACCAGTGAATAGAAAGAAAGAATTTTTTTTGGAAGAAGTTAATTTTTTTTATGTTTAATTGTGGATTAATAATATGGATAAAGGGGATTCAAAATCCTATTTGATTGTGACTCATGAAATAGATATGATTACTTGACTTACTAAGAAAGTAATTGTGCATATTTTTAAGAAAAAAATTGTTTAATAGAGATCTGAAAATTGCATGTATGTCAAAAAAGGTTTTTAAACTAATACTCGTGCATAGCTTTCCGAAAACATAGTATAATGGAATAACGGAATTAAAACGACTAAGATACGAATTGTCAAAAAATTGGCTGTTTTTTTACTATTTTTCAAAAAATGCATCTGTTTGGAGCAATCTGGAAATCCATTATGTAGTTTTTAGATGGAAACTTATTTCTTTTATGATCTGCTCGTTTTAAGCTTTGTGAAAATATATTATAATAGAAAAATAGACTTAAAATGAATAAGATATGAATTTTTTAAGTTGGGCTAAAAAAACGTTTTTTAAGGAATTTTTTTTACTAAGATTAGAGTCCTATTTAGTATTATTTTCATATGTATCCTCTTTAGGATCTTATTGGTCTTGTATATTCGTTTCGTCCTTATGTTGCTTAAACAATTGCTTGCCTTTTATGAGAAATTTGTGACATATGTTGTTATGTTAAATGATATTAACCATATTTCTTTTTGTTCCCGTTTCTAGTTATGTTTGAAATTTAACATACTTAAATTACTCTAAGTGGGAGTTCTCAAAGTCGAGTAAAAGGAAGAGGTTGAGGAGAAACCCGCCGTAAGACATGGGTTGAGGGCGAGAAGTCATACGGATTTATATCCCGAAAGAGACACAAAGTATGTTAAGGAGTGGAAAGACCATTCCAAGGCAAATAGAAAAAGATCTAAGAGAGTTTAATTCTTTGAAGATGGATCCCCTTGGTTGTTTTATATAATTCCTCCAGATCTTTGTCATAAAATTTGAAAAGCTTATTGAAAGTGACTCTTAAATATCAAAGATGGAAGGATACAATGTTTTGTATCATTCCTTTCCAGAATACTGGAAGAATGAACTAAATGAAGTAAGAATCGAAATTGGGGATAATGAAATTTTATGGAAGTACTATGGAAAAATAGGAGTTAAGTGGGTAAAACTTCACCGACGGTGTATCCACATATTCTTTTTTTTTTTATCTGAATAATTTTTTTAATTATTTATAATTTAATTAAACTTTGAAGTGAACATCTTTAATTGTGCTTTAATATAAATATTTGAGTTTTATTCTCTTTTAATTTGGATAAGTGAATGATTATTCTATTTCACAATATCATATGGTGTTTAATAATTAGACATGCTAATATGTGTGATTATAGTATTGAATAAATTAGTGTACACATTAAGAAGTTAATTTCAAATTTTTGTTAAATATTTAATTCGTAGATATGAATGGATGCTTACGTGTCTTTTCAATTTTGCATTTAAATATGAAGTCTTTGTGAGAATTGATTTGTTTGAATGTGTATGTCACATGCATAATTATTAAAATTCTTGCCTAATTATATGTCAATAATAATAGACATGACATCAAAAAGTATCATTACTGACTTAAACAAAGGTGAAAAACATGATGGTGATAATTACGACATCTGGAGTAATAAAATATGGTATGTGCTGGAAGAGAAAAATGATCTGGAATGTATAAACCATGTTTTGAATCAACAAAAAGAGGGCAATACTACACAACACCTTAGGGTGATGTCAAACATGGTAGTTTAACTAAGAGTGTTGGTCAAGTTTTTTCAAGATAAGCAACAAGTTCTAGCAGTAATTCAGTATTTTCCCAATAAATGAGAACATTTCAATATTAAATGCATGATGATAGATCAAAACTTTTTTGTGAAGTTTCATGCCACATTGAACTTGAAGATGAGCGCATTAGTGCTGCTAAAGCTAATGCTAATGCCTTTGTGCTAGAGTCAAGTGGTACAAAAATCTTCAAGCTTCAAGAGTAAGAAAATTTGGAAAAAGGAATGCGAAAGACAAAGAGACTAAAGAAGGACCCTCTAAGAAAAAAAAACAAACTCCAAGAAAGGAAAATGTTTTTTTAACAAGAGAGACAAGAGCAAAATGAAGTTCTAGAATTGCCAAAAGTTGGGGCCTTTCGCTTGTGAATGCAATGAGCCGAATAGGTAGCATTTAACGCATCTCAAAGTGTAACATATGGTTTCGAGCACTACTTTAAAAACTGAATCTTATCCTATTAGGACTGTACACTCAAGATTCACCGACCACGTGAGTCGAGGTCGAGAAGCATTTGTGGAGTTTCATCAAAATCAAGGTGGATCTTCTTAGGAAATAATTTGAAACTAGATTCAAAGGGATCGGAACTTGCAAGTAGACTTGCATTGTCACTGTTCTTTGATGTTGTATGACATCTTATATACACCACAGATTCGACAAAACTTAATATGTGTGTATGTTCTTTTAGACATTGGTTTTGATTTGTTTTTAGTCGTAATGTTATTAGAATAACACTAGATAATGATTTAAATGGTTTTGGACTATGTTATGATCGTTTTATCGTTTTGGATAGTAATCTTCAACTTATGACTATTATGTTAACCGTTGTGTAACGACATGTTATTAAAGTAACAATGATGTTGATGTTATTACATGACATTCTAGATTAGGTCACATAAGACAAGATCAAATGAATAGGTTGGAAAAACAAGGGCATTTAGGTTCCTTCACCAAAATTGAAATGCCAACAAATGAAAATTGTCTTGCTGGAAAGGTTACGCGTAAACCATTTGGGAAGGGTAAGAGAGCTGAATTCCAACTTTAATTAAGTCATTATGATATTTGTGGTCCCATGAAAATAAAGGCAAGGTCTGGTGCTACATACTTCATTAAATTTATTGATAATTTTACACGCTTTTGTTATGTCTATTTGATTTCTCATAAATATGAAGCACTCGAGTGCTTCAAAAGATAAATGAATGAAGTTGAAAATCAATTATATAAAAGCATAAAAGCTTTAAGAACCAATCAAGGACGTGAATATTTATCAAAACAATTTGAAGAATTATATACATTAAAGGTTATTATCAGAAAATTAACTACTCCTTATACACCTCAACAAAATGGTGTAACTAAAAGAAGGAATAGGACATTATTACACATGACAAGATCAATGATGGTGTAGGAAAATTTGTCTATCTCTTTCTGGGGAGATGCATTATTGATTGCGGCTTACATATTGAACAAGTACCTTGTAAACCACTGTCTTCCACTCTTTATGAACTTTGGACTGGTCATAAACAAACCTGAATCATCTACGACCGTGGGGTTGTGCAGTATGTGCATCATACATTAAATCATTTTTAGTGAGTTAGGTAATGTAAATCCAAAAGGAAAGAAATGTATCTTTATAAGGTACTCGGAACGCTCCAAACGGTATGTGTTTATAGATGAATTGAAGGATTGAAGTATTACTAAAGTTGTATCACGAGATGTCAAATTTTTGGAAAATGAGTTTCCCTAAAAGGGTGAAATAGATGAAGCAGAACCTCTGTACGAAATGTTTAATTCAAAAGATCAGATGATGTTGTCAAAAATACTTGATAATTCAATGGATCATGAAATAATTTCTGGTCGAAGTTGGAGTTATGAATCCCAAAATCCTATAGAGGAATCTGAACTTCATATTCGTAAGAGTACAAGAAAAGGTGTACCTAAACGATCTTATGAGATTGAAGATTATGTTTTATTTTTACCTCCTACAGATTTGATGAACCTAATTCTGTAAGAGAGGCTTTATCGAGCCTTTAAAGAATTGAATGGTTAAAAGCGAAGAAAGAAGAATTAGAGTCCATGAAAACTAACAAAGACTGGGATCTAGTTGATCATCCTAAGGAACGTAAAGTTATTGGGAATAAATGGATTCTTAAAGTTAAAGTTAAATTGGATGGGTGAATAGAAAGACACAAAGCACGATTGGTTGCAAAAGGTTTTACTCAAGAAGTTGGAATATACTATGAGGAAATTATTTTTCTCTAGTTGTGAAGTTTACATCCATACGATTACTTTTAGCTATTATTGCATGTTTAGATCTAGAATTACACTAAATGGATGTGAAGAATGCTTTTCCAAATGGAGAATTAAACGAGGAAATCTACATGGAACAACCAGTAGGTTCCGTTGTTAAAGGTCAAGTAAAGAAAGTATGAAAAATGAACAGATCAGTTTATGGCCTAAAGTAATTTTCAAGGCAGTGGTATCTAAGATTTCATAAGGAGGTGATGTCATTTGATTTCACATTGATCGATGAAGACCGTTCTATCTATGTGAAAAAGTCCAATGGAAATTTTGTAATTCTTTCTCTTTACGTAGATGATCTTTTATTGGCTGGAAATAATTTAGAGTATGTAAAAATTGTCAAGTCATGGCTATCTAATCATCTGAAATGAAAAATTTCAGTGAAACAGACTACATATTGGATGTTAAGATCCAAACAAATCGCTCAAAGAAACTTTTAAGTTTATCTCAAGAAACTTATAAAATGAAAATATTGGAACATTTTTTAATCTATAGTTACAAACCCATGGATACTCTTGTAGAAAGGGGTGAAACTTTAAGCATTGAAATGTGTCCAAAGACTGAAAAAGAAAAAAAAGACATGTCTCGAGTTCCTTATTCTAGTTCTGTCGGGAGTTTGATATATGATATGATCTGTACTTGCTCAGACAGTAGTTATGCCGTGAGAAAGCAGTAAAAAGGATATTCCGATATATGAAGGGAACTGTAGATCATACACTGTGTTATATTGGATCTGATTTATTCATATAAGGTTATACAAATGGTGATTGGGCTAGTGAACGTGGTAATAAAATATCAACATTCGATTTTGCTTTCTTACTAAATATTATGATAGTCAAGAGACTATCATGTACATAAAGGATCCTAAGTATCACAGAAGAACTAAACTCATTGACATCAAGTATAACTTTATGAGAGACGTAGTGGCAAGTGGAGAAATAACTTTGCAATAGATTCATACACGTGAATTGATAGTTGATCATTTTTATGAAGGCCATCTCTAGAGACTTCTTTGAAAAAACATGTTAAGGCTATAGGTTTATGTAGAGTATGATGATATTATAGTATTGTAAACTGACTTGATTGTTATGATATTCTCTTCTATATAAAACTATTGAATTTATGTTCAAATGTAGTATGCATGTGATAATATGTAAGATATAAAATGTGTCAAACAAGTTGGGAGATTGGATCTCTCACATGAGCAATCGCCTCTTACATTGAGAAACGTGAAGAGATGAGTTTCACCACCATTTTATGACTTGTTTTATGATCCAGATAAAAGTTTCTCCAAGAAATGAGCTTAAGGATCACCAAAGAGAGAAAGTAGGGTTAAACATCTGAAGGTGTTTAGACCAAGGTCTGTACAATGTTGATAATCAAGAAAATGAGACACACACACTAATTTAAGATATAAACATCGTAGTACGTGTTCCATACCACGTGTGTCTAGCGATTATTGGGTCAATGAAAGAATATTCCCTGCTTCTTTATTGTGTGATACCCAGAAAAGTTAAAATGACTTTTCAATGAAAATCCTTTGACCTTTTGTTGTTTCTTGAAGTTTCAATCGGTGTTGCTACTTTAGCATGTTACTAATAGCCATGAGTGATTCGTCAATGCAGTACATGTCTAGGAAAGTAGTTGATATGGAACAAATAGATGCGAGTAGAAAGGGAAGATGATTAAATGAACAATTCAACTTGTATACATAATTCGGCTATTACACTCGAGTGTAATTGTGTGTATGAAGCTAAATATGAACTCGAGTTCCCCTCTTTAAGAGGTTGAGAGATTGAATAAATAACTACTGAAGTAGTGACTGTCGTGTGGGGTATTGTGAGTAATAGTGTCCTTCAATAATAGTGAATTCTTTCCACATGTGATTGAATTCTTATATAGGGCTTGTAAAACCATAAAGATAAGCTCTTCATGCTCTCATGTTGCACAAACTATTTGTCGTATGAATTGTATGTCTGATTCATATAATGTTGAATTGGGTATTGTCGACCATGTGCGAAGTGGGAGACGTAAGTTTTGGATCATGGGTTACCCATGTGGACCGACCCAACTCGATCTGTTTTATTCCTTATGACAATTAAATAATTAATTAATTAGTTTTGAATAAATCCTTTTATAAGGAAGAACAATTACATTGTAATTCTTCAACCTCTCCTTAAAAGACTCCTAATGAGAGTATTTTTCCAAGGAAAGTGAAACGTGAAAAACAGAGAGGAAAATGTGTGAAACAGAAAACGAAAAATCAAGCGATTAGTCCAGAATTGATTTTTTTAGACAAATTCATCAACACACAAAGCAAACTTCTAGTTTGTGAATGCAAATCTTTATTTTCTAGTGATTCAAAGATGGACTTGAGCACCAACCTGTCAAAGAAGCAGATGATGACTTTCACTTCAAATTACAAGGTACACATCTCGATGTTGATTTACCTTAATATTACCTTCACAATAAAATCTAAAAAAATAGCATGATTTTATAAAGAATTCAATTGGAGAAGAAGAATAAAAATGAAAGAAAAAAATGGGAGTGGGGTTCAACTTGACATGGGGCTATGGTGAAGGTCGGAGGTGAATAAAAAAAAAATGAAGGATGGACCACTGGGAGGTTGAAGATGAAGTAAATTTAAGATGAAATCAAATTAAAATAAGTCAGAAGAGAGAAATAAGGAAAAAAAGACAAAGAAAAACCTTAAAATGAAATAAAAATTACATTTTAAATTAAATTAACATGTGTCATGTGATGATTGGTGTTTGAACACACTTACTGCTTCAACTATGGGGCTGATTGAAAAATGATATAATAATAACTGTTCAAAATTATTTAGTGGGGTAATAGGACGGTTTTAACGATTTAAGGTGTCTTTTTGAAAAAATCCGGGACAACTTCAATAACGATTTTATGTTTTTTCCTCTTTTTGTTATAGATATATCTTTATACATAGTATTAATTATATATTTAGTAAAATTTTCCGACGAAGTCGTGTCGCTTGACACCCCTTTTGGTCTGCCCGTGTATGGATGGAGTTATGGTGCTAAAATTGATGAGCCTTTAGTTTAGTAAACATTTCTTGTGTTTAATATAAAATCATCTTTTTTGTTTTAATAACTCTTGCAACGTACAAATCTCTACCCGTCTTCTAAAGCCATAATTTTTTAGCTAGCTCCAACAAAGCTATTGGGAGGCCTTCAATAATTTTCAAGTAAAAGGAGTAAGTCATTGTTCAAATCCATCATATATTTCTTTTGCATTGTTTTTAATTACTCTTTCCGTCCCATTTTATGTGACACTTTTTAGATTTCGAGATTCAAATAAGTCTAACTTTGACCGTGATTTTTTCATAGATCTTTTAAACATTTTGAATTATCAACTGTTGTAACCTATAGTACTTTTTAGGGAAAATGCACAAGTACCCCCTCAGCATATGCCCGAAATTTCAGAGACACACTTATACTATACTAAGGTCCTATTACCCCCTGAACTTATTTTATAAGTAATTTACTACCCCTTTTCGGTCTACGTGGCACTAGTTTGAAAAGAAAACTCAACCAACACGTTGGACCCATAAGATAGTGCCACGTAGGCCGAAAAGGAGTAGAAAATTATTTAAAAGATAAGTTCAGGGGGGTAATAGGACCTTAGTATAGTATAAGTGTGTCTCTGAGATTTCTCGCATAGGTTGAGGGGGTACTTGTGTATTATCCCTACTTTTTACGTAGTTTACAAATATATAAATTTTATTTCAAAAATAGTGAAGATTACATGCACAAATTCCCAGTCAAACTAAATTGTTTGACTCTCTAAAAACGAAAAGTGTCACATAAATTGAGAGTTTTTTTGCCGTATATATTATGTATTTCATTATTTTTTTACTTTCTCAATAAATGGAATTATATTCCTTCCAAAATCATTATTATATGAACGTGGTAATGCATTTATTTCTTATATTTTCCCCCTCTTGGTGAATAATAACTTACTGCTTTGGTTCAAAAAGACCTATGTTGTGTGTTTTTTACTTTGGATTGGATGATCTTATATGAATCTTACTATCTATGGTAAACATAAAGTTATTGTGACGATGCTACTGATATCTTGTTTGGCCTTGCTTCTAGGAGGTCGGTGGTGATTATTTTTATGAAAATATACCTGTTTCGGTTCTTGTTTTGAGGTGTTTGACCAAGCTTTTGAGAGAAAATAAGTATTTTTTTTATCGATAATAAAAGTTCTTATGAAGCCAGAAATGTAGTTTTTCCCTTAGACATTTCTGAGAAAAAATACACTTAGAAACATTTTTTTAAAGTGGATAAAGCGAATTAAACGTTGTTTGTCAAGTTTTTGAGGGAAATAATTGTTGATAAAGTTATAGTGGTGATACTACATGCCTTGATGTTGCTTGAATTGACCAAGCGAAGAGGAGATCAGTAGATGGGGGTAGACGCCTCAATAAGGAGGTGTATTAGATTGGATACAATGATTATGAAAAGAGGTACATGTATGTGGAAGAAGTGTTGGGGAAAGGTGATTAGACATGATATGACACAATTTTAGTATATTGATGACATGATCTTAAATAGAATGGTACGCACGTTACGGATTAGAATAGAATGTTGGTAGGTATTTGAGTTTTGTATTTCTTTTGGTGCGATTTCGTGGAAGTGTTGCAACACCATATCTGTTGTAGTATTATTGTAGAGATGCGGTTTCTTGCTTTTGATATTTGTTACCATCTGTTGTCTATTGTGTTTCATATAGGCTATAATGTTAGTAGGTATAAGTTGAGTTTTTCTAAACATTCTATTTGTCACGTCTCGAACCTACACCCTGAACGTGGCCGGCACATAATGACCATTGATGGCCTTGAGCGAACCCTTAGACTGACTTACTTAACTCAGTTGAAGACTTAACTTAATCATAAGGCAAGAAACCTTCTCAAGAATTACTTAAATAAAATAGTTTGGCTAAAATGGGACTTAAGTCTTATGACAAAGTATCTGTAATAAAAGAGTCTCAACTGAACTAACTGACTGACTATTTGTCTATGAAGCCTCAATAATACTAAGATGAATGTTGGGACAAACCCAACAACATTCTATAAAGACAAGACTGGAAAACAATAAAAGGATCCTCCGAAATGCAAGGAGGCTCACCATTAACGCTGAGTGCTCAAACTGGATCAACCAGGTGCTGGATGCTGATCCTGGTTACCTCCATTTGCATCATAAGACGATGTAGGCTAACTGGAATTAGTACATTGAATGTACGAGTGTGCGAGTTGGAATGCTAAAACAATTACTTAAGCTTGAAAATTTGCTCAACTCATGACTCTGAACTTAATATAAAGCAATAAGGACACATGCAATATATATGTCTTGTAAAAACAGTGAAAACAACTCAGTTCATTAAAGAAAATGGAATAAGAAACTCAACCTTACTTACATATGAAAGTAATATAGTTTCCGTGGGATATTATCTAACCGACAACCATCACTGTGAACCTCGTCTTGCCTATACTGCCAGAACTGTCCTATACTTTGCAGGCGCATAGAACTCCTTCACTTAGTGGATCCACTAGCTTAACTTACGTTATCATATAAAAAGTATGACTCGTTAATACACATGATGTCTACATGGTTTACATGGAGACTTGAGTTAATATGAACTCTCATCCCCACATCGATGCTCAATACTACTCCCAAATATACCTTAGCTCATGCTTTTAAAATAACTTACTTCCTTTGGGTTGAGATAATTTTCTCTACACCTTAGCTTTGAAAAGCTCTCATTGAATCAATGTTCCCTTTTTTTTGTTCAAACTCTTTTGGGAAATTTAACTTTCCTCTTAACTTAAATGTAAAAACATTTATAAACTTTTAAGGACTACTTAGTTTCCATATAACTTTTGAGAAATGAACTCAACTCTTAGGGAATACTTAGTTCCCTTATATTACTTTGAAGGAAGATCTTCAACTCTTTACTTGAATTGAAACTTATGCCTTAAAACGAAGTTAAAACGTTTAGTAAAGACTCTTTAAAACTTTAAGAAACTTTACTTTGACTTGCTTCATAACTTCTAGACTTAACTATTTTCTCCTTTGACTTTGATCTTAACTTTCTTTGTATTGGATTATGGATTCAAGGCTATGATTTGTGTTCTTTGATGATTTCTACGTGTTTAGAAATCATTTGGAGTAATTAGAATCATTGGCGTACTAGTGACGTGCCGCGCCAGGCATCAGTGTAAGAGGCCAGTTCCTGGCGCACTGTAGACGCGACACACCTCGCTTCCCCAGGTGCGTCTGACAGATTTTTCAACTCATTTTTTAATCTCTAAACCCACCAAACCTCCCTAGTTGTTTCACCAAACACTTGGGACTATTCATACCCTAAATAACTACTGAATTAAACTCAAAAACAACTAGAAGAAACAAGAATCAACCCACAGTAGGCAGACAATAATTCAATAAACAAGATTTGATGTTTTTCATCAAGAACTTCAACCTTTAACATGAAATCAACTCACAAATTTTCTGAATTGAAACAACTTGGTGTCCCTGACGAATTCCACTTGCAAATCCTTGGTTTTCTTGGTGAAACGTTGATCTTTCTCCCTTCTCCTTCTTCTCTTCTCTTTTCTCCCAAGCCCTAAGCGTGAATTGTTTTTCCAAATTAACTTAAGGCTTATTTTTACCCCAATTAAACCCTTCAAACGAATTAGGAAATAATTGGGTGAAAAGACTAGTTTGCCCTTACTTAAATCCGGATTGGACTTTCCTTATCCCAATAGCCCAACTTTCGAAAGGCATATCTCCCTCATACGGTATAGAAATTGAGCAAACTCGGCGCCATTGGAAAGATATTTCCGAGGGAATTCCAATCATATAAGGAATTGACTCTAACTCATCATGAGCTAGAAGTTTTGATCATTTGAAAATGACAAAGAAGTTACTTTCTTAACCTAGAAAAATTTCCTGATTTTCCCCTTTCTTACCAAAAGTGGTTATTCTTAGTTTCTTTGCTTATTGTAGTCTACTACGAGTTATGAGATGTTACACTGTTATTTTTTGTAACTACTTTGTTTTGTTGCACTTGAGCCGATGATATTTTGAAAAATAACATATCTACTATATGGGATAGGGATAAGTTATGTGCAGATTCTAACTTCGTAGAAATCAAACTTGTTAAATAATAATGAATATGATATTTACGTTGAAATTTTCTCCTAAAAAAATTAAGTACATACTTTTAAATTAATGCAAAAATAATATTTTTTGTACACTTGGGTTTTTCAATGTCAATAACGAAAGCACATGGCCAAAAGATCCAAGTGTTGGGTTGTATTTTTCCTAATATATATTTTAGGTTGCTAATTATATGTTTATATACACTTTCTAGAGGAATATAAATATTGATAATAATAGTTTTTATAGTCATAAAAAAGAATCACAAAAAATATATATTACAACAAATAAAGACATATTATGCATATATGTATGATTAAGTTGTTATCAATATTTAAATAATTTTATTTTTTCCATCATATTGCACTAAATCGTTGTTTTTGGTTGTATTTAAATATCTATTATTTTATGTAAAATAATTGACTAAATTTTTTTATATGATACACGTGTAAAAAAAGTTTCAAAACATTTAACGGCTATAATACCTTGTATGAAAAGGTCTAAGTTTTTTTTTAAAAAAAATAATAATAAATAAGTTAAATGAAACCAAAATGATGTTGATGTTGACAATTCTTTTGGATATAATATTCTTATTGAAGTAATGCAAGAATGCTAGAATCTTGAACGAGAGTGTATTGATAAATGTACAAAAATGAGTAACCGACCAAAATGGAAAGTTGCGATTGAAGAAGAATGAACTTCATTTGAGAAACATGATTTTTTTGGACATGTAGCGGTAACGCCTAAACGTGTAATCCAATGGGGGGACACATAAACTTTTATAAGAAAAAATAACGAGAAACATAAAGTCTTTAGATGTAAAGCACCTATGATGGTTTAAGATTTCTCGAAAAGACCTATTGTTTATTGTATGGAGATATATTCTCTCGTAGTGAATACTATCACTCTTGGATATCTAATAAGTTTGGCAGGGTATGAGAAACTTGATACACACTTATTCTTTGTATTCAAGGCCGGCTGTTGCCTTCAACATTTAAGGCATTGGCCTAGGACCCCATTTTTTTGGGGGCATCAAATTTTTACAAATAAAAAATTATGTATCTTAACCCCATTAAAATAGAACAAATCAAGGAAATATTGTTTCGGAATCTTACATTTCTTCGCCAACACTCACATTATTTATACCTTTTAACTTCCTTTTGCATTCTATTTCTTCAAGTCTTTGATAGTTAGAGGAGTAGTAATACACTCTTAAAAATATAAATCAGTAGTCGAAAAGTGTTCAACAAAGTGAATTACAATTTTTTTATTTCTTTGTTAATTTTCATAGTGAAGTAGGTCTACCAAGTTATCAAATTTTTTAATCGGATTCTATGATTCTAGCTCTTATCTTTAAAGTTTATTAACTTACTACTTATAGAATTATGTTAATAATTTATAAAATAATTGTCTCAATAAATTGTTTTTTCAGTATTAATTGATAAATCTTACTTAAAACTAATAATAAAAAAACTATTTGAAAAAATCATTATATAAAAGATATTAAGTAGTAATTTACATCTATAAATATAGAAAAATAAATAAATACAGATAAAATTTCTATATATTTTAGGCCATTAATAAAAATTTCACTTTAGGCCTCGAATTATGTTGAGCTGCCCCTGTTTGTATTCTTCTAGAAAAATCTCGGAACTAGTGACGACAAATGGGTGAATTGAATTGAATTTGAGCAGATTAAATTGAAAAAGAAAACTTGGCTATATTTCATGCAAATATCACTAAAAGGCTCGGGCCAGTCTACACACATATATTCGGTTTGAAAATTTAGTAACATAGATTTGTTCCATTTCTTTGGATTGTGAAGGATGGAATTTTAGTAGGTAAAAAATTGAGATGGATTTGACGGCTGCTCAGACTCCGGGAGGTGCCTCCAGCGGAGCTATGGATTCCGATGATTGGCAGACTCAACTTCCGTCGGGTTCTCGTGGAAGGATTGTCAACAAGATGTCAACTTTTCAAATTTTTTGCAGATTGTTCTAGTGTTTTTGTTGAAGATTTTGGTTTTGAAATTCAGGATTTTTTTTGTGTTTTTATCATTTTTTTTTTATAATTGTGGTGTCCTGATTAGCGTTGGTAGATCTACACTAATTCCATGGAATATCTGACACAAGTGAAGAAATCACCTTTGTGTTTTTTTGTCGCTGCTGAAATTTGAACTCGAGAGTGATTCTGGATTCACTTTGTTGCCTTTTAACCTGATCTTTTGTTGTTGTGGTTGTCTAGATCAAAGGAAATGAAGAGGTGTATACTTGTCTCTGGGAAAGACGGAGAACAGGAGTTTATGAAAATTGCAGTGAAGTTTGAGGAAAAGGTATATAATGCTGCTACAAGTCAGGTATGTTGTCTAAACTCGTTATATATTCAGTTGACTTTGCTATTGCTACTTATATTAACTTGCATTCGTTTTTCCACTCATCTAGACATGTTGTATGCATTCTAACTTAAAATTATCTAATATTGCAGGAAGATTATATGAGGAATATAACCGTAAAGATGCTGACAATGGATATCAAATCATCAAAGGATGATGTCGTAGAGGAGGTGGTGGTTAAAAAGAGCAAATCTATGACGTTGTTGGACACAACCAAAATGTCAATGTTGGAGAAAATGAGGTGATTTTATATTTATTTAAGCGTTTTCTCTGTTAAGATGGAAGAAATACCACTGATCCGAATTGAACTTTTTCAATTGCTACCAGAAGAACACAAGGCCACTGCATTTTGTTGTTCGAACTCTTCCATTATTAGTTTCTTATTCTTTCTTATGAAGTAGTCACTAGCCAATAGCTTGATGATCTATAAGACTTCGTTTGTTTTAATTGAGATAAAGTCATTTGAATCTGAATGATTAAGATGACATTTCTAGTTCTGAGAACTGGATGATTAAGATTATTTTTCAGCAACTTTGAATATGCATAATGATTAAGATTAAAAGAATGAGTTATGGTGCTAAACTTGAAGAGTATTTATCACAAGCTGAGGAACCATTAGAGAAAATTGAGGCACATTCGGAAAAAAGTGGAGACATTGTTGATTGATGTTAACAAAAAATTGAACTATTTAGTGAAGATGTATGAAGCTAAAGTTTCCAGGGACATCAAATGTCAAACTAAGGTCATGAGCTCCTCCGATCAAAGAGGAAACATAGAGTAGTTGAGATGATTAGGCAGTCATGCAAGCATCTACGACTGGGAAGAGGTGCATCAGAACAGTAGTTCCTCCGGTTGCTTTGCATGATGATTGTGTCGAAAATGACCAAAGGAAATTAGATGATGAAGAACAAAATATATGTTGATTATTTCTTGTGTTCATTATTCCTAGACTTTTAAGAGATTGTTATGGCAAGCAGTACAATATGTAATATAAATCTATCTTCCATGTTCTATTTTAATGAGTTTTCCTATGTTTATAAAGTAAATTTACTCTTGCAATGTATAAATCTCTACCCTTCTAATAAAGTTATTAAATTTTTTTGCAGGAATCTTAGCTCCAAAGAAGCTATTAGGAGGCCTTCAGTATATTCAATTAAAAGGAGTAAGTTATTATTTAATTTCATCATAGGTTTTTGGACAACTATTTGGGAAGTTGATGGTGTTTATTTTTCTCAAAATTGCTTGTTCTAAAAAAAAAGTGAGGTGTTTAACCAAGCTTTCGGGAGAACATAAGTGTTCTTGAGGAGTAGAAAAAGTTGTTTTGAAGCCAGAAAAGTAGTTCTTCCCTAAATCATTTATGAGAAAAATACGCTCGGATTACTTTTTAAAAGTTGTTCAAACACTAATTGCTGCTCAAAAGTGCTTTTTTTATTAAAAAAATTATCGACCAAAAACAAATTATCCCTCACCAAAAATAAGTTTTTGAGAACATTTTGGAAACTGAGTTTTAGAAGACAGTACTAATACTATATTTATCTTTTTCAGATGAGATTGGAAGGTGGATCTCTCATCAAAGAGAGAGATGAGAAGAGATCTATGATCAGTGGCTTTGAATTTATAAACTTATATATCTAGGCAATGGAGGTTTTACTATTCATTTCTTCATATTTTAGGATAAAAATTGCCTTTATGTTGCTTGAGATATGTTGATCATCTGAATTAAATGTTGATTGTCAAGTTTCCTATTGAAAGCAGAACATTTTTCTTGTTTTGACTTCATGGAAGATGAATCAACAATTATCATGAGAAAAAAAAATCTTTAAATACTTCAGCATTAAATGATATATATATATATATATATATATATATATATATATATATATATATAGAGAGAGAGAGAGAGAGAGAGAGAGAGAGGGAGAGGAGATGAACAAATGTCTCATTAGGAGGTCTGAGATAGGATGCTATGCAGGTTGGTAGGTATTTGAATTTTGTCTCGCTTTTTGTGGGATTAGGCTTTCGTAGAAGTGTGGCAACACTGTATCTGTTGCAGTATTATTGTACAAATGTAGCTTCTTGCTTTTGATATTCGTTACCATCTATTCTCTATTTTGTTTCATATAGGATAGATCGTTGGTAGGTATTTGAGTTTTTTTTAAGGATCTATATTGTGTTTCTTATTAATTAACATGTTTTCTTCACCTGACCTTTTTTTCGTAACTACTTTATTTTAATTTGTTGCACTTGAGCAAATGATTTTTCAAAAAAATAACCTCTCTACTCTATGGATAAGAATAAGTTTTGTGCATATTCTACCTTCATAGAAATCCTCTTGTTATATAGTACTGAATATGTTATTGATGTTATAATTTTCTCATCAAGAAAATGAAGAACATCCTCTTACATGTACGCTTGTGTTTTTCAATGTCAATAATGTCACGCCTCGAGCTTATACCCTTGACGTGGACGACACTCAATGACCATTGATGACCTTGAGAGGACCATTGGCCTTACTTACTTAACTTAGTGGAAGACTTTAACACAAGAAATAACTCATGAAAATAACTTAAAAGTATAACATAGCCAATGTGGAAACTTAGGTCTTAAACATTTACAACTGAAAAGAATAAGATTAAAGAACAATGCTATCTCTCTATGAAGCCTGTAAACAAAGAGGGATGTTGGGACAGGACCCCCAATCATCCTAACAACTGAAAACTAAAAGCAATAAATGAATGATAAAGATGTCCTCCGGAAAATAAGGAGAAACACCAACTGACTCTGAGTTGCTCACTGATTAATGGTACGCCGGATGCTGATCCTAGTTAGTTGTGTCCGCATCATAAGACGATGAAGGTCAACTGGTATCAGTACATTGAATGAACGAGTATGCGAGTTTGAATGCTAAAACCACTTAAGCTTGAAAAGAGTAAGAAGGACCATTACCTTAGCAATACTCAACTCATGAATAACTTAATTCAATATAACTGACTCATTTCAATATAAAACAATTTTAAAAAAGTCCAATATAAAGAAAATCTGTTTGAAAACATGATGTAAACTCTGTATGTATGCAAGGATACAACTTCATAAGGAATACCTCATTCATACGATATCGAAATTTTGAAAACTCAGCGGTGTTATAAAGATTGTTCCAAGGGCTTTCTAACCATATCTGGATGTACTCCTAACTCATTCTGTGCTAGAAGTTATGACTGTTTAAAATAGATCAAAAATTCACTTAAACTTACAAAATTCCAGGTTTTTAATTTCTTTCCAAAAATAAATAATTCCAATTTCTAAACTTCCTTTTTAGTTTCGAGATGTTACAATATCTCTCCCTTGGGAAAATTCGTCCTCGAATAAGATTACTCTTATTAGGCTAAGGGTGGTATCATCTAGTTCAAATACCCTATAAGCAAATGCAACAATAACATGCTTACTCATAACTTAAAGAGTACTAAGAAGACAATTATTATTTTGGTCAACATTTTCTCCGCATTCAATATCTCCTTTTCATATCCTCTTTAGCTTCCCAAGTAGTTTCTTCAATAAATTAGTTATTCCAAAGGACCTTGACTAATGCTAACTCTTTTGTTCTCAACTTGCGAAATTGGTGATCTAGGATTTATACCGGAATCTCCTCATAACACAAGTTATATTTGCTCCCAATATTCTCAGTTCGAATGATCAAGGAAGGATCACCCATGCACTTCTTCAACATAGAGATGTGAAACACCGGATGAACTACTGCCAATTCTTGTGGGAACTCTAACTCATAAGCTACATTGTCAATCCCCTTGGATAAGCGATAAGGTCCAATGTATCCGGGACTAAGATTTCCCTTCTTACAAAACCTCATCACACCTTTCATTGGTGAACCTTTCAAATATACCCAATTATCTACCTCAAACTCTAACGGCCTTCTCCTAGCATCCCTGTGGGATTTTTGACGACTCTATGTCGTTTTCAACATCTCTTGAATGACCTTCACCTTCTCCATAGCTTGGTGAACTAAATATAGTCATATCAACCCTGCTTCAGCAACTTCAAATCATCCTATTCTGCATCTTTTAACATAAAGAGTTTCATAAGGAGTCATTTGGATGCTAAAATGATAAATTTTGTAAGCAAACTCAATGAGAGGTAAGTGATGAACCCAATTTATTTTGAAATCAATCACACAAGCCCTCAACATGTCTTCTAATGTCTAAATGGTACGCTCTGCTTGCCCATCTGTCTGTAGATGAAAAGAAAAACTTACGTTAACCTTTGAACCCAAACCATTCTGGAAAGACTTCAAGAACTGTGTAGTAAATTGTGCACCTATATCTGAAACAATGGAGACTGGGCTCCATGAAGTCTTACCACTTCCTGGATATATAACCTGGCGTAATCTTCTACTAAATGGGTGGTCTTTGCCAGTAAGAAATGGGCCGATTTTGTGATTCTGTCGACAATCACCCAAATAGAATCATGCTGCATGTGAGACCTTGTCAAGCCTGTGACGAAGTCCATATTCATCATCTCCCACTTCCATTATGGATGTTCTATATTCTAGGCTAAACCACCGGGCCTTTGGTGTTCAACTTTAACTTGCTGACAATTCGGGTACTTGGCAACAAATTCAACAATACCCTTCTTCATACCATTCCACCAATATACTTGGATGGACTATCTGGAGCTATAAGCTTCCTCCAAGATTCTCTCTTGGAGTTCATCCACCATTGGTGTACACAATCTACCTTGATATTTCGGCACATGATCTCCCCCTTGTTTAAAAGCTAATAATCTTTTCTTATGAACATTTGCCTTCAAATCAAGCAAAATGGGGTCTTGGTCTTGCTTTTCCTTCACCTATGAAACTGGTGATGATTCAGCCCCGTTCGTGACCACTATTCCTCCTTTTGTAGAATTCATAAGTCTGACTCCCAGACGTGCAAGTCGATGCACATCTTTGGCTAACTCCCTCTCATCTTACTCAACATGGGTGGTACTACCCATAGATAACCTGCTTAAAGCATCAACAATCACAATAGCTTTACTTGTGTGGTAAAGAATACTCTTGTCATAATCCTTGAGTAATTCTAACCACTGTTTAAGCTCCTTTTTGTGTGAATACATATTGCAGGCTCTTATGATGACTGAATATATCCACATGAACACCATACAAATAGTGACGTCATATCTTCAAAGTGAAGACTATAACAACAAACTCTAAGTCATGGATTCCGTAATTCTTCTCATGAATTTTCAACTTTCTGGATACATAAGCAATAACTTTGTTATTCTGCATTAGAACACAACCCAAGCCAACTTTAGATGCATCACAATATGCTACAAAACCTTGAGTACCTTTCGGTAAAGTCAAGACTGGGACAGTAGTCAACCTCTTCTTCAATTCCTAAAAGCATTTCTCATAAGCATCAGACTATTGAAACTTAATTATTTTCTGAGTGAACTCATGAAATGAGATGAAATGGACGAGAAAACCTATACGAACCTTCTAAAATAGCCAACCAAACTGAATTAACTCCTAATATCAGTTGGATATGTAGGTCTAGGACAATTCTGCACTACCTCAATTTTTTGTGTATCAACCTCAATACCTTCACCAGAAACTATATGTCCCAAGAATTATACAGACTCAAGCCAAAACTCACACTTAGAGAACTTGACATACAACTCCATATCTTTCAAATTCTCAAGGACTATTCTGAGATGACTAGGATGATCTTCTTCATTCCTTGAATATATTAGTATCTCATCAATAAAAATGATAACAAAAATATCTAAATAAGGTTTGAAGAGTCTATTCATAAGATCCATGAACGTTGTTGGTGCATTAGTCAAACCAAAGCAAATGACCACATACTCATAATGACCATATGTCATTCTGAAAGCTTTCTTTGTAATGTCACATTCCCTAATTTTCAACTGATGGTAGCCTGATCTGAGGTCAATTTTTGAGAAACGGGAAACACCCTGAAGTAATTCTAGGAACAAGATACTTGTTATTGATGGTAACCTTGTTCAATTGACGGTAATCTATGCACATCCTAAGGGAACCATCTTTCTTTCTCACAAACAAGGACGGAGCGCCCAAGATGAGACACTTGGTCGAATAAAGCCTTTCTCTAAAAGGTCTTTCAATAGTTCTTTTAACTCTTTCAACACAGTTGGTGTCATTCTGTATGGAGGAACAAAGATAAGATGAGTATCTGGGAAAAGATCATTACCAAAGTCTATTGCTCTCTCAGGAGGGACTCATAGAAGATTATGTGGAAAGACTTTTGGAAACTCCTTTACTACTAAAACTGATTGAATATGAGGTACCTCAACACTTGAGTCATTATCTCGGACTAAGTGATAGACACACCCCTTAGAAACTAACTTCCTTGCCTTAAGGTACAAAATGAAACGACCTTTAGGCACTGCTGAACAACTTTTCCACTCTACGACTGACTCATTTGGAAACTAAAACTTGACTACTCAAGTTCTACAATCAACTGAGGCATAAAAGGCATGAAGCCCGTCCATACAAAGAATGACATCAAAGTCTACCATGTCTAACTCAATTAAATCAGTCATGGTACTCTTGTGATTGACAAAAATAGAACCATCATGACAGACTCTCTTTGCTATAATGGACTCATCAACAGATGTAGAAACACTGAATGGTCCACTAAGTTGCTCAGGAATAACATCAAAGTTCATAGCAACATAGGGAGTTATAAAAGATAAACTCGCTCCTGGGTCTAACAATGCATAAACAGTAAAGTCAAAGAATTGTATCATACTAGTGAAAACATCTTGCGTATCCTCATGATCTCGGCAACTAGTGGTAGAATAAAGATGTTTTCCTCTACGTTTACCTTTAAAGTAGCTCATTTAGATGCAGATCTATCTGATGAAGCATCTGAAGAAAACTGGGTTCTGTTGCCCTCTTTACTATTTCTCCTCCTATCCTTAGGATACTCTCTTATAGCATGATCACTTGGACCACACCTGTAGCAACCAGTGGAGCCATCACGACACAACTCTGACTGGTTTTAACCAAACTTAGCACATGCAAGAGCTCTCTACCCCTTTGTGCCTTACTACCTTGTGAATGCACAGGTATAGTTCTGAAGTTCTGAGAATTCTGACTATTGTACACCCATTGCTTCTTTATGCAGGTGCAATAGCAGATGATGGAGAAAATCCTTATGTTAGAAAGAAAGCAAGTTCACATTATTCCTTTGTTGTCCGAAATCGTTCCTTATGTCTTAGCCCTCTTATTCTTGATATGTCCATGACACCTACTAGTATGACTGCCTTACTCTCCTTACTTGATAGACGAGACAATTCAATGACGAATGACCTCATCATGCTCCTCATGTCGGCAACCATCTCTTTTATTCTGTTAGCTCATGGGGGAAATAAAAGGCCCATGAAAGCACTCTCAAAATAGCCCAACTTACAAACGGTTACGCGTAAGCCACATTTAGAAATAAACTTTTTAGAGATTAACTCTAACACACGAAATGAGTATGAAAGAAGTAAAGGAATTATAAAACGTTGCAGCTTCCTAATTATTGCTGTGGCGCGCGTCACACCGATAACTAGGACTCTATAGACATGGCTTCATAGAAACCCTAGGACTCTTGAACTCTGTGCTCTGATACCAAGTTTGTCATGCCTCGAACCTCTACCATGGACGTGGATGGCACTCAATGACCATTGTTGGCCTTTAGCGGGCCCTTTCTCTTACTTACTTAACTCAACAAAAGTCTTTAACACAAGAGATAACTGTTGAAAATAACTGAAAAGTATAACTTAGCCAAAGTAGCAACTTATGTCTTTAACGTTTACAACAGAAAAGAATAAGACTAAAGAACTATGCTATCTATCTATGAAGCCTCTAAACAAAGAGGGATGTTGAGATAGGACCCCCAATTATCCTAACAACTAGAACTAAAAGAAATAAGTGGATGATAAAGATGTACTCCAGAAAGTACGGAGGCTCATCGATTGACTCTGAGTTGCTCACTAGATCAATGGTACGCCGGATGCTGATCCTAGTTACCTGTGTCTGCATCATAAGACGATGCAAGCCAACTGGAATCAGTACATTAAATGTACGAGTATGCGAGTTGGAATGCTAAAACCACTTAAGTTTGAAACGAGTAAGAAGAAACACTTAACTTGAATCTACTCAACTCATTAATAACTTTATTCAATATAACTTACTCATTTCAATATAAAGCAATTCAAAACAAGTGCAATATAAAGAAAATTTGTTTGGAAATATGTTGTAAACTCTGTATGTATGCAAGGAAACAACTAACTCTGATATGTATGTAAAAATATGAAAATACGTATATATGAATACATTTAACTTTTGTGGGAGTTTCACGAACCGACAACCATCACATCAAAACTGTAGTGATGATATATCGATCTACCTCACGTTACTAGCGCCTCCTATACCTGGCCAAATTATAAGACATGATCTGTCTAATGGATCCACTAGTCTATTTCGGAAAGGATTCATCTAAAAATTATGATCCTTTTCTACCTATGTTAGCTACATGGTTTATGGGGTCTGTAAGTTGTTTGAACTCTTCCCTAATTCATTGCTCAATACTATACAAGAAATATACTGGCTCTTATGTTTTAAAAAACATACTTCTTCTGTGAATTGAGATAAGTGCTCAAAACTTAGCTCAAATACTATCTTGGAAATCTTAGGTTCCCTGCTTGCTTCATAGAAACTATTACTCTTTTTTGAAAAACTAGCCCAAAGTCCCTTTGGAAAACTCAGTTTCCGATGTTGTGTAAATGTGAAAAAAATTCTTTTAGACCTCTTTGGGAATACATTGTCCCCTTATACACGTTTAAGAAAGTACTTCAACTTTACTCTTTACTCAACTTAACTCTTAAGTCTTAAAACAAAGTTAAACATTTGTATAAGACTCTTGAAAACTTTTATGAACTTTACTTGATTTGACTCTCAACTTTGATATTAACTCTTACTTTGAATTTGACTCTTTCTCGATCCTTGAATTGAATTATGGATTCAAGCATTAAGATTTTTGTTTGGAAAGATCCCAAGATGTTTAGGAATGATTTCGAATAGCTAAACTTTAGAAAAGTGATGAAATCACCGACTTTGAACAAGTCCGCGACGCGGAGATGCTCCCAAATGATTTTTCAATAAATTAAATTCTTGGAAAGAGGAGTCTGTATTCTGTCCGCGGCGCGGAGGCACCTTTTGCGCACAGAGGGAGCAAGTCCGCGGCGTGGACTAGTTTGACGCAGCAAGTCCGACTTTTTGCTTTATCATTTTACAACGCCAATTCACCCAAACTCGAATATCTCCCTCAAAATCATTTTAGATCCTGATACCTAACATTAATGCTCGCGAATCTAACTTGATGAAACTCTAAACTTTAAATTGAAGGTCTGTAAAACTCCAACAATCAACTCAATTCAAGAACACACTTAAATTCAAGAATAGAAATCAAGAACATGAACTATCAACCCTTTTTAGGAGGAATTTCACTGAATTAAACATGCTTGACGCGTGAGCGAACAAACTCAATCGCTATGAGAGACTCACATACCTTTTTAGGGATCACCCCCGAAGAACTCACCAATCAATCGATCGTTTCTTGGAAATTCTTGCTTCTCTTCTTCTTCTCTTGTGTTCTTTCTCCAAAAGCCCTAACATTAATTCTCAACTTTCTAAACTGAACCAAGTCTGTTTTTTACCCCAATTAATTCTCCATAACGAACTAATTTAATTAGGTTTGGAAAAGGCGACTTTGCCCTTCCCAAATTCGGATTAGGCTTTCCTTAGTCCAACAACCAACTTCCGAAAGGCATAACTCACGCATACAATATCAAAATTCTGCAAACTTGGCGGCGTTGAAAATATTGTTCCAAGGGCTTTCCAGCCATATATGGAAGTACTCCTTGCTCATCCTAAGTTATAAGTTATGGCCATTTAAAATTGACAAAAACCTCACTTAAACTTACTTACAAAATTCCAGATTTTCAATTTCTTTCCAAAAATAACTATTTCCAATTTCTAAACATCCTTTTTAGTTGTGATATGTAACAAATAACTAAAACACATCACCAAAGGATCCATGTTTTGTTGTATTTGTCTTCGTATATCTTTTAGGCTGATAAATATATGGGAAAATTGTATGAAATAGAAAATTATTAAATTCAAATTAAATGTTATAGTCATACGTTATTTTTTTTTGCAATTCGTAGCAAACATCCCTTTTTTGTCATCTGATTCGGTATATAATTAGCTATTTTTGGTATACAGTTACCCATTCAGTATATAAATGTATAAAATGCGTTTGTGTTTGAATAAAGAGAGAGAAAAGTGTATATACAAATACAAATACATATATTTTTGTCCTATACACTTATCATTATACAAATACAGATCATATTTTACAAATTACAATGTATAAATAAATTTATACAAAACTCAATAATTGGTATAATATTTGATGTATCTAGCGAATTATACAAATCAAAAGTTCAATCGCAAGCATAAAATTTGCTATGGAGAACAATTATGCAAACTGTAACTCTAACATACAAATATGATTTTTATGTTTGCTATATGTGAAAGTTGCTCTTATTATATGTAATACTAGATAGTCCTTCCCGTTCATGGCAGGGACCCAACATTTTCAATTTTAAGATATTACATTTTGATATGTATAAATATAAAATTCTTGTCACACAATTTTAAGATTCGATTCATTTTGAAAAATGTAATGTGTCAAAATATGATACTACCTCTATTTCATATTAAACATATTAAGAAAAATATTTAAGAATATAATTTAAATTATCTTCTCCACATTTCCTTTTAAATAGTGTAATTTATCTCCTTCAAAATGTAATTTTTGTAAAGGAAAGAATAATTTTTTTTTAAAAAATTAAGATTTATCTTGAACTTTAAAAAATTCAACTACGTTAAACAATGAAAAAAGCCCAAAAAATTCACTTAATATAAAATGAAGGGAGTAGTAAACGTGGAGGATTGTCGAAAGTTCCAATGAATCAGTACTTGCCACAAAGTCCTAATGAAGTATCAAACCTTAAGTATAAATCTCAACGACACACTTTACATATTATTCCCCTAAACAGTTTTAAAATAGAATAGATACACCTACAGGTTGATGTTACATATAGAGGTGCACTTTCTCTTTTTATTTCTTTCTCTGTAAAATATTTTAATTTCCCTCTTCACTTTAATTTTCCAATTTTTTTCTCTTTTATTAATTTTTTTAATCTTTTCAATTTAAAATATGTGATCTAATCTATGACATTGTGTAACTATCTATTTTTGAGATATTATTCTTTTAGAGAAGATTTGACTATATGCTTTATGTATATTGGTCAAGTTGGGTGAATTTTCTAGTTTTTAAAAATTTATGGACATAAATCATATAGTATTACAAGTATGATGTTCCTTAATCCCAAAGTTGATTTACAATTTTAACCCTACAGTATTACTTAAATGTTAATTTTTTAAAAAATATTAGTTAAATATTAACTAATTAAAAATTAAATTTTTTGCCAGACCTAATTTAATTCTTCAGAAATGTATACCTCCTATTCAACGTCCCTCGCGATCACTGTAACTGTCGTATAGTTGTTGCTCAACCTTCTCTTTTACAACGCTCAAGTTCCATTACTAATTTGTATTACATTTCTCCAACAATATGTTATTGTCCATTAATCTATTTCTCTTTTCTGTGCTTGAAATACATCATTACCAGGTAAATAGTTTTCCTGCTCTGTTTTTGTTGCATATGAGTTACGGACAATTGTAAACGAAATTGTGATCACGAACGAAGGAGAGGACAATCAAAGAGTCGAGTACACAATCTGATCGTAAGGGTGATAACCCTTAGACTAGTGCAGTTCCGTTTATTGTTTTCCATCACCATCCTGAGTCATCCCAAGCTTGCACATCATGAATAGTTTCTTGGGCAATGATACCGCAAATTCTTCTCTCTTGTGTCATTATTTGTGAATTGTTGTTGTTTTGTCATTTCAGTGAAAGTATGCATAGTTCTCAAGTAGAAAGTTTTATCTGGGATGATATTAACAACCTGTAAAATATATATTGGAGTTCATGCAGTCTTCATTTCCTTTTTATTTTCTCAATTATTTTTTTTTACTTTTAATCATTAACTTCTGTTAAATGATGTTTTATGGTTTTTAAACACTGCATGTGTTTTACTTTGCTGTAGGGGACAATAGGTGAGGATTCTTTCTTAAGTTTAATCTACTTTCCTGACCTAGATGCTTTGGTTTTGCTCTATTTTGCTGTTAATTTAAAATATATGTACACCCTTAGTTTCCTCGCATATTGTGACCAATTTTACTTGATAACTTTTAGATGGTCTTATATGAACTCCCACATAACACTCACTTTTACTTCATAGCTTTCAGTTTCTGCCAAGGAGAAAGTATCATTCTCCTAGAGTAACCATGTAACGACCCGCCAGTATACCCTAGAAGAAGAGGACACTCTTGAGTCATCACACGGCGTACTTGACCCTTCAGAGTTCTTGTACAAGCCTCTTAGCTATCATTTATTTCATAAGTATGAAAAGTAGTGAGGAATTCAAACTTTTCACAGAAATATAATAAGAAACTTCTTTTATAAAACTAAGGAACAAGTCTCATCATTACAAGCCAACTTAAAGACACATTTTAAATATCTTAGGGTCACGACCCTTTACATTGTGTAACGCCCTGTAATTTTCCATGGCCTATAATAGAGACTCATATGTTGAATAATGATGTTTTACTCCTAAATAACAGTAGTTAACCTAGTTAGGATGCATTAGAACCAAACGGTAAGAGACAACCTTGACGTCCGGGAACTAGTGCAAGTTGAACTAGTAAACGTCTATGAGTCTTGTGAAGGTTTGGGAGTGTCACATGAAGTCTAAAACTCGTAAAAAGAATTTAAATAGGTAAAAGGAGGTATATAGGATCAAAACATCCAGGTACGACCCCCCAAGGATCGCCCTAGGGGTCCACGAAGGGACCCCACTTTTGGCCGAGCAAGCTGCCAAAAGGCAGCATGCAATTGCTCATGGAGGGGGCCATTATGCGTCGCGGAATTGGCACACCAAAGGCCGAAAATTTGGTCTGTAACGCGGACACATCTCGGACTCGTCTGGTTCAAAAAGTAATTTTGGAAATTTTGCGGGAACAGCTCCGCGACGCGGACTTATTTCCCGACGAAAGTTTGAAATTTAGAATTCAAGTTTGACTTCATTAAAATGTCAATTTAAGTGAGGGGTCTTTTGGGTATTTTAGTGGAGGGTTATATATTCATTTTAAATCAGTTTCTCACCAAATTTCCCACTCAAATCAAAACCCAAAAGCTCTCACCTCTCTCTACTTTCTCTCACTATTCAACCTCCATTGAAGATGTTTTGAATCTTGAAGAAGAAGACCGAATTCCCAAGTTTTTTCTATTCTATTTGGAGGCTAAAGTCTTGATTATGGTATGGTTTCTTTCACTCTTGGAATTCTTTTCGCCAAGAGGTCCCTCCAAACGATGATTGCTCAATCCCCCCAAACTAGGGTTCTTCTCCTCACATGGGTCTTTTTTGAAAAACGAAACTGTGAATCAATTGTGTTCAATTATATGAGTTATTGTTATTTAAGTATGTCTTGATGGTTATTTCCTATGAGTTTTCCCTAAACCCATGTCTTTTACCCATTTTCATGAAAACCTTGACTTTATATGGTGAGTTGTGAAGATTATGAATATGTAGATTGACTACATTGTTGCTAATTATGTAATTGCTTCTTGAATTTACCTTGATTATGTATTCTTGGTAATGTAAGTATGAAGGATCTTGAAAGAGACAAGAAGGTATGTTGATTGGTTCTTCTTGGATTTAATTGTGAATTACACTTTACTTAGATAGTGATGCTTCTATGCCTAATGTGTGGTTGTGATGTTGAAGCTACGTATTCCTCATCCTTAACCTTAAGACATCAAATTAGACATGAATTATGTATGCATGTTATGATACGATTATTATAGACTTAAGTCATCGTCAGCCACTCAAAGTTGTCAACATTATTCACTTAGATACCTCAATTGAGGCTTGTACCTATTGAACACCTCTCCCACCTTAAATTGATACCATTTGAACACTTTTTTCTTACATGACATTTTGAGTGTGATTCACGACAAATGAGCGCGTGAAAACATTTTATTACATTTTTTTTAAAAAAGGTTTGTCTTCTTCCTTATGCGACATTAATCCTCCACCTTTCTTCTTCCTTTTGCTCATTGCCATACGCCTCCACCTTACAATCAAGCAGCTGCCGCCATCGTTGTTGCGCCACAATCATCCACCAATAACACCGTTCTTATCTTTCTGCTTCTTCTTTCTTCATCTAGCTTATTTAGATCATGCCGGCTGGTGACGATGAGTTTGTCACTCATATAAGGCTACTTCTTGCCAGAGGAAGAATACCAATATCCTTAGTAAGACAAATTCGGCAACAATGAAAAAGATAAATTTCCACATAATCGTTATAAATATTTTTCAAGCCCAACTTCTTCATCTTTCGAGCTTCTATCTGCCCTTGTTGACGCCTTTTCAAGTTAAATTTCTCTTTAATTTACCATTCCTTTTTTCAATTAGAGCAGCAAAATACTAATCTAAGCGGATAGGCAATAAGAAATTAGCTATTATCTTTTTTTCATCTTATTATATGAAGTGCAGTTAGTATGAAATTAATTAATGATGATTTGAAGCTTAATGGGCGTGGTTGGAAATCGGAAAGTGGTACGGTGGTGGGATAACATGGAAGGGTTTGGGTGGTGGGAGGGTGGGGTTACAAATATTTTTTTAATATTTTAAAATATTATAATGATTTTCTTTTTCTTTCACATTATAAATACATTTAAAAATAATTTAATGAGATCCAAATAACACATGTCATTATTTAATTTTTCAAATTGTCACGTCAGCGCGAGTATATTTCACTCATTTTATACTTTTAGGTGATTGTTGAGAAAATATTCAAATGGTTCAAATTATAAGGGGTAGAGGTGTTCAATAGGCACAAATTTGAATTCAAGTGTCTAAGTAAATTATGCGTACAACTTTATGTGTGTACAGATGACTTAAGCCATCATTATATGATTAAAAGTAATTTCTCATGATTATAATACAATGTTAAGTGAAAGGTTTACTGACTTGTAAAGTGGTGTCTAAAGTGAAAGGATTGTTCTCACTTGTCATGGCCTATGAGCTAATATGATAAGATGTTTACATAGGGGTCTAGAAGAGACTAATGTGAACTTGTATGAGGAAATAAGATGATTACTAAAGGGAATAAATACTTAGCACCGAAAGGGTATGTAAATGAGATGGAGGTCTCACGGTTAGTAAGTCCGGCCTCCCAAATTGGTTTCCTCATGTTAGTAACTCTGGATTCCCAAGTTATGTGTTGTCTCATGAGATGGAAAATCCCATGTTACTATATTAGGATTCCAAGCAACAATCTCCTTGACCCTTAACTATGTGCCCACATAGGACTATAGCTTAGTGGATCCACCTAGATAGCTATGTACGAAAGGTTACACCTTAGGATAGTGTTAACCATCTCTTTTCGGTGTGGGAGTAGAACACCGGATTCCATATATCTCACATGGTCTCATGAAAAATTCATATGCGGGGAGTCTATGTAAACTCCATATATAGTATGCGAGAAGTCTAAGTACACTTCACTATGTAAAGTTTTAAATTTTTCCGTATTTTTGACCTATGATGTGCTATGAAGTATGCTATGGACTAGTCTTGGAGGACGACGGCGCCAGTAACAACTAGGGGGTACTTTGGGTCGTTACAAGTTGAAAGAAATACATCATAAGTCTTATATAAGTCTTAAAAGAAGAACTAAAGAAACATAGATTATGTCCTCGAATATATGAGGACATACCAAGTCTTGAGAGAGTAATATTCTCAAGCTTTGCCTTCTAGAAACCATAATTTGCCTTCAACCTTTACTTATAGAGTATAGAAAAGTATTGGCTTAGTACAAACATTGTACTAAGTATGGCATTATGAAATATCATGCATATTAGGAAATTTTAGTTGAAATAAAGCTTTCATGCTATTTAAGTAAAACTTTCATGAATATAGTCACAAAATATCAAATAGATCATCATTTAACACATAGAATAAAACTTCCATAATTTCAACATAAGAATATACTTAAAGTAAACCCATTTCCCATAAAGTTTCCCTATCCAAAGTTATCCTAAGACTCACTAAGGTAAGACATGAAGAAATCTCTCATACAATCTCTTCAATACACACCTAAGTGATTCTTAAGACTACCAAAGATAAGCATACTTCCCCACACTCAACAACACCAATTCAATATTAAAGACACTAGAGGAATATACTTGCATTTAAGGATTTCACATAAGAACCATCCTCCAAGACAATCCCCAAGTTACACTTAGTGCAATGTGAAAGTAGCATCTCATACTACTACTTCCACCATAGTTCTCCTTGAGGATTCCCTTAAACTAGGAACATCACATTCATCATTTACCATATCTTCATAAATCTTACACATAAATCATTACACTTCATAAATCTTAGACATAGAATTAACATGCTTCATTTTCATGAGACAAAAAGTCATATTACTTCATTTACATCACATAATGACCAATTCATTCATTTTAACATAAGGACACGCCAAGACTCCCTCCAAATTCCTACTTGTGCAATAGATAGATATCATCCCATACCACTACCTACCGTAAGTAGTCCACCATTTATAAGACTTAGTTCATTACATTCTTTTGTGGGGGCTAGCTTTAACCGACATAGACCATGAGAGCTTACACATGGAATACCGGTATTATCCCCTATCGGATGAGGGATCCCTACTTTTCTAAGGTAGGTTCATTCTTGAGCCTTTACATGGGGCTTCCAATAGTTACTCCTTTGGGGGTGCATAGTTAAGGGATAAGGAGATTGCTTCTGAGTTACCCATCATCTTCTAACGAGGAGCACTCATCTCAAGAGGTACATTGGATACAACATCTCTACTCACGAAGTGTACCCACCTTTTCTTCAAATCCTCTCGGTGCTAAGCATAACTCCCACCGGAGTCTTAAACATTCATTTACTATAGGTTAAGGGATAACTATTTATGACTATGATACGCTAAAATTATACTTCCCTAAAGAAGTATAAGCGGTCGTATCAAGTAAAGAACCCAATTGTTAGGTTGGGGTGGATCCCACGAGGAAAATGGTTTAGACTTAACTTTAATCTACGATTATGTCTATTTAATCAAGTCCTTTCCGAAAACAATTAATTAAAAAGGGGGGTTTTGTGTAACAAAAATGTTTAATTATTTCTAAGTAAAAACAAATAGCAAGTTTACAACTTTGGGGTTTATCAAGTGATGAGAGAAACTAGGGTGTAAGTGTTCCCCATAGGTTCATAACGCGGTAATTCTAGCTATAACAATTCCTTCCTAGTATCTTTCATGCAAAGTGGTAAGTTATATATCCCCAATTCCTTGGTTCGGCAACTAGAGAATTTCACTCCGTACCTTGGTCCGGCTACGTGTGTTTGCTTTACTAAACCTTACCTTTACCTCATATTAAGCATCATATTCAATGTATGGCTAAGTTACTACTTCGCACCAATTGAAACTAGCCTATTAGATAGTATATACTAAATCTATGTTGATAATTCTTTTCTTATTAACTACCTCCTTGGTCCGGCAAGTAGCAACAAGGCGAGTTCTAATGTTGCCCACCATTAGAAAGACTTCTAAACGAAAGAATTATCAATACATGCAAGACACTATTCTAGAATTGTTATTTTAGCTAGTTTTACTTTGTTAATTACACATGGTTCCCACAACCCTAGTTATGGATTTAGTTACCCATGCTAAGAATTACACAATTCATAGTTACTAAACAAGAATTCATGTACTTACTTTGACAAGATTGAAGAAAATCCAGAAATATCACTTGAATTGAAGAAAATATTGTAAGAATTGAATCCGGAAAATTGAAGTATTTTCCAAAAGACAAAGTTCAACTTTCAATAACACAAATCTGAAAAATAGTAAAGAGTCTAACCCCAAAAACGAGGTTTTTAGTCCTATTTATAATAATAGTAAAAGGAAATCTAAATAAGAAAAAATTTGTCCAAAACCCGTCTTCAATCGACGACCCCACTGACGGTCCGTCGATGGAACGACGGACCATCGACAGCCTCCGTTGGTCCAAACTTAGAATCTTTTTCAGCTTCAACTTTTGCGTCCTTTCTGTTACTATCGACAGACCAACAGTACGGTCCTTCAATGGACTTACGGTCCGTTGATGCCTCCGTTCCTCCATACTTCATAATTTCTTCAACTCGTGTACTGGGACTACTTTCTGTTACCACCAACGGTTTGCCAGAACGGTTCGTCGATTAGTCGACTGATCGTCGATCCTTCCGTAGCCCCACACTCAGTCAGAATTCCCTGATTTGACTTCAGCAGCTTGAACCTCCAGTTGACGGTCACCACCTATGGACCGTCGATGGGTCGACGGACCGTCGATGGCTTCGTAGCTCATCACTTCTGCACTGATTTCAGTACAGTCTTCTGCGTTTCCATTTTGGACAGTTTTCCTGCAAACAAAGATAAAAATACATTAAAATCACTACAAAAAGGCCCTAGACACACACTAAACTTAAGAAAAAAGCATTGAAGGTACCGTGAAATCACGGTACATCAACACCCTCAAATTAAATTCGTTGTTTGTCCTCAAGCGACGCACTATGACTCACCACAACACCTTTGTACAAAAGTATCCTCATTTGAGCTTGCACAATTATCTGGCTATCAATCCCGATTATTTTCATTACTTTCATGCATGATATCACTATTAGGCTCACTCATGTGAATCAGACCATGACACAGACTCACCGCGCACGGACACCTCTCCTCTTTTATCGTTCACCAAGGTACCAACTTTCCAGTATTGCAACTAGTGTCCTCACTTCGAAAACAATATCCTCTTTTTTCACACAGTGATTTCAATTTGATTATAAGGATTATTTTTCAACACTCACTCTCAGAACAACTTCACACCTAATTGATACTTGTCGCCATAGGCTTGCCTTTATTTTCACTGCTTTAAGTTCACAATATTAGACTCTCAGGATCACGATAAAACTTTCTTAGCTTTTAATGTAGGCTCAGGGTCAGGTAGGGTACATTTGAATGCATTTTAGTGACTTGTTGCCCTCCTTTACATAAAGGCGAAGCGTCCTATCTTTTCATTATTTATTACGCCCTACTCTTCATTTTCTTTTATTCTTTGCCTTGCTTTTCTATTTTCTTTCTCCTTTTGTGTAAATGAGTCTTCTTTTATTTTTATTTTCAAATTTTCACTTGATTTCAACTTTGATTGAGTCACTTTTGTTTTCTTCTTTCATTTTGTTCTTTTTTTTTTACATTAATTCTTTCAACCCCACTTTCCGGAACATTCCTCATAATAGCCACCCTCAACTCATGGCTTTGCCTTGAGTCAAGGTACACAATACCCAAAGTTGGGTTAGGGCCAAGACGAGATTGGTTTCTGCATTAGCCACCCTCAACTTATGCTTTTCGCATAAGCTGAGGTGCACATGTCCAAGGAGGGACCAGGGACAAAACATTGTACCCAAAAAAGATGAGTTGGGGTAAAAAAGAAAGGTCCATTGTAAGCTAAACTCATTTGGATAAAAAAAAGGGATTAATTTCATTTGGTTTTCTTTCATTTAGGCTAAAGATTTACTATCTTGAACAAGGGCCTATGATCCTTTCCTAATTGTCTAACACATATTACTTTTTGCAGGACTAACCGGACAAGTTCTAGCTAGGTACCAATAGTAGACTATTAAACTTTCATCACACTCTCTTAACACCTCATTACCCTACCAGATTATCGGACACCTAGTTCGAGCTTTAAATTGAGGGTCATGCAGTGGTGTATCTCTATGTCATGCTTAGAGCCAACACATTCATCATTCACTATGACTAATCATGCAAGCATTTTCTTTAGAACGGGATATCATTGTATTTAGCCATCATGCTTCGGATTTCATATTCATACTTTGTACAAGATACTAAACATGCCGGTTCAATAGTAAAATAACAAGTCTCTTGGGGCAAAAGAACACAGGCAAGAAAACCCCAAAAGAGGATCGTGAGTTGGGCTACTCAAACTTCACCCTAGCACCCACTTTCCATTTACCCCACCCCCAACAAAAAAAACATGCAATTGTCCCCAATGCATAAGAAATATAAAACAAGCTGGTAGGTGAAGCAAACCATAGGCGCATAGCGCCGACAATCAACAAGCTGGCGGGTCCGGTTTCCCCGAACCCGCTCCCTCAGTAGTAGGGACACCATCAGTAGTGTCCGCAACAATGTCAGCACCCTTAGTAGTGCTCCTTTCAACATCAACAATCATGGAGCTAGACGCCCCAGCAGACAACTCCTGAGCTCTCATCTGTCGGGCCCCCTTATTAATCAACGAGGCTCTCATCGCGGCCTCCAACTCAATACACTCCCTCTTCCGAGCCCGAGCCTCATCACCCTCTCTGGTCCGTTGCCTCTTGTCATGCTCACGTGGCGGAGGCGGTGGTGCAGAGGTAGTTTGGAACAGTGAAACAAGCACCGTATCCTCAGCAGGCTCCGCAGGAGTGGTCTCAGGCTCAGGTACCCGCGCATCCAGAATGACATCCACATCAGCCCTCAGACTTGCCACAACAGCCTGCAGGGTCGTCAGATCAGTAGTAGGGGCTGTCCGGGCGAGAACTCTCAACTCGAAAGCATCAAGACGCTGGTGGACTGCCGCTCAGTCTGCTGGGCAATCATCTTCTCGATCTGATCCTCCGCCTAAGCAATGGACTTCTATATCCAAGGCTGGATATGATGCAGAAGTGTGGTCATCTGGGCCTCTAACTTCTGGACCCTAGCAATCGGGACCAGTGCTGCAGATGGAGTAGAGCGGGAGGAACTTGGAGTTGTGCTAGTACCCAAGATAGACTCAACCGGGGTGGTGTCGGCAGGCTCTGATGTAGTCTGATCAGCCCATTAGGCTTGCTCTACCGTGTCCGCCAAGTTCTCACCTAGCGGCTGCACCTCTACTTTGGGCCCTCTGTTGGGTGCCGCCTCATTGGCCTCATCCCGGATGATACCTATATCAACTGTCCCAGTAGGAGTCCAGAGAACATCAATGTGCAAAACGGGAACTCCAACAGACCTACACAACTCGAAAATCATGCAGGGAAAAGGGTAAGTGGTGGTGGCCTTAAAGGCCCTCTCATGAATGACTGCCAGCAACAGTCTCGGAAAATCCACCTCGAACCCTGCAACCATAGCAGTTACCTGGACTGCTCTATCCCATGTAACAATGTTGTCAGTATCAGTGGGGGATAGGCAGTAACGGACCAATAGCCAGAGGAATTTGGCCACAAATGTGAGGTTGGCCTTCTTTATGACGCCTCTGGGCTCCAGCACCCAATCTGCACCCTCACCATCCACGGAGATGTTCTGGGCTATCCATCTCTTGGTGGTCTCTCTCACCACCTTATCACGCTGGAAATGGCCCTCCTTAATCAGCTTCCACCGGTAGTCAAACTAGGGGTGAGGGGGGGCCTGGTGGCATCAACATCAGTGCCGTATAAGAAACGGCGAATGGTGGGCAAGGAGATATCCACCCGCCGAAAGGAGCCCTGAGATTCGCTACGTAAGACGCGTAGAACTCTCGCACCACCTCCTCGCTGTAGCGTCCCACACTCCTAGCCATCCACTCTAGTCGATGGCGGGTGAAAAGAACATGTATATCAGGAACACTTTGGAGGCTCCCTATAAGAACTCGCCTCTCGACTGTCAGGGTACGAGTCATGACCCACTTATCGTTGAGCAGCTTCGCATCCCTGTACACCTGATATTAGCCATCTACGCACCACCGGTTGGGCTGATCAGCAACCGATGCAGGGACATCAAAATAGGGTGCGGGAGTAGAATCCGCACTATCGGCCTCATCAGACGAGGTAGAGTGGGAAGGTAAAGCAGGGCCAGTTGCACCATGCGATCCTGATGCTCCCTTAGACCCAGAAGCCTCCTCGGAGCCGGATGCTCTCTTAGACACGGAAGCCTCCTCAGAGCCAGACGCTCCCGCAGAAACTGCGGCAGACTCAGACGTGTGTCGGTCAGTGTGCGCTACTCATCAGACTGGGAGGCAGTGACATCGCCGGACGCCACCTTCGTGGGCGTGCCCCGAGTGGTCCTAGCAGCACGTGTTGGTGTCTGGGTGCCTGGTGGCACGTTTTCTGGATCACCGCATCTTCCAACGCGCAAAGCACCATTCGACGTGAAGGTGCCACGGACTTTGAACATCCTCTAGAGTAGACTAAGCCGGGCTTGGGGGCCATTTGTACCTAGGATCTACGGACCCTATCGACAGTCGTCGATGAGACGACAGTCCGTTGATCAGTGCACCAGACCAATTTCTGCAGATTTCTGGTGATTTGGTCCCTGCATATTTAACACCCAATAAGCTAATCTTTTTGTATTTTCTGGACACTTTTTAGACACGGACCCTAGTCTACTCTCTAGCCAACACTTCTAAAAGAAAATAAAAAAAAATTCACACATGACATTAAGTAAAAACAGAAATACTGCAACTACTCCTATAAAATCAATAAAAAACTATTGTTGTCTAGAGGATACATATTGGGTTGCCTCCCAATCAGCGCTTGATTTAATGTTGCGGCACGACACATGACTCTTGATTACTCAGACTTCATCAAGATGGTATGCCTCAATCGCTTCATTCGCTTTTTCAGCATGCCCTAGATAGATATTCATTATTTGCCCGTTCACCTTGAACCTTACACCCTCCTTGTTCTCCAACTCAACCGCACCATGAGGGAATACTTGGGTGATCAAGAATGGACCAGTCCATTTGGACTTGAGTTTGCCCGGAAACAAGCGCAACCTAGAGTTGAACAAAAGCACTAAATCCCCAACCACAAAGTCGCGCTTCTCAATCTTTTGGTCATGGTACTTCTTCATCTTTTCTTTGTAGAGGGCTGAACTTTCATATGCCTTCAAGCGAAATTCATCAAGCTCATTTAGCCCATTCAACCTCTGTTCCGCTTCTTCGTTCAAATCCATCTTTAGTTTCTTCATCGCCCACATGGACTTTTGCTATAACTCAACCGGCAAGTGACAAGCCTTCCCATATAAAAGTTGGTATGGGGATATACCTATGGGAGTCTTGTATGCTGTCCGGTAGGCCCAAAGATCATCATTAAGCCTCCTTGACCAATCTGTTCTACTAACATGTGCACCTCAACATAGCCCAAAAGCATAAGTTGAGGGTGGCTAATGCAGAGACCTCATCTTGGCCTTGACCCAACCTTGGGTAATGTGTACCTCGACTCATGGCAAAGTCATAAGTTGAGAGTGGCTATTATGAGTGATGATTCGAAAAGTGGGTATGAAAAGAGTAATTTGGAAAAGAAAAGGAACAGTGAACAAGAGAAGTGACTCAGTAAAAATTGTCAATTGAATAAAGAAACAAAAGAGAAAAAGAGTGTTGAACAAAAAGAAGTTACAGTCACTTCCACAAAAGAGAAAGAAAGGAGAAAATAAGGCAAAGATGACAAGAAAAAGTAGGGCATAATAGATAATAAAAGAGGTAGGACTCTTAGGCGTAATGTCAAGGAGGGAAACGAGTCACTAAAATATACCCATATGTACCATACCTGACCCTGAGCCTATGTTACAAGCAAAGAAAATCCTATCGTTATCCTAAGGGTCTAATATGGTGAACTTAAGCAGTGAAAATAAAGGCAAGCCTATGGCGACAAATACCAACTAGGTGTGAAGTCATTTTGAGCATGAGTGTTGATAAATGATCCTTATACTCAAAGTTAATATCACTATGTGAAAAAGGAGGATGTCTTTTGAAGTGAGGGAACTAGTTGCAATAACGAAAAGTGGTACCTTCGCGAGAGACAAAAGAATAGAGGTGTCAGTGCATGGTGAGTCTGTGTCATGGTCTGATCCACGTGAGTAAGCCTATCAAGCCTAAGAGAAGAAATGTGCACTAAAGCAACGAAAAAAATTTGGGATTGATAGCAATGTGATTGCGGAAGCTTAAAAGAGGATACTTGTGTACAAAGTGTTAGGTTGAGTCATAGTGCATCTCTTGAGGACAAACAACGAATTTAAGTTGAGGGTGTTGATGTATCGTGGTTTAACGGTACTTTCAATGTTTTTTCCTTAAGATTGGTGTGTGTCTAGAGACTTTTTGTAGTAATTTTAATATATTTTATCTTTGTTTTGCAGGAAAGTTGTCCAAAACCAAAATGCAGAAGGCTGTGGAAATTTAGTGCAGAGGTGACCCACGAAGGCCATCGACGGACCGTAGGTGGTGACCGTTGATTGGAGGTTCAGGCATCTGGAAGCAACGCGGGAATTCTGACCAAGTGTGGGGCTACGAAAAGATCGACGGTCCATCGGTTGATCGACGGACCATCCTGGCAAAACATCGATTTGATTAGAGAATGTCCCAGTACCCAATGTTGAAGAAAATCTAAGTATGGAACGACGAGAAGCATCGACGGACCGTAGGTGAATCGATGGACCATGTTGTTCGTCCGTTGATTGGATCAGAGATTTTGCAAAGGGAAGGCTAAGAAAAGATGCTAAGTATGGACCGACGGAGACAATCGACGGTCCGTCGTTTCATCGACAGACCGTCTGTGGAGGTCGTCAATTGAAGCCGCGTTTTGGATAGACTTTCCTGATTTGAACTCCTTTTAATTTAGCACTCTGTTTTCTTATAAATATGGTGTAAAACCTCGTTTTGGGGGTTAGATTCTATTACTAGTTTTCTTAGTTTTGTTTGTGGAGATTTGTCTTTGCAACTTGGGCATAAATTCAAATTTCCGGATTTGGTTTTTAAGATAATTGTGTGATTTCAAGTTGAATTTCTGGATTTTCTTCGAATTTGCCAAAGTAAGTTCATGATTTATTACTTATCAAATATGAATTGTGTCCTTCTATGCATGGGTACCTAAATCCACAACTAGGGTGGTTGGAACCATGGGTGATTAATAAAATAAACCTAGCTAAATAATAATTATCAAATAGGTTATTATATGCATCGATAATTCTTTTGTTTAAAAGTCTTTTTAAGGAGTGCACGCGTTAAAACTCGCCTTATTACTACCTTCCGGATAAAGGGGTAGTTAATAGGAAAAGAAATATCGACATAGATTTAGTGGGATACTATCTAATAGGCTAGTTTTGATTGGTGAGAAGTAATAACTAAGTCATACATCGAATATGATGCTTAATATAAAGTAAAAGTAAGGGTTAGTAATTAGACACACGTTCCCGGACCAAGGTACGGGGTGAAATTCTCTAAATTCCGGACCAAGGAATTAGATACATAACTTATCACTTTGCATGTAAAACACTAGGAAAGAATTGTTATAGCTAGGATAATGGCGTTATGAACCTATGGGAAAAACTTACACCCTTGTTTCTCTCACAACTAGATAAACCCCAATAATTCACTCTTGCTACTTGTTTGATTTCGCAAATTTACAATACTTTTGTTTCACAACCCCCCCCCCCTTTAATTACTAGTTTTCGCAAAGGACTTGACTAAATAGAAGTAATCATTTATTGAAGTTAAGTCTAGACCATTTTCCTCGTGGGATCGACCCCAACCTAATAGTTGGGTTCTTTACTTGATACGATCGGTTATACTTCCTTAGGGAAGTATAATTTAAGAGTATCAATGTTCATCTAGTCTTAGGTTCCTCCCACATCAATTTGGACTCCAAAAACTCACGAAACTTGCCAAGGCACACAAGAACTCACATAAGCACTTAGACGTCTAGTCGTCGAACGTCTTGATCGTCCCTTCACGTTTGACTTCCAACTTACCAAACTGACTTCAAACATTAAAATTAACTATTTTAACACATTATTAACTCATGAAACACTTGTGAACCTCTAATTCAACCTATTTCATTATGAGGGTCGCTATAAACCAATTCAACGCAATGCCAACCGGAGACTCAGAAATGAACTGTTTTACACTCCAAATATCAATAAAGACCTTTATTTATACATTTACATGTATAACCATGTAATCATATCTCAAACTGAAATAAATATTTCATGGGAAGGAATTAATTATATGATGATGTTAATATAAAAGCTACCTGAAATAAGATTCCAATTGTCCCATTCCACTTTGTCCTGAATGGACGACTGTATTCAATCTCGGCCGTGACATGTCCTATCATAGAAAGTTTTATCCATGATGATATGAAAAACCTAGAAAACATATATTTGAGTTTATGCAGTTTTCAGTTCCTTTTGATCTTCTTGACTGTTTTATTTTGTTTTACTTTTTGTTTTGTGGTTTTTAAACACTACAGGTGTTTTTCTTTGATGTATGGGACAATAGGCGAGGGAGATTATTCAGGTTAATATATTCTCGTGACCTTGACGCTTTTCTTCTGCTCTATTTTGATGTTAATCGAAAATATATTTTCACCCTTAGTTTCCTCGCACATTGCGATCAGTTTTACTTAATAATTTTTAGACGGTCTTATATGAATGCTTTATTTTTGCTCTTTTTTTATGCTAATCAAAAATATCTTTGCACCCTTAGTTTCCTTGCACATTGCGAAAAGAATTTCTCGATAAGTTTTAAATGATCTTATATGAAAGTAGGTTGATGGGTTGTTTTGTTACTGCTACCATAGTATTTTACTATTAAACAAACTCTCAAATTAAGACCAACCTTTTTCAATTGTAGTTTTAGACATCTTACTACTGCCATAGTATTTTACTATTAAACAAACTCTCAAATGAATACAAACCTGTTTCAAGTCTAATTTCAGACATTATTCTACATTCCCATTGACTTTATATTTACTAACCACCTTGAAATTAGGATCACCTTGATTGAAATATTAATTACAGTTGTCAATTGTTTCTTAGAGGCTCATCCAAATGATTAGGGTAATGATTAATGAAGTGTGATAAAGTCAAGGGAGACCAAAATTTCTACCAGTCAGAAGGAGCAAGTCATTATAAACATGGAATGTTCTTGTCAATTCTGGATTTTGTTTATATCCGTGTTTCATTATGTGCTGTAGTTTCTCTCGTCTTTCTCTTCTTGTCCTTTTTTTGCTTGTATCTCTCTTCTCTATCCCTTTCCTATATCCCTTGGCTCTTGTCTTTCTCTTCTTGTCCGTTTTTTGCATGTATCTCTCCTCGCTCCCTTTCATATATCCCTTGCCAATATATATCTCCCGTTAATGTCCACAACCATGTTTCATATGGATGGTAATAGTCATCAGCACCTTCTTCCAAGTATTCATCCATACTCTTCATTAATGTCATTTTAAAGTACTTTGCCCACATATATCATTTTTGATGCTCAACTCAGTGCTGCTCTTCCCCCGTACCTGAGTGAAGATTAATGTAAACCATCTACCATGCAAGGTCATAGGCCTAGACATTTACCAACAATCCCAGAACTCGATAGTAATAGTGCAACTTCTGACGGTCACAAAAAATAAAACCATAAGAACTTATCGTTCTAGCCTGCATTAATCTGAAGTTTAGTGATAGCGTACACTATTGCAGGTAACAATTTTTAAGCGTCATATACTTGAGAAACAAAAACAACTGCATGAATACTCAACTAAAGTATTGGTTGCAATTGTCAAGTGTTTCTTAGAGGCTCGTCCAAAGGTGTATCATAGTGATCAATAAAGTTGTATAAAGTCAAGGGACACAAAAATTCCTAATAAAGTCAGAAAGAGCACTCAATTAAAGTATTGGTTGCACTTACCAATTGTTTCTTAGAGGCTCTTCCAAAGGTGTAGCATAGTGATCAATGAAGTGGGATAAAGTCTAGGGACACCAAAATTCCTAACAGAGTCAAAAAGAGCAAGTCATTATATACATGGCATGAAAATTTTTATTATGAATAAGGCACAAGTATTATGTGGTAGATAAAACTTGTATGACCCTCCATTTATTTTTTGACAAGTAGTTAATTGGGTCCCATTTCAAAAAAATGGCCCAAACTTCTTTTCCCTCTGTTCCTTTTGTGACGTTTTCCCCTCCTTCTCTCTCACTTTTATTTTTTTATTTGATTTCTCTTTCAACCATTGTTTCAAATTTGTATTTTCATATTTTAATAATTTTATTCATGATAAGTAAGAAAAATATTCATAACACTTATATAAATATGTAATCATTCTTTCAATTTATATGATGTTTTTTATTCCTGAAATTCAAGTCAGCTGAAATTTAGTAAATATTTTTTTCATTTACTTTCCTTACATGTTTCTTAGAAAATGATAAATAAAATGATAATTTTATTAATTTATTCCTTAGAAGGCTTCTTTTGACTTTACAAATTTTTATTTATACTTTTGATAAAAAAATAATTGTTACAATTAAAGAAACTATTTATATCTCGATTTTATATACGAAAAATTAAATACAAACAACTATTTATTAAAATATGAATAAATAACATAAAATAGAAAGAAAAAAATATAGAAATATAAAAACCTATACAGCATAAAAATCAAATCAAAATTCTCTACATAAAAAAGAAAAAAACATAAACTAATTAGATTAGTTAAAGACATTTTAAATGAAAATAAAAAATATATTGAAATAAGTGTAAAACACTAATTAAAGAAAAGAATAAACTAATTAGATTAGTTAAGAAAGAAAAAATTTAAAAAATAAAACAAAAATATATTGAAATAAGTGCAAAACTAAAAAAAACATAAACTAGTTAGATTAATTAAGAAAAAACGTATTAAAAATAAAACAAAAAATATGTTGAAATAAGTGTAAAAAAATAAAATAAAAACATAAACTAATTAGATTAGTTAAAAAAAATATTTTAAACAAATAAAAATAAAAGCATATTGAAATAAATGAAAAACAAAAAAATGTCAAAAGGACTTAGTAGATGTCACTTGTCACTTGGGAGATGGGTCTCATGCCATTTATTAATTAAATAATGCCTCATACAAGTATGATTTGACATACCTCATACAAAATAAATTTTTTCTACATGGCATGTTCTCTTCGATTCTAGAAAAAAATAGTAATTCAACAAATATATACCTTACATTAAGAAGTACATAATATCCAAATGTGTGATTAAATAAACTACTATTAGTTATACAACTGTTGATATATGCTACAGTAGAAAATATAGCATTTGCGTCCAGTGAAACTGTTACAAAATAAAGATATTGCTATAACATGTCAACAAATTATCCGCTAAGCATCTTCTATTTTGAAGTCAGTTGCAATACCTACGTTATAATAATTTGTTACATTTTTATTGATTTAATTCTATTTGAAATTACGTTTACTATCTCTTCATGTTCTAATACTTTTAACAGGTTTATTACTTGTGGCAACACCGAAATTTGAAACATATCTCCACCTTGGATTCACTTGCTTCAATTAATGTGATATTTATACTATTGTTCGTTGAAGTTGCTCGCTCTTAAAATTAAAAAAACAAGTATTTGTTTATGCTTGGTGAATATTATATTCTTGAGTTTCTTTATTATTAGACCAAAAAAATAAATAGCATTTAGGTCACAGATATATATTGTTTTAGTACATCCTAGCTGCTACAACAATACAATGACAAGCCTAGAAGAGCTCGAGAACCAGTGCCTACCAATTATCAAGTTGAAGATATATCCAACAGAATGGGTGATAATAGTCTTAGTCATTCAATGGAGTTTAATAAAAGAGTATAAAAGTGTAAACGGTGAGGGTATTCGTTGGCAACTGATATTACTCTATTTAAATATTTTACTATATTTATTACTTCATATGTTGACTTCTTTTGAGATTCAAATGATTATGGTCCTTACAACATGGTATAAAAATACAAACAACTCTTTTCGTAACACCTCAAAACAAGACCAGAAAATATTTTTAGAAATTATCCAAAGCAATGAAACACGACAAAGGTTCACGGACTATGAAAGGGTCCACGATTTGTCGACCTGCTCCTGGTCCTCACTTGGACTCCACCAGGCCTAGGCGTCAGACCAAGGGACGCTTCATGGGTCGTGGTCTTTACGACAGACCATGGTGTCGACCATGAAGTGTATGATGTAGGCCCCTAGTATAGCCCTCAGACACCCCTTGCCCAAGTAAGGACCACGAGGACCTTCACGGTCTATGGTCCTCACAACAGGTCATGGGGGCGTTCGTGAAACCTTAACTAGTAGACCCCTAGAATGATCCTCCAGAGCCCTCGCCCAAGTGAATACCACGAGGACCTTTATGGTTCATGGTCCTTCATACGGTCCGTGGGGTGGTCCATGAACATAGGCCATCAAATCACCGGATCAAGTAAGGACCACGGGGACCTTCACGGTATGTGATCCTATATAGGGTCCGCGTTGGTACCCATGAAGTAGACTTCTAGAACTCAGATCTCTAGACCAAGTGAAAACAACGACCCAGTTCACGGTCTATAAAGGTGGTCGTGGTCAGCCCGCTAGTTTTTTAAATAGGGGTGTTTTGGTCTTTTCTTTTTTTGTTGGACTTCTAAACCTCATCGTTTGACCCCTAAATTTCATGGTATTAGTCATTCTAATCCTAGAAACATAATTAGAACTTACCTAAGTCAAAATATTAATCAAAACTTAGAAAATTCAAAGTGAAAGAGGAGAAAGAGTTTACCAACCCTAGCTCCAAGAACGCCTAAAGGTTTCATCAGTTTCAGCCCCAAAATCAAAATATTTCTCCATGGACTTCGTCACCATGTATGTGAGATTTCACTAGTGGGTTCCTTTTGCACATTAGGTCCCTAGATTTCAGTGATATTCTTAATTCCCTTATCATGATTTAACCTAGGGTTTCTAGAACTTCAATAGATTTTCATGAACTAATTATTTACATGTTCTAAATCAGATTATCATATTGTTACTTAATTTTTTGCATGAATAACAGAACCCTGGCTTTGTATTTCTTTAGTTAGTGAATTGCACTTGCTAGGTCAGATATTTCAGTTATTTCAGATATACATGTCTCAGTTTTGAATGTGTCTTTATCAGTATATTATTGCACATTTTCAATTTGCATGTCAAATTAAGCTATCTGGTATAATACACAAATTCAGTCATAATGTGTTAATCACTTAATCTATTGGAGTAGCATAATACCGAATTGGACTAGGGTTTAGCGCACTCATATAGTCCCAGAACTACGAGCCACGTAATTTGTAAGTCCCCTGTGTGAGCATTATTTTAGTGATCACGCAAGCATCCCTCTATATCTTTGGCCGGGTATATTGGGTCCTCTCGATGTGGCATATATATCAGACTCTACATTTAGCTCATGTGGTTTTATTATCGAAAAAGGGCCTAAAATACCCTCGAAGTATCGAAAATGGTACAAAATTACCCTCCATCCACCTATTGGCTCCAAAATACCCTTGTCATCCACCTTTGGGTTCAAAATTGAACACTTATTTAACAGTTTTAAATTTAAACTATTTATATATATTTTTTAAATATGTGGCACTCAACTATTTGTATAATTTAACTTATTAGTATGATTTATAAATCAATCCACTACTCAATCATTACTAATTAAACCCCACCAAATTAATAAGCCCGTCACATTACTAATGCAACAACAGGAAAACTACTGCCAATGAGTGTTTTTAAAAATTTGAGGCGAAAATATCTATAGAAGTAAATTATCATACATTCAAGTGTCTAAATAAAAATTACCGATAAACTTAAAAGTCTGACTATGTTCATCTTATATTATTCATTCATCTCAATTATGTGATGTTACTTCATAGATAACTTTATTCAAAAATAATATATTAAAGGTTTTAAAACAAATCATAAATATGTACAAATTATATTTAAAATAAAGTGCATGAATTAATTCAGAATGTACTACTTCTTTACCTTTAATCATAAATTTCGAATTCAAAGTTGAAAGAAAATCCTATTGAAAGTGTCCTCCTAAATAAGCGGCTCAACTTAAATTTAATTGGGGCTTCGATTTGGACTCAAATAATTTTGGATGTCATTTGCAGGAATGTATAATTTCGTCGTGTTTTAGTAGTGTTTATGGCAATTTTGATATTATAATTGGTTTATTAATTGGGTGGGGTTTAGTTAGTAATGAGTAGGTAGTGGGTTGGAAATTATATTAACAAATAAAATTATAACAAATAGTTGAGTGCCACATATTTTAAAAAAATATATAAATAGTTTAAATTTAAAACCGTTAAATAAGTGGTCAATTTTGAACCAAAAGGTAGATGACAAGGGTATTTTGGAGCCAATAGGTGGATGAGAAGGGCATTTTGGAGCCAATAGGTGGATGGAGGGTAATTTTGTACCATTTCCAATACTTCGAGGAATTTTAGGCCCTTTTCCGGTTTTATTATAGGTTATCAGTAGCTCCTACAGTTCAGTTAGACTTCATTGCATTGACCATGTTGTAGTATTCAGTCTTAGCATGTTATAACTTGGCGGTTGCATTCAGTTGTCATGTTTAGTGTTTAAGTATCTATATCATGTTAAATTTATGGTCTTACTTTATTGCTTATTTCAGTTATATGTTTATTTCAACTTTATTCTATATATCATGCTCAGTACCCTTCAAGTACTGACACATATATTGTGCTACATCTTCTCGTGATATAGGTTCAGTCCCCAACAGTCAGATCACACATAGATCGGTTCTCGATCTTCACTTCAATATCATCAGCGGTAAGTCCTTATTCTTCGAGGACTAGTGACATGTTTACTTTTATCGTTTTTAGTCTTTAGTTTCAGTTTTGCTAGATCTAGTCTGGGCATGTCCCAACATTTCTAGTGAGTTTAAAGGCTTATTACAAACATAGTTAGATTTAGCTTAGTAATTGAGTTTGATATTTCTCTTGTATTAAAATTTCAGTTTTTATATATATTCAGACAGTATATGGGTATTCCCCATTACTTTTATTTTCATGATATTTAAGTTTATGCATCATTTTTATTATCTTTAGTATGCTCATGTCATGCCAGAAGGTTTAGCTTGGGGTGACTTATGATCATATGTCCTGTGTCGGTGTCTCGGGTGTATCTCGGGTTATGCCAAACTTTGTATTAGAGCACTAGGTTTAAGAAGTCTGAAAAACTGCACTAAGTCAATTCTTTTCATGGGTGTGAAGTGCACCACATCTTATGAAAAGAAGGTTGCAAGGTGTTTTAGGAAAAACTTCAATTTCTTTATTACTCTTATATTGCGAGAGGTATGATCCAACTTCTCATTCTAAATCCTTCGTTTTGTATTTCAGATCATGCATCTTCGTAGATCTATGCCAAGAATTGAAATTTCATGAAAGCACACGCATCTCCTCTAGTCCCAGATCAAGAAATGTTGAATGCAGAGTTTTGTAACGATATTCAGATGTTGGCTTAGAGTGTGGTCAACAAGAACAATCAGCGGGTTCCAGTTCAGGAAAATTCTAATATTGGGTCAGTTGCAGCTATAGTTTTAGATTTTGTTAGCATGAATCCGCCAGAGATCTTAGGATTGGAAGTTTGAGAAGATCCGCAGAACTTTATTAATGAGGTCAAGAAGATATTTTAAGTGGTACACGTAATTGGAAATGAACGGGTTTAGTAGCATCGTACCAACTTAAAGATATTGCTCATATTTGGTATACTCAATAGAAGGAGAACAGGGGAATAGATGCAACTCCTATCACTTGGGATTGCTTTACCTTTCTAGATAGTTTTTTCCAAGAGAGTTAAGAGAAGTAAAAGCCCAAGAATTCATGAACTTAAGGTAAGGTTACATGACGGTCTTAGAGTATGGTCTCAAGTTTATCCAAATCTTCTTGTATGCTCCTCATATGGTTTCTAGTTTGAGTGCTTAGATTAATAAGTTTCTTTATGGAGTGTCAGACTTAGTGAAGATAGAATGTAGGAATGCTATGTTATTGGGAGACACGAACATCTCTAGGCTCATTACTCATGCTCAACATGTTGAGGGTGATAAGCTTAGGGAACATGCCAATGAAAATAAGAAGGCTAGGATCGGGAACTATGAGTATTCTCAATAGACATTGGGTGGTGGAAATCGCTCACAAGGTCAGCAGAAATTTTCATCCCCATCCCCTTCATCAGCTAGTGTTCCATCCTCCGAGTTCAAGTAAGATCAGAAGGGTAGGGCGTCATGCTCTAAGTCTCATAGAAGCGTCGCAGGTACCAGAACATACCCAACTTGTCCTAAGTATAGTCAAAATCATCTTGGAAAGTGCCTTGTAGGTTAGAAATTATGTTTTGTGTGTGGTTAGTCTTGTCGCAGGTTGAGAGATTGTCCTTCTAGACAAGGTCAAAAAGGTAATAATGGTAAAGCGTAATCTACAACTTCAGCAGTGCCAGTAGGTCGCCTTACCTAGTAGGGTAAGTCATCTGGTAGAGCTGGCGGACAATCCAAAACAGGTTTATTCTCTTCATGCTCACCAAGATCAGGAAGATTCTCCAGATGTAGTCACTAGTACGTTACGGGTCTTTGATCTTGATGTTTATGGTTTGTTAGACCTAGGGTCAATTTTGTCATTTGTAACTCCTTATATAGCGGTCAAATTAAATTTTAGTCCAGAAACTCTCTCAGAACCCTTATTTGTCTCTATTCCAATCTGTGACCCAATTATAGCTAGACGGGCATACAGAAATTGCCCTATCACATTCTCTCGGAAAGTCACCTCAGCAAATTTTGGAGAGTTAGAAATGGTAGACTTCGATATTATTCTACGCATGGATTGGTTACATTTATGTTATGCCTTAGTAGATTCTATTACTAGGATTATTCATTTTCAGTGTCCAGACGAACCAATCTTAAAATGGAAGGGTAGTACCTTAGCACCTATAGGTCAATTCATTTCTTACCTTAAGGCAAGAAAGATGATCTCTAAGGATTGTCTCTATCATCTAGTTCGAGTTAAGGATACTAGCTTCGAAACCCTGACTGTTGAAGCAGTTCCTATAGTGAACAAATTTCGAGAAGTGTTTCCGGAAGATCTTGTCAGAGTTCCTCTTGAAAGGGAAATCGACTTTGGAATTGATCTCCTTCTAGAAAATACCCATCCTATTTCTATTCTTCCTTACAAAATGGCTCCAGCTGAGCTTAAGGAATTGGAAGAGCAGTTGAAAGACCTTCTATATATCGGCTTCATCAAACCTAGTATTTTGCCATGGGCTGCACCAGTGTTGTTCGTAAAGAAGAAATATAGTTCTCTCTCAATATTCATTGACTATAGACAGTTGAACAAGGTCATAATCAAGAATAAGTATCCCATCCCCCGAATTGATGACTTGTTTGACCAACTTCAGGGATCTAGTCTATAACATCTCGTAACTCGTAGTATCCTAGAATTAGCAAAGAAACTAAGAACAATAACTTTTTGGAAATAAAGGGAAAAATCTGGAAACTTTTCTACATTAAGAAAGTGAGTTTTTGTTCATTTTCAAACGGCCATGAATCCTAGCTCAGGATGAGTTACAGTCTGATATTTATATGGTTGGAAAGTTCTTTCTTGATTTCGATATCGTATGAGGAAGATATGTCTTTCGAAAGTTGGGTTATTGAAGTAAGGAAAGTCCATATGTATTTAAGAAAAGACAAATTAGTCTTTTTACCCATTTATTTACCAATTTGTTTTAAGGGCTTAATAGGGGTTAAAATAAGTTTTAGTTCGGATTAGAAAAGTTCTTCCACACTTAGGGTTTGGGAGAAAAGAAAAGAGAATAAGGAAAAGGGAGAATGATCAAGGTTTCGCCAAGAACGCCAAGTGATTTCCAGTGGAATTTGTCCGGGGTGATCCCTATCAAGGTATGTAAGATCTTTCGTGTTGGGTTAGTTCATTCGCACAACAATCTTGTTTTAGTTCAAAAGTTTTAGAATTGATTACATTGCTAAAAGTGAATTCTTGATAATCTCGTCGAATCTTCTTATATTGAATTAATTTCATACCCATTGATGTTGATTAGTAGATTTTGATGTCTTTTTTATTTATATATGATGGGTATCGAGGGTATTGATGATCCTAGAGGTTTGGGAATGAAACCATGGAGGTTTAGATGATTTGGAACCAGAAAACGAGTTGAAAAATTCTTCAAATGCACATGTGAAATGACAGGCGTGTCGCTCCTACAGTGCGCCAGAATTTGGCCTCAGTCACTAGAGGCCTGGGGCACAGTATGTCTCCAGTGAGCCAGAACTAAGCCTCAGTCAACTAAGGTTATCACGGCGCGCCACCGGTGCGCCTAAATCGGCGTTGTTCGCCCAATTTTAGTAGTTTAGTATTTTTAAGTCCAAGGTACATTAACACCTTCCGATGATCCTAATTACTTCAAATGATTTCTAAAACACCTAGAAATCACTAAAGAACGTAAATCATAACCTTGAATCCATAATCCAAATTCAAGGAAAGTTAAGATCAAATTCAAAGGAGTTAATAGTAAAATATAGAAGTTAAGAAACAACTCAAAGTAAAGTTTCTTATAGTTTTCAAGAGTCATTATCAAACGTTTTAACTTCGTTTTTAAGGCTCAACTTTCTCGAAGATTGATCTCAGATCTGGCTACCATGAGTTAAGAGTTAGGGAATATGACATTCCAAAGACAGCCTTTAGAACCAGATATAGGCATTATGAGTTCTTGGTTATGTCCTTTGGTTTAACCAATGCGCTTGCATTATTCATGGATCTTATGAACATAGTCTTCAAGCCTTATTTATATATGTTTGTTATTGTCTTCATTGATGACATACTAATTTATTCAAGGAATGAAGAAGATCATGCTAGTCATCTCAGGATAGTCTTTCAGACTTTGAATGATAAGGAGTTGTATGTCAAGTTCTCCATGTGTGAGTTTTGGCTTAAGTCTGTGGCGTGGCCATAGTTTTCGGAGATGGGATTAGAGTAGACACCAAAAAGATAGAAGTAGTTCAGAGTTGGCCTAGACCCACTTCACCAACTAATATAAGAAGTTTCTTGGGGTTTGGTGGATACTATAGAAGGTTTATTGAGGTGTTTTCATCTATTTCTTCTCCTTTGACCAAGTTAACTCTAAAGACAGTTAAGTTCCAATGGTCTAAAGCTTGTGAGAAAATCTTTCAGGAGTTGAAGAAGAGGTTTACTACTGTGTCTATGCTGACCATACCAAAAGGTACTAAAGGTTTTGTGGTGTACTGTGATGCATATAAAGTTAGTTTGCGTTGCGTGTTAATGCAGAATGGCAAGGTTATAGCTTATGCCTCTAGACAGTTGAAGTTCCATAAGAAGAATTATCCAACCTATGACTTAGAATTGGTTGTTGTAGATTTCGCCTTGAAGATATGGCGTCACTACCTATATGGTGTTCATGTTGATATATTCACTGATCACAAGAGCCTACAGTACGTGTTCACCCAGAAAGAGCTAAATCTAGACAGAGGAGTATGTTAGAATTACTCAAGGATTATGACATGTGTATTCTTTACCATCCAGGTAAGGCTAATGTGGTTGTTGATTATTTAAGAAGGTTATCCATGGGGGGTACCACCAATGTTGAGGAAGGAAAGAGAGAGCTAGCCAAAGATGTGCACAGACTCGCACGCTTGGGAGTCATACTTATTGATTCCACAGAAGGAGGGATAGTGGTGACAAACGGGACTGAATCATCACTAGTGTCTGAGGTAAAAGAAGAGCATGACCAAGACCCCATTTTTCTTAATTTGAAGGCTAATGTTCATAAGCAAAGAGTATTAGTTTTTGAACAAGGAAGAGATGGTGTACTTAATTATCAAGGTAGATAGTGTGCACCTAGGGTGGATGGACTACAAGAGAGGATCATGGAGGAGGCTCATAGCTCCTGATACTCCATTCATCCGGGTTCCACCAAGATGTACCGCGACTTCAGAGAGGTATAATGGTGGGAAGGTATGAAGAAGGGCATTGCTGAGTTTGTTGCCAAGTGCCCGAATTGCAAGCAAGTGAAAGTAGAACACCAAAGGCCTGGAGGGTTGCTCAGAATATAGAACATCCGTAATGGATGTGGGAGATGATTAATATGGACTTCATCAAAAGGTTACCAAGGTCTCGCAGGTAGCATGATACGATTTAGGTGATTGTCGATAGAATGAAAAAATCAACCCACTTCTTACCGGTAAAGACCACTCATTTGGCAGAGGATTATGCAAATTTTACATTTAGCAGGTGGTGAGACTTCATGGAGTCCCATCTTCAATCATTTCAGATAGAGGTGCACAAGTTACTACTCAGTATTGGAAGTCCTTCAAGAAAGGTTTGGGTTCAAAGGTGAACTTAAGCACTCTTTTCATCCTCAGACTGATGGATAAGCAGAGCGTACTATACAAACCTTAGAAAAAATGTTGACGGCTAGTGTGACTGATTTCAAGGGGAATCGGGATGATCAGCTACCTCTCATTGAGTTCGCTTACAACAATAACTACCATTCGAGCTTCCAATAGGCTCCATATAAAGCTCTATATGGGAGAAGATACATATTTCATGTTAGGTGGTTCAAAGTTGGTGAAACATGGCTGATAGGATCAGATATAGTTCACCAAGCCATGGAAAAGGTAAAGGTGATTCAAGAGAGACTGAAAACGGCACAGAGTCATCAAAATTCCTACACAGATGTTAGGAAGAGTCCGTTGGAGTTTGAAGTGGATTATTGGGTATTTGTGAAAGTTTCACCCATGAAGGGTGTTATGATGTTTAGTAAGGAGGAGAAACTTAGTCCCCAATATATTAGACCTTAGGATATCCAAAAGGGTTGGCGATGTAGCTTATGATTTGGAGCTACTACAAGAGTTAGCAGCGGTTCATCCAGTATTTCATATCTCCATGTTGAAGAAGTGCATGGGTGATCCTTTATTGATTGTATCAACTGAAAATGTTGGGATCAATGATAGCTTATCCTATGAATAGATTTCGGTTCAGATTTTAGATCGGCAAGTTCCCAAGTTGAGAACGAAATAGGTTGCGTCAGTCAAGGTCCTTTGGAGGAACCAATTTATTGTAGAAGCAACTTGGGAAGCTGAAGAGGATATGAAGAAGAGATATCCATATCTCTTTGAATCCAGAAAGAATGTAGATCAAGGTACTAATTTTCTACTTAAGCACTTTATAAACTATGACTAATCATGTTGTACTTGCTTTTGATTTTGAGTGTTGAACTTGATGTTACTATTCTTAGCGTAGTGAAAGAAATCTTATTCAAGGACGAATGTTCCCAAGGAGGAGATATTATAACATCTTGTAACTCGTAGTAGCCTAGAATAATCAAAGAAACTAAGAACAATCACTTTTGGAAAGAAAGGGGAAAATATGGAAATTTTTCTAAGTTAAGAAAGTGAGTTTTGGGTCATTTTCAAACGGTCATAACTTCTAGATCAAAACAATTTAGATTTAATTCTTTATATGGTTTGCTCGAATTCGATGTCGTATGAGGGAGATATGTCTTTCGAAAGTTGGATTGTTGAAGTAAGGAAACTCCAATCTGGATTAAAGGAAGGGAAAACTACTCATTTTACCCATTTATTTCCTAATTCATTTTAATGGTTTAATAGGGGTAAAAGTAAATTTTAGTTCAGATTATAAAAGTTCTTCCACACTTAGGGTTTGGGAGAAAAGAGAAGAGAAGAAGGAGAAGGGAGAAAGAGAAAGGTTTTGCCAAGAATGCCAAGAGATTTCTAGTGGATTTTGATAGGGTGATCTCTATCAAGGTATGTGAGCTCTTTCGTGTTGGGATAATTCATCTGCACACCAATCATGTTTCAGTTCATAAGTTTTAGAATTGATTACATGGTTTGAAGTGAAGTCTTAATAATCTCGTCAAATCCTTTTTGGTTTAGTTGATTCCATACCCATTGATGTTGATTAGTAATTTTCTATGTCGTTTTGGATTTAGATCTGATGAGTATTGAGGATATTGATGATCCTAGAGGTTTGGAAATTAAACCATGGAGGTTTAGGCAATTTAAAACCAGAAAATGAGTTGAAAAAATTTTCAAACGCACCTGGGCAAGAGTGCGCCAGAAGTTGGCCTTTGTCACTTGAGGTTTGGCACGGCGCGCCACCAGTCAGCCAGAACCAAGCCTCAATTAACTAAGGCTGGTGCGGCACGCCACTAGTGCGCACTGATCGGTGTTTTGCGCCCAATTTCGTAGTTTAGACTTTTTAGGTCCTTCTAAGGTACATCAACACCTTACGATGATCCTAGTTACTTCAAATGATTTCTAAAACACCTCAAAATCACTAAAAAAAACGTAAATCATAACCTTGAATCCATAATCCAAATTCAAGGAAAGTTAAGATCAAAGTCAAAGGAGTTAAGAGTTAAGTCTTGAAGTTAAAAAGAAAGTCAAAGTAAAGTTTCTTAACGTTTTGAACAGTCTTTATTTAAAGTTTTAACTTCATTTTTAAGGCTTAAGTTTCAAGTCAGAGTAAAGAGTGAAGTTGCTTCAAGTGATATAACGGAACTAAGTATTCCCTAAGAGGCGAATTAAAGTAAAAAGTTTCAAGTTAAGCAAAAAATAAAGAGTTGAGTTCAATTCTCAAATGTTATAAGGGAACTAAGTATTCCATGAAAGTTTATAAATGTTTTCACATTTAAGTTAATAACGGAAACTAGGATTTTCAAAGAGCTTTCGGGCTACTTTTCATAAAAGAGTAATCGCTTTCTAAATAAAGTAAGAGAGGAAACAGAGATTCCAAGATAGCCCTTCAGCTAAGTTTTGAGCACTAATCTCAAATCACAGAAGTCAATACATTTTAAAAATATAAGATCTAACAAAATGATATTTTTGGGAGTAGTATTGAGCACCGATATAGGGGAGAATTCAAATAACTTCCAGCCCCCATAAACCATGTAGCCACCATGGGTAGAAAAATGGTCATACTTTTTGAATGATTCCTTTAGTGCTTTTTAGCATAGAGTAGTGGATCCATTAGGCAGTTTAGGTTCTATATCAATGGCAAGGTATAGGACGGCCCTGGCAGTGTAAGGCAAAACACTTTATTATCACACTAGATCTTAACTGATGGTTGTCAGTTAGAGAAACTCCCACAGATTGAAAATGTATATATATATATATATATATATATATATATATATGTTAGTTTAATTGTATTTTACATACATATCAGAGTTATTTGTATCCTTGTATACATTCAGAATTTTCAGCATGATTTTAAACAACTTTTCTTTATATTTCACTTGTGTTTAAATTATTTTGTATTGAAATGAGTTAGTCATGTTGAGTTGAGTTGATCCAGGTAAGTTCTTCATTTTCTTTCAAACACTTTCTAACCTATGTTGTTTAGCATTCCAACTTGCATATTGTACATTCAATGTAATGATGTCAGTTGGCCTGCATTGTCTTATGATGCAGAAGCAGGTAACCAGGATCAGCATCCAGCACCCCGTTGATCCTACTGAGCACTCAGAGTCAGTGGTGAGCCTCATTGCATTCTGGAGGACACATTGATTGATTTTCAGTATTTTCGTTATTAGGTTGTTGTGGGGTCTGTCCCAACATCCATCTCATTTTTAGAGGATTCATACATAGAAAGTCTAGTGTTAGTCTTTTGAGTCTTTTCTGTATAATTCCTTTTGTCAAGACTTGAGTTGCCAACTTTTGACTACGTTTTAATGTTTTAGCTTTATAAATATTCTCAGTTATGATACTCTTTTCAATTAAGTTATGATTTTTGTCTTCCGTTGAGTTCAGTAAGTCATCAGTTGAGTTCAGTAAGTCAGACCAAGGGTTCGCTCAAGACTAGCAATGGTCATTGGGTGTCGGCCACGTACAGGGTTTATGCTCGGGGCGTGACATAGACATTTCTCAATGATAGACTTAAATCCGATTATAATCACCTTCGAGTCAAAGATAGTGACATTTCAAAGACAACATTCATAACTTGGTATAGTCATTATGAATTCGTAGTTATGTATTTTGGACTAATCAACACTCCTATAGCTTTCGTGGATTTGATGAACAGAGTGTTCAAGAATTAGTTGGACTTGTTGGTTATGATCTCTATTGATGATATTCTCATTTATTCTAGGAATGAGGAAGAATATTCGAGTCATTTAAGAATTTTTCTGAAAACTTTCAAGGATCGCCAGTTATTCACCAATTTAGCAAATGCGATTTTTGGTTGCAGTTTCTATTCCTTGAGCATATAATGTCTAGTGAAGGGATTCAAGTGGATTTCCAAAAGATAGACTCAGTGAAACAATGGCCCAAACCTACCTCTCCTCCAAATATCAGAAGTTTCTTAGGTCTAGAGGGTTAATACAAGAGGTTTATGGAAGGATTCTCGTCCATGGCCTCTCAATTGATTAAGTTGACTCAGAAAAAGGTCAATTTTCAATGGTCAGATGATTATGAGGAGAGTTTTGCAGAATTGAAAACTAGGTTGAATAAAGCTTCTATTTTGACTCTACCAGAGGGGTCAAATGGTTATGTTATATATTGTGTGCTTCCAGAATCGGCCTAGGTTGTGTCTTGATGCAGTGATGTAAGTTTATCGCTTATACTTCTAGACATCTTAAGGTGCATAAGAAAAACTATTCGACTCATGACCTCGACCTTGCAGCAATGGTGTTTGCACTTAAGATTTGGAGACATTACTGGTATGGTGTTCACGTAGATGTTTTCACTAACCATAAAATACTTCAGTATGTGTTCAACTAGAAAGAGTTGAATCTTCGTCAGAGGAGATGGCTTCATAGATTATGATATGAATGTGCATTACCATCCTGGTAAGGTCAATGTAGTAGTAGACGCTCTTAGCAGACTATCTATGGGTAGTGTAGTACATATTGAGAACGAAAGAATGGAGCTAGCAAAAGATGTTCACAGACTTGCTCTCTTAAGAGTTTTTCTTATGAGCATATTAAATGGTGGTGTAACAGTTCATAATGGGTAAGAATATTCTTTGGTAGCAGAAATTTAAGAAAAAGAAAGACAGAGGTCCAATATTTCTTCAGCTAAAGGGTGCAATCCACCAGCACAGGGTAGAGATTTTCTCCCAACGAGATATGGTGTGCTTCACTATCATGGTCAACTATGTGTTCCTAAGGTGGTGAGTTGATACTGCATATTCTTTTAAAAGCCCATAACTCCATATATTCTATTCATCCAGGAGCCAACAATATGTACAGTGAACTGCGGGAAGTCTATTGGTTGAATGGTATGAAAACAGATATAGCGGATTTAATGTCTAAGTTCCATAAATACAAGCAAGTCAAGGTAGAACATAAGATACTAGGGGGTAGGACTAAAGAGCTTGACATTCCTACTTGGAAGTGGGAAGTGATCAACATGGACTTTGTCATAGGTTTACCTTGTACTAGCAGGTAGCAAAAGTCCATTTGGGTGATAATTGATATAGTTAATAAGTCACTCTTTTTGGCGGTCAAGACTGCATATTCAACCGAGGAATACGCAAGGCTTTACAATAATGAGATTGTGAGGTTGCATGGGTTCCTTTGACTATCATCTCAAATAGAGGTCCTCACTTTACCTCTTATTCTTGGAAGTCATTTAAGAAAGGTCTTGGTACCCATATTAATCATAGCACAACATTTCATCCGCAGACGGATGAGCAGGAAAAGCATACCATTCAGACCTTAGAAAACATGTTGAGGACTTGTGTAATCACCTTCAAGGGAAGTTGGGATGATCACCTTCCTATTATAGAGTTTGCCTATAATAATAGATATCATTATAGTGTTCATATGGCCCCTTATGAGGCATTGTATGGGCGTAGATGTAGATATCCTATTGGTGGTTTGAAATAGGTGAAGCAGCCTTGATAGGACCAGATTTAGTTCATAAAGCTATGGCGAAAGTGCAGCACATTATATACAGACTTAAGATAGCTTAGATTCACCAGAAATCTTATGCAAATGTAATAAGAACTAGAGTTCCAAGTAGAGGATTGGGTTTTATAAAAGTGTCACCTATGAGAGGTGATGAGATTTTGAAAGAAAGGGAAGCTTAGTCGTAGATATGTAGGTCCTTACAATATTTTGAAAAGGATTGGTAAAATGGCTTATGAGTTACAGTTGCCAACAAAATTAGCGGCAGTGCATTCGATTTTCCACGTTTCACTATTGAAGGAGTGTGTGGGTGATCCAAAATTTATTCTACCTTTACAAAGTGTGGATATGAAGGTTAATATCACTTATGAAGAGGTACTAGTTGAAATCCATGATCGTTAGGTTTTAAGATTGACAAAAAAATAGTCACTTCAATCAAAATTTTGTGGAGGAGTCAATCTGTACAGGGAGCTACTCGAGATGCAGAAGAAGCCATGAAGGTCAAGTATTCTCACCTATTTCCTTTCGATTCAAATCCATCTTGAGGTAATAGCCCCTCTACATGTTTTCAATCATTCATGCGTAAATTCAGTCTTAGTATCATGTTTATTCATTTTCTACTTGGATTTTCAGCGTATTTGCATGTTTTGGAAGTCAGTTCAGTCAGAAATTCAGTGTTCATTGTTAAGTGATATAGTTTACAACTCTTTTCCTCCATTACAACTAGTTTAGTCTTCATTTGAGAATGAATGTTTCAGGGGAGATATTGTAACACTTCGAAAACTAGACCTATAAAAAATTTCAGAAATTACCTAAAGCAGTGAACCATAGCAGGGTTCACAGACCGTGAAAGGGTCCACGGTGCGTTGACCTGCCTGTGGTCCTCATTTGGACTCACCAGAACCAACCGTCAAACCATGAGACCCTTCACATGTCGTGGTCTTGATGATGGACTGTAAAGTCGTCCCTGAATTATAGGCAGTACCCCTCTATTCTAGCCCTCAAACACCCCTCAACCAAGTAAGGACCACGAGGACCTTCATGGTCAGTGGTCCTCATAATGGGTTGTGGGGGCATCTGCGAAAGCTTAAACACTAGACACCTAGAATGAGACTCTAGACCCCACGCCCAAGTGAAGACCAGTGGGACCTTCACAGTCTATGGTCCTTCACACGGTCCATAGGGTGGTCCGTGAATATAGGCTATCAAACCACCAAACCAAGTGAGGACCACGGGGACCTTCACGGTCCGTGGTCCTTTACACTGTCTGTGGTGGTGCCCGTGAAGAAGGCCCCTAGAACTCAGACCTCCAAACCTAGTTAATACCACGACCAACTTCACGGTCCGTGGTCCCTTTCACAGTCCGTGAAGGTGGTCGTGGTCAGCCCGTCAGTATTTTAAGTAGTGGTATTTCGGTGTTTTCCTTTTCCGTTGGAATTCTAAGCCTCATCATTTTATCCCTAAATTTTGTGGTTTTAGTATGTTTAATCCTAGACACATAACTAGAACTTACCTAAGTTAAATCATAAATGAAAACTTATAAAATTAGAAGTGAAAGAGGAGAAAGAGTCGACTACCCCTAGCTCCAAGAATGCAATATGTTTTCATCAGTTTCAACCCCAAAATTTGAATATTACTCCGTGGAATTCATCACTAGGCATACAGGATCTCACTAGTTGTTTCCTTTCACCCATTAGGTCCCTAGATTTCAGTCATATTCTTGATTTCCTTTTCATGATTTAACCTAGGATTTCTAGAACTTAACTAGATTTTCATGAACTAATTATTTACATGTTCCAAATTAGATTATTACGTTATTACTTCATTTCTTCCATGAATTATACAACCCTAGCTGTGTATTTCTTTAGTTCATGAATGACACATGCTAGTTCAAATATGTCAGTTATTTTAGATATACAAGCACAGTTTTGAATGTGTCTTTCTCAGTATAGTATTGCACATTCTCAGTTTGCATGTCAGTTTGAGCTATCCAATATAATACAGAAACTCAATCATAATATGTTAATAACGTAATTTATTGGAGTAGTTTAATATCGAGTTGGACTAGGGTTGGGCGTACTCATATAGTCCTAGAACTATGTGCCACGTAGGTTGTAAGTCCCCTCCGTGGGCATTATTTTAGAGATCATGCCAGAATGCCTCTATACCTTTGGCCTGGTATATTGGGTCATCGTAAATATCAGACTGTACAAGTAGATCATGTGGTTTTATTATCGGTATTAGTAGCTTCTACAGTTCCGTCAAGCTTCATTGCATTGATCCTGTTGTAGTATTCAGTCTTAGTATGTGTTGGTCGTTGCATTCAAATTAGTCATGTTCAGTTTATGCTCTTACTTTAGTGCTTGTTTGAGTTATATGTCTATTTTAGCTTTATTCTATCACTCATGCTAAGTACCCTTTAAGTACTGACGCATATATTGCGCTACATCTTCTCGTAATGTAGGTTTAGGTGCCCAGAAGTTAGATCACGTACATCAATAGTGAGTCCTCATTCTTTGAGGACTAGTGACATGTTTATCTTTATCCTTTTTAGTCCTTAGTTTTAATCTTTGTAGATCTAATTGGGGCATGTCTTAATATTTCTAGTTAGTTTGGAGGCTTATTTCAGACATAGTTAGATTCAAATTAGTAGTTGAGTTTGATATTTCTCTTGTATTAAACCCTCTGTTTTTATATATATTCAGACAATATATGGGTATACCCTATCACTTTCATTTTCATGATATTTGAAGTTTCTGTATCATTTTTATTATCTTTAATAGCTTATGTCATGCCAGCAGGGTTATCTTGGGGTCACTTGTGATCCTAGGTCTTGTGTTTGCGTCTCGGGGGTAGCTCGGGGCGTGACACTTTTAAACAAAGATGTTCATGCATGGAACAAGTATTTTCAACTTAATAATAGTTATTACATCATAAATGGAAAATTAAATGGAGCTAAACCAAACTTCATGTCTGTGCATAAGAACCTCAAACTAGCATTTATGAACAACATAGAGATCGTTGAAGACAAAAGCCAATTTAAGACTGAATTATTTCATTTGATGAAGCTGAAAAAATCATTACTTTTTTGGTAAATTTCACTAAATATTTGTCGTATATTCCATACACAAAGAAAATATGTATTTTGTAACACATTGTTTTGTTTATATGGGGTGTGTATTTTACTCACAGTAAAAGCACTAACGGGAGAAGGACGAAGCATTAGACGCAAAGTAATCGTTACTAACGAATGGTAACATATACTTTCTATGCATCCTACATATAAATATTTCACGTTAATTAACATGACTATATGGGGAGATTTCGATAAATCAAAGGTCAAATGTTACAGAGCCTTGAAAGTGACAAACCAGTGCTTGCCTTTTGTGATGTAAAATCATCCATTTACCAAAGTATAAATCTCCTCAGTTGATATATTTGACTAAAGTAATTCAAACTACATAAAAGTATCATTGAATTAATTAATCCAGCAAAAATAGAGGATTTTGTCCTTACCACGACTCCTGTTAGTAATTTGCTAATAAATCCATAATTTGAAAAAGCGAACATTCTCCAAGAATGGTAAGTAACTTATTCAGAGGATACCCACATGGTACGTCATTAATGTTTTTATTCATTACTTAAAAATTTCATGAATGACAACGTGAAGGAGCAAAATATTGACTTAAGTCTAATGTCAAGCAGACTAATGCAAACAACCCGCCAAGTGAAAATTACTAATATTTTAAATGGCTCACTTGTCATTGTGAAGGAACTTTCCTATACAACACCCATCATGTACTCAAATTATACATTTCAAATTTAATTAAGTGATTTACCTAATTTACATATAGGACATGTATTACAAGTTTGATACTGCGGTTTTCGGCATTGACAATAACACTGACTCGTGGTATCATGCTTGCAAGAAATGCAACAGGCGAGTTTCTGTTATAAAAAATAGTGTAACTTGTACCTATTGTAGGACTGAAGATATTGATCATGAGGAGAGGTAAACTAATAAAATGACTAACAACAAATATTTCTTAGTCTACCGGATACATGAAAATTTAATGAATAACTACTGAAATGAGTTTACTATATCACTATCAAATAAATAACATCATAATGATTAAATCTTCCAATTCATTTTATATATCGGTTAAAGATTGGTGTCACTGATGTGGATCAATACTAAGGATTACATTGTTTAATGCAGCAAAATATTATTTTAGTTGTGACGTAAAAGACTATGTTCTCTGTACTTCTAAAAAATGTAAATCAATTATTCTCTAACATTAGCCTATATAAGTAATGTTAACCTATTTTAACTGAAATACTAATATATACCATTTCTTATTCCACAAAAAAAAGAATAAGAATACTATCTATCACAAGTTTGTATTGAGTAAGGGGAAAGAATTTAGTATCTCTGTGAAGATTGATCGTAACTTTTCAAATGTTGAGACAAACATAAATGTGATAGCTATAGAGATACATGAGGTTCCAAAAAAAATGCAGCAGATCCAACCAAGGTTAAAACCTCGATTAAAAAACAAAGAATCAAGAGGATAAAGAAACTAAATGATAATGAAAAATGAAAGAGAAAGCTATAGAGATATCTCGTGTTGAAAAAGATATTGCATCAGTTGAAACTGGCATTTAAAGCCCACAAAAAACGAATAGATGCAAGAGGACCAAGAAAATTAAGGAAGCCACTCCAGATGAAAATCCATAGAAAGTAAGGATACATGAGGTTTAAAAGCATAATGTACCAAATGAAAGTGACGACGAAACCCCACTAATTCAACTACAAAGAAAAAGGACCACGAAGGTTAGAGGAAAAAACCGCATGCCATATCCAATGGAAAAGAAGATCAAAGAGGAAAAAAGTAATAAATAGTTGATTTTAAATTTTGTTATGTGTAACTAACAATGTTTATTATCTCCCTAATAATAATATTTAAAAGCTACTTTCCTTTTTTTCACCGAGCAACTTCACCTAACATCGCTTTTATTTGTAACTTACATTCTCCTACATCAATGAATTTGGTTAACTGTTTCACTGAACATTCAATGTATGTAAATTATTACTTCAAAAAAATCAACAACAATATTCTACAGCAATCTAAACCCTCATATAAATAAAAAGGTATGCATGTATCCTACCCTATATGTATTTCATTACTATATATAAAAAAATGAACAATTCAAAATAATAGTTGTCTATTTCCTATATATGCCAAATTAATGACTTCAAATGGCTAAATGATTCCGCTATGTTAAAGATCACTCCAAAATTACATATGTTGGATCAGACAAGACAAGATAAGCGTCACACCAACAATTTGAAATTTGTCACCATCAAATCAATAATGACACACAACCAACATCAAGGTAAATCTAATATGTTAAGTAGTTATCATAGTTCAAAATTAAATATAACCTTTCTATTCAATTTATGTCACAAGTGATAAAGGTAACTCCATTTCTTCTAAACGTAATGTTGATCAGCAATCTAAAACAACAATAGATCAAACACACTATACATATCGGATCTCAAAAAGCACCCCAACAAAAACCATTGTTCAACAATGTGTGACTTCTCTATCTCTAAGACACACTACTCAAATAACTTATAATTACATTTTATTTTCACAATGTTTTTAAAATAACTTTTCATGTGTATACTAAATATAGTACTCACTCTATCTTATTGTAATAACCAATGCAAACAAATGCCTTGTCATGTCAAATCGAAATGGTGATAATGGAAAAAACACTCTTTCTACACCTAAAAGTGATCAGCATGACATCCACACAAAGATGATTTGAGCAACACATGTAAGAACTTACATAATCATGTAAAATTCTACATACATGAGTATTCCGTACAACATGAACATATTTGCATGCATAAATATATAGGTATTACATGCTTTGTCTAAATGTAACAAAAATTGTTCCTCTTATAGAGAAAAGTCAATTGTGAAGCGCATTACGAAAAGTGGATAAATATATATTAGTAACCCAAACAATAGCATATCTAGAAGATGAACATCCACGTTTGAAAAAATAACCTAAAATTAATTGGCTATTCAGAGCACTATCTGAAGAGTCTGAAGCAGGAGGTCCATTGGAAAAACCCTATTCATATCTTACATAACATCAACATTCAATACCTTTATGAAATTATATTCTTAACATATATCTCTAGTCATATTTATATATGTAGGAACTGTTGCTTACAACTTATGTTTATCATATCTGCACATGGTAAAAACCATCGCAGAATGCATTTATTGTGCTGCGAAAAGTTTGGAACATGAACCTCCAACATTCTGTCGTGGAAGCAGATATGTCAAATTGGCAACCACTGAAGATCCAATAGAACTATACAAAATATTTGTGGCATCTACTCCACGCCGTAGAGTTTCACAAAAATATTTGTGAATATGATTGCATCTTTGTTTTACATATTTTGGTGTTAACCTGGATAAGTACTAGCATCTGCAAGAAAAGGTGTGTAAACATTCAAGGCACAAAGTCAAATTTATCACGATCTACCATCATTGATACCGTATGATAACAATCCCTGTTACTTTCAACTATGCTACTTTGATACAGACAACGAGTTGACCAATAGGATGTCAAAGGTTAATGAATGAATTGTTTCAGACCAAATTGCAAAAAAAGATCAAACAGGTAATGACGGGAAACCCATATGCACAAATATTTTGCCAATTAAAAGATCAATTAAGTTTCCACAATTTCCATCTTCATATTCCTGCAAATGTCTCTTTGGATCAACGAGTGTACAACACACCCTTGTAAATTAAGTAGCAGCAATTTGGATCAATGGAAACAATTCGAATATACCTTTGACCGATAAATAATCGTTCATGAGCATTAGGGGTACAAACATAGAGTAAAAAATTATTACTCTTCTTATGACCCTCTTCAAAATCCTTTGCTATTCCCAAGAGGTGAAGGTGTATGGCATCAAGGAATAAGAAAATAAAGCAAAAGACAACCTCACAAAAGAAGTGGTAACTCCCCAACTCTAACCAATGATATTCCAACATTTATATCAGTTGATGCAATATTAGCCAACAAGAATCAAGGTAAAATATATCACCTTCTACTCTCTTAATAGTATATATTCAGTCACGTTCTTCACAAGTTAGCTATTGATAAAACACATACATGATGTATGATAATTATGACAACTCATAAAATCTTTTTTACCAAAAAATGGTTGGTAAGGACAACGTATTAGGATTAAGAGTTGTGTCATGACAAATAAGATTAACTAAAATTTAAGAAAATACCACCAAACATTGATTACATCACCACCTGATCTTTACAGTTTTACTACACCCTAATTTATGAGAATACTATCATCTTACATTACTTCTATTTCTAGCTATATGATATATTACGCTTACCACATTTTAAAAAACCCCAAAAATTACACATTTTCAGATCCACTACACCCTAATTTATGTGAATACTATCATCTTACATTACTTCCATTTCTAGCTATATGATATGTTACACTTACCACAATTTTAAAAAAACCAAAAATGACGCATTTTCAGATCCATTTTAAAAAGGCTACCATAATACTTTCCCTCCTGTTAAATATTATGTACACTATTTTCATGTATCAAAATACTACTACCAACAACATATCAAATACAATTATCATAAAATACAGTTTTCTATTATACCAAATGGTAACTAATATAAAATAAATATAATATTAATATGATTTCTAACTCTTTCAGATGTCCGCACGAGACAAACGGTAATGTTTCTTGCTGACAGTACTATTGTTAAAAGCTAGAACTACGAGAAACAGAGAGGTGAGTATTGTTACCATGTGGAAGATCACTACAATAATTTGTGGTTGACATGTACATAGAATTGGAAACAACAAGGCTAGATATTTCAGAAAGGAACAATCAAATTTTAAAGAGTGGTTTATCAAGGTATCGTTGATAGTGTCAGCGCGGGAGAATATTGGAGAGATAGAATTGGGCAAAGAATACTAATTCCATCATCTTTTATTGGGTCCACGAGATATGAAAAACGATATATAGATGCATTGGTTTTGGTACAACATTTTGGAAGGTAGATCTGTTTATAACAATGACGGGTAATGGTGGCTAATTTGAAATCAAACAAGAACTGCTCCCCGGACAGACTCCTCAAGATAAACCTAACTTGGTGACAAGAGTATTTAAAGCTAAATTGCAGGATCTAAAAGACCAATATTGTAAGAAATAAAAATTTGGAATTGTTGTTTCTCATGTATTCATTGTAAAAATCAAAAAATGGGGACTATCACACATAAACCTCCTTCTCATCTTAAAAGAAAGGCACGTGATGAAATCAGGAGACCAGTATGATAGGTTTATCTTAGTAGAGATTCCAGATAAATATGAGTATCATATCTTGCATAAACTAGTGCTCAAGCATATGACGTATGGTCCATGTAGAAAAAAACATCCAACAAACACATGCATGCAAAATGAACAGCGTAAATATCATTATTCTTGGTCATACAACAACAAATCAATTCAAGCGAAGGATGGATATCCAATTTATAAAAGAAGAATGGGTGGAAGAATAGACATTGTCTGTAGAATTAATATGACAAATCAATGGCTAATACCTTATAACCCTTATCGACTTACAAGATACAATTCTCACATTTATGTTGAGGTCTGATCAGAAGTCAAAGCAATAAAGTATCTATACAAGTTATATTAAGGTCATGATCGATGTGTTGTCTATGTTTAGTTTGATGATAACGAAAATGTTATTGATGAAATACAAACATTCCAAAATGGGGGTAGGTCTCACCGCTTGAAGCACTGTGGATAATATATGAATACAATTTGACTGAAATACAACCTGTAGTCATCAACCTTCAACTACATCTTCCAGGAAAACTTCAAGTACACATATTAATGCATAATAATATGCACTTTCTTTTAAGAATAATTATAATAGTCAAAATACAAATACTAATTCTAAATGATCTCACAGTGTTTTATTGGGAAAACCAAAATTTACAAAATGTCATCGCCTGAGATGGTGTCAAGCAGATAATGTTTATCGAGTATTTTAGAATGTGATCAATTGACACTGAAGCACAAGCAAAAATTTATAAAGAATTCCAAGGTTAAGACATGGACAAAAAGAAAAACAAGATCTGTAATTGGTTGCATTGCAATTTGTAAGCTATATATAGTAAACTATAACTTCATACACATCGATAATTGTTAAGTTTATTAATTAGTAGATATTGGTTAAATTGTACATTGAATCCTCAAGAAGAGGAAAATTATTATGAGCGGTTATTACTAAACCATATAAGAGGACTATTTTCATTCAATGACTTATGTAAAATCTCGCAACTAAGATGAAACTAGAAGAACGTTTAGAAATTGGAAATAGTTATATTTTGAAAGAATTTTAAAAATCTAGAAATTTGGTAAGTGTGTTAAAGTGAGTTTTTGTACACCTTCAAATGGTCATAACTCCTATGTCAAGATGTGCTAGGTGTAGTTTCAGATATAGTTGGAAATATCTGGCATGATCTTTCCAACGCCGCCAAGTTTGCGTAATTCCTTGTTCAGATGAATGAGTTATGCCCTTTGGAAGTTGGGCTATTGGATAAATGAAATGTTAATTTGGTATTTTCCTTACACAACTAATTAACTCAATTTTTAGTAAATTAGTTGGTGTCAAAGCTAAGTTAGTCCAGTTTACGTTTTTGAAAAATAGAGTTAGGTTTTTTGGAGAAAGAACACAAGAGAATTGAGAAGAGGAAAAGCAAGATTCTCCAAAAGCCATCGATTTTGGTTGTGGATTCGCCAACAAATTGATCCTACAAGGTATGTGAGTCTCTCATAGTTTTGGGTTCATTCAACTACGCGTCAAACATGTTTAGTTCAGCAAAATTCGTCAGAGTTTTGAAAGTTGATGTTCTTCACATAAATTCTTGAATTCAAATGTTGTTCTTGAATGTGGTTGAATTGAGGAGTTTTTGAGATTGTTACGTTGAGTTTTATAACTTTTTTTTAGTTAAATTCTTTCATAAACATGCTAGGTATCGGAATCTAAAATGAATTTGAAAATAATAGTCGAGTTTAGGCGAATTGGGGCTGCAAAATGAAGAGGAAAAAGTCGAACAAGAAACAGGTACTAGGTTCGTGTCGGGGAATAGTCCTTCAATGAACCAAAATTTCCTTCGCGTCGAGAATAGGTCGCGAACTCCTCTTTCTTAAAAATTAATTTTGCAAATAATTATTTATTACATTTCCGCGTCGCGGATTTGTTCCAAGACATTGAATTTGTAACTTTTCTCAGGTTTAGCTATTATAAATCATTCCTAAACATCATGAGGTCTTTCCAAACATAAATCATAATCCTTGAATGCATAATTCAATTCAAGGATCAATTAGGAGTCAAGTGAAGAACAATTAAGATCAAAGTCAGAGCTAATTCAAGGTAAATTCATCAAAGTTCTCTAAGGTCTTTTACAAATGTTCTAACTTTGTTTTAAGACTTAAAGTTCAAAGTTGAGTAATGATTAAAGATATATTTTGAAGTTCATTTATTCAAAGAAGTATATGGGGACTATATATTCCCAAAGAGATTTAAATTGTTTTCACATATAAATCAGAACGGAAATTGAGATTTCCAAAGAGCCTTTGGTCTAGCTTTCAGAAAAGAGTAATAGATTTATAAATGATGTAAGAAGGGAAATTGAGATTTCCAAGATAGCCTTTGAAATAAGTTTTTCAGAGCTAATCTCAAATCACAAAAGAAGTATGTTTTTAAAACAGAAGAGCTAGTATATTTTTGGGATTAGTATTTAGCACCGAATTAGGGATGAGCCTGAGTTTAAATAACTCACGTCTCCTTAAAACCATGTAGCCACCATGGGTAGAAAAGTGTCATACTTTTTAGATGAATTCTTTTTGCATAAACTAGTGGATCCATAGGCAGTTCGGGTCCTATACCTTGGCCGGCTATAGAATGTGCTGAAAGCGTGAGGAAGATCGATGTATCATCACTATAGCTCTTATGTAATGGTTGTCGGTTAGAGAAATTCCCACATCAGTACTTTGTATTTTATATACATCTGTTTATTTGTATTTTTACATAAATTTCATAGTTATTTGTATCTCTGAATACAGACGTAGTTGACATCATGTTTGAAACAACTTTTCTTTATATTGCACTTGCTTTTAAATTGCTTTCATTTGAAATGAGTCCAGTTTTGTTGAGTTAGGTAAGTTTTCAGATTTATTTTCAAGCCTATTTTGAATTTGCATTCCAACTCTCATTCTCGTACATTCAATATATTGATGCCAATTTGTGTGCATCATATTATGATGCAGATGTAGGTAACTAGGATCGACATTTGGTGCATCATTGATCCAGTGAGCAGTTCACAATTTGTTGTTGAGCCTACTTGCATTCTGGAGGATCCATTTCATTGCTTTCAAGTTTAGTTCATTAGGATGTTGTATTATCTGTCCCAACATCCATCTCAATTGTTTTAGACGTTTCATAGACAATCATATGTTAGTCCGTTGAGCCTTTTTATTATCATTTCTTATTGTTAAGAATTGGGTTGCCACTTTTGTCCAAGTTTAATGTTTAGTATTTTTAACATTCTTAGTTAATATATTTTTTAGTTCAATTAAGTTCATTGATTAATATAGATATTAATATTGTCTTCCGATGAGTAAGTAATCCAAGCCAAAGGTTCGCTTGGGCCCAACAATGGTCTTCGACTACTGGCCCAGTCCAGGGTGTAGGCTCGGGGTGTCATTGACTTGGTATCAGAGCATAGAGTTCAAAAGTCCTAAGGAGTCTGTGAAGCTATGTTTGTAGAGTTCTAGTTATCGGTGGAAGCACATCACATCTATAATTAAGAGGCTGCAACATTTGGGAATTTCTTCACTTCTTTTATACTCATTTCGTGTGTTAGTATTCAACCTCTAAAAAGTTTCTCTATAATCCGTGTTTGTGCATGTTTTAGATAATCATACCTCCATGAAGAGCAATTAGGGGTCGTCCAACTAAAAGGAATGTTGAGGAACAAGAGTTACCAATGCACCTAAAGTGTAACCGCACGGAGATATTACTAATGTTAACTTCAGAGAGGAAATTAGGGTGATGAGTCAAGTTGTGACTATCCAGGTTGATAGTTTAAGTGCAGCAGGTTGAGGAAGAGAAGATGAGGAACAGGGAAGAGTTCAGAAGTAAGAAATCGAAGACGGGGAATGAGTATGGTCAGCAGAAGGGTAGTGTGAATAGTTCATCCTTTCAGAATCAAAAAGGACCTGCTGCATCATCTTCTAATGCACCTGCACCCTAAAACAGAGGCAAGTATAATGGCCAGAATTAGCAAAACTTCAAACCTAAACCAATACAATCCCAAGGTAGTGTAGCATAAGGAGGTAACTGTGCTTTTGTATGTGCTAAGTGTGGTAGAACTCACCCGGGTAAATGTTGTGATAGTCATACAAGTTGCTTCAGGTGTGGGCACGAGGGTCACTTCATGAAAGAGTTCCCTAAGAACATGAAGGGAAGTGGAAATCTAGACAATAGAGCCCAATCTTCATCAGTTGTTCCACCATATAGGCATGCACCTAGAGGATCTACTTCTGGTAGTGGCGGAGGAGCGAACTGCCTTTATACAATCACTAGTCGTCACGAGCTTGAAAACTCTCCAGATGTTGTCACTAGTATGATCAAAGTCTTTGTTTTTTAAGTTTATGCCTTGCTAGACCCAGAAGCAAGTTTATTTTTTGTAACCCCTTAAGTTTCTATGAATTTTGATATTATTCCTAAGCAACTTAGTGAACCATTTAGTGTGTTTACACCTATTCTAGCAGAGAGAAACTATGGTTATTGTCCTATTTTTTTCAATCGCAAGAGTATCATGGTCGATTTAATAGAATTAGACATTGTATACTTTTATGTCATTCTTGGTATGGACTGGCTTCATGCATGTTATAGCTTAGTTGATTGTAGAACTCGAGTAGTCAAGTTTTAATTTCCAAATGATCCAGTCTTAGATTGGAAAAGCAATTCAGCAGTGCCTAGGGTTGTTTCATTTTGTACCTTCAGTCAATGAAGTTTATTTCTAACGGTTGTGTCTATCTCTTGATTTGAGTTACTAACTTAAGTGTTGAGGTACCTCATATTCATTTAGTTCTAGTAGTAAAGGAGTTTCGAGATGTCTTTCCAGATGATCTTCCCGGAGTCCCAAATGAGAGAGATAGACTTTGGCATAAATCTTCTTCCATATACACATCGTATATTTATTCCGCCATGCAAAATGGCACCATAAGAGTTGAAATATCTTAAAGAGCAATTAAAATATCTTTTAAAAAAGAGCTTCATTCGACGAAGTGTCTCTCTTTGAGGCGGTCCGGCCTTGTTCGAGAGAAAGAAAGATGGTTCCCTTAAGAAGTTTATAGATTACCTTCAGTTGAAAAAGGTTATTATCAAGAACAGGTACACTCTTTCCAAGGATAGATGATTTATTCGATCAACTCAGGGTGCCACCTATTATTATAAGATAGATTTGCTACCATCAGTTAAGAGTAACGGAATGTGATATTCCAAAGACAACTTTCAGAACCCGATATGGTCATTATGAGTTTTTGGTCATGTCCTTTAGTTTGACCAATGCGCCTGCAACATTCATGAACCTTATGAATAGAGTATTCAAACCTTATTTAGATATGTTTGTTATCGTCTTCATTGATGACATCTAATGTATTCAAGGCATGAAGAAGATAATGTCAGTCATCTCAGAATAGTTCTTCAGACTTTGATGGATAGAGAGTTGTATGCTAAATTCTCTACGTGTGAGTTTTGGCTTGAGTGTGTGGCAATCCTGGGACACAATAGTTTCCGATGATGGGATTAAAGTTGATACTGAGAAAATTAAGGCAATGTAAAATTCTCCTAGACACACATCTCCAACTAATATTAGGAGCTTTTTGGGTTTGACTGGCTATTAGAGAGGTTCTCATTTATTTCATCCCCTTTGACGAAATTGACTTAGAAAACAGTAAAGTTCCAATAGTTTGAAGCTTGTGAGAGAAGCTTTCAGGAATTAAAGAAGAGGTTGACTACTACCCTAGTTTTGACCTAACTAGAAGGTACTTAAGGTTTTGTGGTGTATTATGATGTATCTAGAGTTGGTTTGGTTTTTTTTTTTAATGCAGAATGGCAAAGTTATAGCTTATGCCTCCAGACATTTAAAGTTCATAAGAAGAACTACCCAACCCATGACTTAGAGTTGGCAGTTGTAGTATTCGCTTTGAAGATGTGACATCAATACTTGTATGGTGTGTATGTTAATAGTACTGATCACAAGAGCCTTCAATATGTATTCCAACAAAAAGAGCTTAACCTCAGATAGAGAAGGTGGTTAGAGTTGCAAGGATTATGACATGAGTATTCTTTACCACCCAGGTAAGGCTAATGTTGTTTCTAATTCCTTAATCATATTGTCCATGGGTAGCACTGCCCATGTCGAGGATGAAAAGAGAATTAGCAACATATATGCATAGACTTGAACACTTGGGGGTCAAACTTATAAATTCCACAGAAGGAGGAATAGTGGTGACAAATGGGGATAAGTCATCATTAGTGTCAGAAGTGAAAGAAAAGCAAGACCAAGACCCTATTTTACGTGAGTTGAAGGAAAATGTTCATAAGCAAAAAATATTAGCTGTTGAACAAGTGGGAGATGGTGTATTGAGATATCAAGGTAGGTTGTCTATACCGATGGTGGATGGACTCCAATAAAGGATCATGGAGGAAGCTCATAGCTCTAGATACTCCATTCATCCGGGTTCCACAATAAGTATCGTGATTTGAGAGAAATATATTGGTGAAATAGTATGAAGATTGACATTGCTGAATTTGTTGCAAGTGCCCGAATTGCAAACAAGTTAAAGTAGATCAATAAAGGTCCGATGGTTGTGTGCAGAATATAGAACTTTTAGAATGAAAGTGGGAGATGATACATATGGATTTCATCACAGGTTTACCTAGGTATCACAGGCAGCATGGTTCTATTCAGGTGATTGTTGACAGAATGACGAAGTCAGCCAATTTTATATCGGTAAAGACTACGCATTCAGTAGAAGATTATGCCAAGTTATATATTCAGGAGGTGGTAGGACTTCATAGAGTGATAGTTTCCATTATTTTAGACAGAAGTGCACAATGTACTACACGGTTCTGGAAATTTATTCCGAAAGACTTGGGTTCAAATGTGAACTAAATACTGTCTTTCATCATCAGACTGATGGGCAAGCAGAGCCCACTATTCAGACATTAGAAGATATGTTGAGGCCTTGTGTGATTGATTTCAAAGGAAATTGGGATGATCACCTACCTCTCATTGAGTTTGCCTACAACAATAGTTATCACTCTAGCATCCAAATGACTCCTTATGAAGCTCTTTATGGGACATGATGCAGATCGCCTATTAGATGGTTTGAAGTTAGTGAAGCAGGGTTGACAGGACCAGATTTAGTTTACCAAACTATGGAGAAGGTGAAGGTAATTTAATAGAGGTCAAAAATGGCACAGATTCGTCAAAAATCCTACACTAATGTTAGGAGAAGGGTGTTAGAGTTTGAAGCAGATAATTGTGTATGTCTGAAATTTTCACCCATGAAGGGTGTTATGAAGTTTTTTTAAGAATGAGAAACTTAGTCCCCGGTATATTGGACCTTATCACATAGCCAAGAGGATTGAAAATGTAGGTTATGAGTTGGAGCTATCACAGGAATCAGCAATGGTTCATCCGGTATTTCACATCACCGTGTTGAAGAAGTTCATGGGCGATCCTTCATTGATCATACCAACTGAAAATATTGGGATCAAGGATAGCTTATCTTACGGGGAGATTCCTGTTTAGATTCTAGATCATAAAGTTTGTAAGCTGAGAACCAAAGAGGTTGCATCAGTCAAAGTTCTTTGGAGGAACCAGTTTGTAAAGAATCTACTTGGGAAGCTGAAGAGGAAATGAAGAAGAGATATCCACATCTCATTGAACATCTCTTTGAATTCGGAGAAAATACAGACGAAGGTACTAATTCTCTTCATAGTACTATCCAATTATGATGTAAGTATGTAGTGTTTGAACTTGATGTTATCACCCTTAGCCTAGTAAGAGAAATCTCATTCAAGGACGAATGTTCCCAAGGGGGAGATATTGTAACATCTCGCAACTAAAAGAAACTAGAAAGAACTTAGAAATTGAAAATAGTTGTTTTTGGAAAGAATTGAAAAATGTGGAAATTTGGTAAGTGTGTTAAAAGTAAGTTTTTGGTAAACTTCAAACGGTCATAACTCCTAGCTCAAGATGAGTTATATGTAGTTCCAGATATGGTTGGAATGATCTTTCAAACGTCATTGAGTTTGCGCAATTCCAAGTTTGGATGAATGAGTTGCCTTTTGGAAGTTGGGTTGTTGGGTTAAGGAAATGTCCAATCCAGAAATTTGAAAGGTAACTTGGTCTTTTCCTTATCCAATTAAATTAATCCGTTTTTAGTAAATTGATTGGGGTTAAAGTTGAGTTAGTTCAATTACGCTTTTGAAACATAGATTTAGGGTTTTTGTAGAAAGAACACAAGAGAAAGGAGAAGAGGAAAAGCAAGATTTGCCAAGAACGATCAATTTTGTAGTGGATTCGCCAAGGAATTAATCCTACAAGGTATGTGAGTCTCTCGTAGCATTGGGTTCATTCACCCATGCACCAAACATGTTTAGTTCAAAACAATTTGTCCCTAAAGAGTTTTGAAAGTTGATGTTCTTGACACAAATTCTTGAATTTGAGTGTTTTTCTTGAATTGGATTAAGTTGAGGAGTTTCTGAGATCGTTACGTTGAGTTTTAGAGTTGCTTTGTGTTAAGTTCTTTAGTACACATGTTGGGTATCATAACGTAAAATGAATTTGGGAATAATAGTCAAGTTTATGGGAATTGGGTTGGAAAACGAAGAGGAAAAAGTTGGATAAGGAATAGGTACCAAGTCCGAGTCGCGGACCTATTTCTTCAGTGACAAAACTTTACTACGCGTTACACAGTTGTTCTAAGATGGTGATTTCATAAATTTCCTCAGGTTTAGATATTCTAAATAATTCATAAACATCATGAGGTCTTTCCAAAAACAAATCATAATCCTTGAATCCATAATTTAATTTAAGGATCAATTAAGAGTCAAGTCAAGAACAGTTAAGATCAAACTCAGAATTAAGTCAAGTTAAGTTCATCAAAGTTCTCAAAGGTCTTTTACAAATATTTTTAACTTTTTTAAGACATAAAGTTCAAAGTTGATTAAAGATTAAAGAGTAGAGTTTGAAGTTCAATTATTCAATGAAGTATATGGGGACTAAGTATTCCTAAAGAGATTTAAACTATTTTCACATTTAAAGAAGAACGAAAGCTGGATTTCCAAAGAGTCTTCGGGCTAGTTTTCAGAAAAGTGTAATAGCTTTCTAAATGTAGCAAGAAGGGAAATTGAGATTTCCAAGATAGACTTTGAGCTAAGTTTTTGAGAAGTAATCTCAAATCACAAAAGAAGTATGTTTTTAAAATAAAAGAGCTAGTATATTCGTAGGAGTAGTATTGAGCACTAAATTGGGGATGATCCTGAGTTCAGATAGATCACGTCTCCATAAAACCATGTAGCCACCATGGTTAGAAAAGGATCATACTTTTTAAATGAGTTCTTTTCGCATAAACTAGTGGATTCATTAGGATGTTTAGGTCATTTACCTTTGGCCGGGTATAGGACGCGCTGACAACGTGAGGTAGATCATTATATCATCATTATAGCTCTTATGTGATGGTTGTCGATTAGAGAAACTCACACAACATTACTTTGTATTTTATATACATCCATTTATTTGTATTTGTATATACATCTCATAGTTATTTTTATATTTGCATACATAAAGAGTTGACATCATGTTTTAAACAACTTTTCTTGATATTGCACTTACTTTTGAATTGTTTTATATTGAAGTAAGTTCAGTTATGTTAAGTTAAGTAGTCAGGTATGTTCTTCAGATTCCTATTCAAGTCTATGTTATGTTAGCATTCTAACTCGCATACTCATACATTTAATATACTCATTCTAGTTGGCCTGTATTGTATTAAGATGCAGACGTAGGTAACTAGCATTGGCATTTGGCGTATCGTTGATCCAGTGAGCGATTCAGAGTGTGTTGGTGAGCCTCCTTGTATTTTGGAGGATCCATTTCATTGCTTTCTAGTTTAGTTCATTAGGATGTGTGGGGTTCGTCCAAATATCCATCTCAGTTGTTTTAGAGGCTTCATAGACTGTCACATGTTAGTTTGTTGAGTCTTTTCATTATCATTTCTTATTTTTAAGACTTGGTTGACACTTTTGGCCAAGTCGAATGTTAAGTCTTTAAAACATTCTCTGTTTTTATATTTTTCAGTTCAGTTGAGTTTATTGATCATTATTGGTATTATTATTGGTTTCCGATGAGTAAGTAAGCCTGGTCATGGGTTCGCCCGAGGCTAGCAATGGTCTTCGAGTGAATGTCATATCTAGGGTATAAGCTCGAGGCATTACAACTTACTCATTCTCAATGAAAAGCAATGGCAGGCCTTCAAAGAAGCAGGCAAAGAAAGAGGTTACTCGAGTTCAACAAGGTTGTTATCTTTAAAATGCCATCAGCTCTCTAAAGTTTGTTTGCTAGATTTTTGGTTCATCGTAACCCATCGGATATTAGAAAAATATGGTTACTTATTATGAGGATATGTCTGAGGACTTCAACAGGCTATATAGAAAGTCAGACAATTCTATACTACAGTCTACCCAAATAGTATTAATAATTGTTTGCAAAGTATGGTAGATATATATGGCATTCGTTAAGTAGATCACAATTTGCTCGAAGTTGGTCCATCAGAATGTAGAGAAATAAATGAAGAAATATTTGTGTAGATATCTACAGAAGATTTTGATGCACAGACTCAAATAATCCAAAACAAGCATATGCTTTTACAATATGATAGTTGGCAACAACAACCAGTGGTGTAGCAGCTTCAATCTTACCGAGAGGACGTACAACACACTCAAGGTTTGAGATCCCTCTTCAAACAAATGAATCAACTATGGAAAACACGTCAAAGCAAAGTGGTGTTGTAAAATTGATTAGAAAAGAAAAAATGATTATATGTGATGAAGTGTCAATGGTCAAACGACAAAAATAGCCATTTGGTGGAAAAGTCATGCTTTTTGGAGGAGATTCTCAGCAGGTGTTACCAGTAGTTCCAAAATTAATTAGTGCAGAAATTGTAAATGCAAGCTTGGTGAAATCATATCTATGGCCTTTGATGGAGAAGGTTCAATTTACAAGAAATATGATAGAAATAACAGATCCAACATTCAGTGAGTTCTTGCTTCACATGGGCAACGGTGATGAACCAACAATAAGAGACAATTTAATCCTTCTCAGATATTTCTAAACCTACAAAAAAAATGCTACTACGACAAAAATTTGTCACCCAAAAGAGCTATTTTAGCAAGCAGAAATGACCATGTGGATAAACTTAATGACAATTTAATATCCTTGTTCCCAGGTGTAAGCAAGAAACTTAATATCTTCGACTCAGTAGAAGATGACACCAACAACTATTACCAAGAAGAATATCTAAATACTTTAACACCAACGGTATCCCGCCACATAGGTATTGAAGATAATACATCACAAAATACAATTATGAAGAGGCGATAACAAACATCAAAATGGATAGATTTTGACATATATTATTAAATGCATGTTAGAATTGATAGAAAATGCTCCCATCATGTGGATAAGGAATTTAGACCCTTCAAGTGGTTTATGCAATGGCATACAAATGATATGTCAAGGCTTCTCCAAAAACGTCCTGCAAACGGAAATATCAAGTGGTCATTCTGCAATAAAGCATGTGTTTCTTTCCAAATCAACTATCATCACCAGAAAATGAAGGATGTCCATTTGAATTCATTCGGAAGAAATTTCTAGTATGTCTTTGCTTTGTAATGACTATAAATAAAGTGCAAGGTCAAACAATTCAAATGTTGGTTTGTATTTTCCCCAACATGTTTTCTCACATGATCAACTGTACGTCGCACTCTCAAGAGTGATATCTATGTCCACAACAAAATTACTTGTCCTGACAGATCAACCCAAATGTCAAAATGGGACATACACAAAAAGCATCGTCTATAAGGATGTTTTAGGTATGATAACCCCATATACATATATGGCCATTCTAACACAGGTAATTAACTCTTTACTAACCGTAGATACTAACAACATTACATTGCTTCAAATCTCAGGTTTATAAGATACAGACATACCTATGAAACATAATGGATTCTTCATCGACCCATACTCTTCAATGCGCTAATGTCATATTCAAAATAGTCCTTTGAGTAATATTATATGCTTTCTTAATATTGAATTTCATTCTAACATTTTAATATTTATTATTAATAATAATTTATTGAACTTTCATACTTCTGTTTTGACACCTCATATTAATTTCATGTTGTCGTTCCTACTTATTATTAAATACATAAATCATTTTTTTCCTATACGAGATCAATAATAGCTCATGCAATCATCATAAGACTAATTAACACAATGTACACTTCTACTACATCGATAAAAAAGCACTCACTCATGACAACACTGCTTTACAAATGTCTCTCCACAGAGAACAATACAACTTTACATGGCTCACATGTGCAGCGCACGTGTCCCTGACTAGTTATATCTAAGAGATTCAATATTCCATCATTTTAGAGCCGACGCCTCCATTTCTGCCTGTCTATCTATACTTCACATCTGGGGAAGCAAGTTATGGAAAATTGAGCTTATTATTGTGCTTGTTTTTCAGAGCCAACAATTTGTAGTGGCAAATTAAACATAGAAAAAAAATTGTCAACTACAACCCACAATTATAATGAGAAATGGGCCCACTATTTGTAAATATAAGGTTGTGCCAAAGGGCTAAAAGATCAACATAATTAAAGATTAATAAATCATGCACAAAAAATCACTCATTTGTACCAATAAAAATTTAGATGCAAACTAAAAAGACTAAAATGTCACATTCAAATTAACTAATGACTCTAAGCATACATGTTGATACTATTCGCAACAAATTTTTGTAAGCGCAGAAAATTAACTGCAGGTAAAATAAATAAAATAAAATGCTATTTTATTAATGAATCGTTGTGAGTACAATTCCATTGTTCTCTTGATTCTCTCTCCTTAGTTTCACCACAATTCGAGGGCCTTCAGTAGCGTATTTCCCGAATTGTTGGATGATGTAGACCTCCTTGAGATGTTGTCGATCTACGAGATGTTGGAAAGCGCTTCGTCATTGTAAGTCGATCTCTGGGAAGAACTCCATTGATCACTCCTTCGAAGAGCTATTGATGTTGATGTTGTAGCTTTCTCCAATTTGTTGAATGCTTGTTGAAAAGTTCTCTAGATCCCTTTGAATGTTATGTCTATCTCCTATTTATAGTTGTAAGGAGTGAACAAGGTTGCTTGTGATTGGCCAAAGGATGTCATTTTGACACTTGGCGCATTGTGATTCGTTCTTGCATTTGACTGGGACTACCAACTCATTTGGATACGTGGTGTCACTTTGTTTGTCTTTAATTCCTAGTCACTATGACACGTGGCATGGGTCTGGGCTTCAAGGTGAAATGGACCTTGGATATGAATTTAATAAGATGGACTTATTTATTTGTAAAGACCAAATTAATTATTAAACCCAAATGAACATGGATTTAATTCAAATTTTGTCTGAATTTGATCAAATACAATTTATATGTCTACAAATGCCCCTTACTTCGAGGCTTGTCAACGTAGAGACTTGCCGAAGTTTGGCGACAAGAATTGAAGTAGTCATGAATATGTTTTCCTTTTTTTAAGACTTGTCAACGTATAGACTTGCCGAATTTTGACGACGAAGGTTGAAGTCTTTATGAATGCATATTCAATTTTTTAGACTTCTCTGTGTGTAGGGTTGTCAAATTTTGACGACGAAAATTGAAGTCTTCAATAGAAATGACCACGCCGATATGTTGAAGTCAACCTTTACCTGAGTCTTCATGACAATATTCTCTAATTTAAAAGAGGTCATTTGACTTTCGGTTGTTATCAATTCATTTTCTACTTGAAATGTTTGAAGCTCTTGAAGACTTATCACATGACATTTCTTCATAGTGTGGTAATTTCATTTAGGTCATCAACTATGAAATGAACACAAATTTAATGAGCAAGGATTGTGTCCACAAGCTTGATTTGATAATAGAGACCTTGTGGTTTTGACACAAATTTTAGGCTTTCGCTTGAATAGAACGCAAGGAATTCAAATTCTCATGACGTGGGTCTATTCTCCTTCGGACATATTTTTTCATGTATTTTCTGAGAAAAGTTTACCATAATTTGGTTTCTATGGAATTTCCATAATTTGATTCCCATGGAAAAATTTCATAATTTAATTCTTATGAAAACTTACCATAATTTGGTTTCTATGGAAATTCCATAATTTGATTCTCATGGAAAATTTCCATAATTTAATTCTTATGAAAGCTTACCGTAATTTGGTTTTTATTGAATTTCCATAATTTGATTCCCACGGAAAATTTTCATAATTTAATTCTTATGAAAATTTACCATAATTTTCATAATTTGTAGGACTTAAACTCTCCATCATTATAATCTTCCATAATTTGTAGGAATCAAATTGATGTCTCCTTATTTTGAAATATATATATACTCGTATTCGCATTGTCGTATCATCAAGTTCAATTGATTCCTCTCTCAAGAAAATTCTTTTCCAACTCTAATTTTCTTCACCCCTTTTCAGCTCATCGCGACTTTGGTAGAAAATTCATATCTCATTGTAGGAATATCGAAATCGTGATACTTTTGATATTTGAAACTAGACTCGCAGAGCTACAACATTTCAGAAAATCACAGTCAGGCGATTCTCAAATTTACTCAGGTGATGTTTTGAACTCAGCCTAAAATTATGATGAACTGAACGCATCAGCTTTGCGCGACTTCGTGGAAAAATTCACACCTCAGCGTACGAATAACAAAATCACAAGTTGTTTGCAGTGTTGGAAAGCAAATTCATAGGGTTACTTCATATACGAAAACCACGATTAGATTGCCTATGTGATGATTCAATTTTCTATTTGAAATCAGTCTTTTAACAGTCGCAAAAATTTGAGGTTACCCCTTTACTTTGGACTTGTTCTTAATCTAAACTTTTCCCATTTGTTTAATTTATTTTCGCATATATTTGATAGATAAATACGACTTTGATTTCGCAACATGATGCACTTCCACGACCGAGATTCACCGCATCCACTTCTTGAAATAGCAGGTGACGACCAACAAAATCCAAATGCCAAAGTTGTACTTCTGCAAGTTCAACCTCCTGCTATCGGCGTTTTTTCTCTTGTTAGTGGGGCATATGATGCATCCCTTCTCCTTAAAGAATGATAAAAATGGGTACCAACGACGTTATGAGAAACTTCTCTAGCAAGGCTACTAGCATAAAAATTCCTTTACTGAAATCTGTGATTCATCGTGATGCAGCACCTTCTAAATCCTCTCATTCTGATAAGTTTCAACAATTGGCGTATTCCCTTTTTTTTCACACATTTAGTTACTAGGAATGGGTTGAGGAAGTGCTGCCTCGCCAAAAGGAGATTTTCGAGCTCATCAAGGTCTATGACGTTGTATATACTCTTTGTTCACATACGACTATAACGACAATGTACTTCATGTTTTTTGTGAACTTTGGCGTCCATCTACCAATACGATTTCTACTTTCATTGGAGAGATGTCCAAATCACTTTGGGACTTATAAGCCATTGGAGGTCTCCCTGTACAAGGAAACTTTTATGACGAAGTCGTTCCCTTGGCGAAAGAATTGACACTAAGGGATACTCAAAGAGAATTGCTTAATCCCCAAAGTTGTGGATACTTGTTTTCAGCCATCTACAAATTAGCGAAAGATGATCTCCAAGAGGTGTATGTCCATGATTGGGTGAAGTTTTGGTTTAGAGGACCTACCAGATAGTCGAGCCTCCTCAAAAGGTGTCAAAGGTAAGAGCCATTAAGCCAATATTAACCACAATCCTTCCGGACATATTGATTCAAACTTCCTACCGCGGACTGACAAGGAGAATGCCCCCTTTGTGAGTTAAATGTGGAAGAATCACTTAGAGATGAGACTAACTTGGTAGCCTTCTTTGCTTGTTGGCTTTGCAAATTTGTGCTTCCGAATAAGAAAGTCAATTGTGTACGCGCTAGTGTTTTTAATGTTGAGAGCTTGATGGCTCATGGAAAAAAATTCTCCTTAGAGGTCCCAGTTCTTGCAAGCATATATCGTGGCCCGAAAGAAATCACTACTTCTTCAAACTTGAGAGCGGAAAATATAATTTTCCCCATACACTATGTATATGGTTGGCTTGGGGAATATTTTGGAACTCATCATCGTGACAATCGTCACATCGATCGATACCTCTTTGCAAAATTTCTGGTGAGAAGATGGCCAAGTGTTTTGATTTTACCGACGCCCAAAAGTTATTTCAACAGGATGATGCCCATCGCCTCCATCATTTAACAATGATGCAAGGGAGGGATTTGCACCTTACTGATAATGGTAAGCTTTCAAATTCAGGGAATGAATATATCATAAGAATTCGTTCAGGCTATTTAACTCTTAGGCATGATTCAAATTTCATCGTGGAGTCCCACAACCCTGTCAGATTTAGTCGACAATTCGGTTTTTGTCAAGATGTTTCCAGAGATCTTATGGAGTGTCCTTACGATGGTACACTGTTAACAGTGGTACAACTTTGAAATTCTTCTTTTCGACTTAATACTTTGTCTAAAGTCATGATTCCAACGTGCCCACTAGAGGGTGCTCCTTTAATGACCCGTGAGTATGTAGACTGGTGCCATCTCAAAGGAACACTTCCCAAAGAAACCTCCGCATCATTTTGAAGAAGAGGAAGCAAGACTCTACATCCATTTCATCTAAAGGGGCTTCTGATCATTCAAAGGAAAAGTCACATCCTTCTTCCAAATCGCAAGTGAAGTCAAATGATTCTCTGCAATTCGCTAACACCTCATCAAAGTATAAAACCTCAATAGATGGGGATGTGCCTGCGAAATCAAAATTAAGGCGCCTCACATTAGCCTTAAAGGCGACTTCACCTGTTTCCAAAGTTGTCCATGATTCTTCTAGAACAAGTGAACTTCATGTATCATCAGACAATGGTAATTCCCAAACGTCAAACCTTGAGACACCTTGTGATGAACATTCTCATATATATTCTTCAACGAATGGTGTTGGACTACCCAATATGTCTTCTATTCCAACACATAGTCACTGGAATTATCCAACAAGAAAGGCACAAGATCTAGATGATGCTTGTCGTGGTATTGATACTTTAGATATCATTGTCATTGATGATAACGACTATGTTGATGAGGATTCGAAGTCGGCATCTTTGTTTGAATTACCAAAACAAGTAAGGCCATCTCCCTTTTTTATTCAAAGTTTTGAATCTGATAATATATTTTTATTCTTACTTTCTTTTTTTTTGTAGTTGGACCTTCAAGAACTATATGGTGGTGACCTTAACAATGGCGCGGTTGCAGCTTTCACAATAGATCTTAATGATCTTGATGCGGCTGCAAAAGACTTTCATTCTTCCGGTAATGACGTGATGCCTTCATTGGAAGTAGTTCCACTAAGAAAGTCACCTTCTAATGATGTGATGCCTTCATCGGAAGTAGTTCCACCAAGAAAATCACATTCAAATAAAATTTTGCCTTCATTTGAAGTAGTTCCATCAAGAAAGTCACCAAGTAGGCCATTGCGACGTGGTGCTCCTAATTTTAAGCCATGAGAAATCATTTACCGCGCCAAATCAACCTTTGTTTCTGAGATGTGGGGCGCATTGTGTGGATGGATTACACAATTGTCCTTAGGTTCTTCAGATGGCTTTACAAAATTGGAGTCAAGTATTGCTTCAACTCTTGAGGAGATTAGAAAGTAAACATTATTTATGTTTCTTCTTTGAAGGATCCAATCGAGAATTTCTTCTAGTCGTACGCAGAGTATGATACTTTAAGATCATCAAATATGACTAAAGAATCACATGAAAAGGCCCTCTTTGATGCACAACGACGTCTTGATTGTGCAAAGCTGGCACATGAAAAGTTGGATGGACCCATGGAAAAACTTCAAGCAACTCTAGCAGATGTGGAGAAAGACTTAAAAGCCTTGACTTCAAGAAAAAAAAGGTCACCGAGCTCATTAACAAATATCAAGTGAAGTTGTCCAAAAGTCAAGAGAATGTAACCATTACGGAGGGCGAGATTAATACCATTAAGGCAAATAATTTGATGTATAACGATGAGGTTGAGAGACTAACCAAGCTAGAAGAGACAATTGAGAAAAGTCACCAAGAAATCATAAGTTTCAAGCTTTATCCGTAGTTAGAAGTTTTTTTTAATTTATTTGCTTAAGATTTTCTTTCTCGCTCATTATGGTGTAGTGGTTCTCTTTTTCTTTAAGCAATAAAATAGTGACTTATATTTCAATAAGAATTTTCTCCTTTTGATTTTCAAATTTTTGATTGTTTGTTTCCACGAGCCCCCTTTCTTTACTGGAAAAAGGAGTGCATATGCTAGCGTCTATTTGAGGATTGCAACAAAATGGTACTTTTTCAACTTTCTTCAGCTTTGCGCACATGTGGAAGAAAATTCATAGCATGAAGTAGGAGCATCGTAATAGTGAGCCTCTTTTTTTGTTGAAAATATAACTTAGAGATCTATGTAAAAATCACATCCATGCAATTTACGATTTAGTACATATTTGTTTTCAAAGTTGGCTCACAATATGCACGCTTGAAGCTTCAGCTTTCTTCAGCTTTGCGCACATATGGAAGAAAATTCATAACATGAAGTAGGAGTATCAAAATAATGAGCTTTTTTTTTGTTGCAAATACAATTTCTATATCTCCTATATGTATAAAAATCAAATCCATTCAATTCACGGATTAGTACAGATTTATGTTTGAAGTTGGCTCAAAATATGTGTGCTTGAATCTTCAGCTTTCTTCAGCTTTGCAACTTCGGGAGAAAATCAATAACTCGATATAGGTGCCTCTAAATGATGTGATTCTTATTCCGTTGGAAGAATAACTCATAGATATACAACATATGTAAAAATTACAGCCAAAAGATTTCTAGATTAGCGCAAATGTCTTTTCAAAGTCAACTCAAATTCTGTTTTGCTGACTCTTCGACTTTGAGAAACTTCGAGAGAAAATCAATACATCCATTTTTTGCTTTTGGCCCTTTTTGTTAGGCACGCAGCGTAAGAGTCTCAAAATGATGTGATTCTCGTTCTGTTGGTAGTATAACTCAGAGATGCACACCATATGGAAAAATCACAATCAAAAAATTTCCAGATTAGCACATATATATTTTCAAAGTTAGCTTGAATTCTGAAACTGTGTGATTCTTATTTAATTGTGAGGAGCACAATTTTGGTGTGAAAATTCGTTGTAAGAGCGATGAAACTATGAGATTCTTATTTCATTGTGACGAGCGCATCAAACAAAACGCTATTTATAGAATTTAGAACAAAAATCATTCCAAATTGATGACAATAAATTTTTCAAGTTGACTATATGCCCAGAATGTCATTTCCTTAACTTTGTGACCTCTTGACAACAACAAAAGACTGTCTGTTCAACTTGGAGTGTTCATATCATGATTTTTCGCAGCTATACCATTTCAACATAGAGCTTTAATCCGAAGGGTATTCCGATTAAATGTTGTCGGTAAAGATGCCCCTAATTTTAAGTAACTTACTGAAGCATTAGTGAATAAAACATAATTATCTCCACCATAAGCAAAAAACATAAGTAGAATCGTCAGTCGCTTTATCCAATGCCAATGAATTCATCACTCTGCCGCATATCAAAAATTCAAATAAAAATTCCTTTTAAATTGATTAGATTAATATCCGAAGTTGACTTCCAAATCTAGCATGTTTGTTTGATATGGAACTTTGAACTATCATAGTTGAAGATCCATGACTCAATATAGGAGTTTCTGTTTACGAGCTTCTTCTTTTGTTGCATAGAGGGCTTCAAAAATCTTCTCATTTGCTCATTTGCGCCGCGTTTGAACTCATGTGCTAGATACATGATTTTTAAAGAGCTAGTGTGATGATCACACAAGGCCACCAAACCTTTTTTTAACTCATTTGACTGAACTTAGAGTGATTACTCCAAGCGCCTACGTACCTCGGTGGATAGGATCAAGTCATATCGTAGTTCAAGATTATGAGTTTTATTTAATTTGTTTTTTTAGGGGGGGCGTACACAGTTTATACTCTTGCGGGCCAGGAGTAACATGCAGTTTATGCTCATACCTTAAGGATCATAGTCAACCTTCATGAGAAGTATTGCTTCAGGAACTTGGCATTGATTGGACCAACTCTTACACCATCTTGGTCGACAATTATATATGTGTCACTTGAATATGCCTCATTCACAACATAAGGACCATCCCATTATGTTGTAAACTTTTCACCAATGTGTTTGTTGAGGATTATGGGTCTCCAGACTGCTAAGACCAAGTCTCCCACTTGAAATGATTGAGGTCACACTTTCTTGTTGAATGCTTTTGCAAGTATAGATTGATAACACTCCAACCTTTGTTGTTCTTCCAATCTCTTTTGATCCAATGCCTCCAACTCTGCTAGATGAAGTTGAGCGTTGATTTCATTTGTAATTCCCTCTTGGAGTGCTATTCGCATTGATGGAATTTGCTTCTCCAATGGAAGGACTGCTTCTATGCCATACACCAATGAAAATAGAGTAGCTTGTGTTGCCATTCTAAATTTTGTACGATATGTCCACAAAGCTTCACCAACTATCTCATGTCAGTCCCTTTTATTATTTGTAACTACTTTCTTCAATAGGTTACCGAGTGTCTTGTTAAAAGCTTCAACAAGACCATTGGCAGGTACATTGTACATTGAAGATTTATGTTGCTTAAAACTAAACTTCTCGCACAAACTACTCTTTAGTTTATTGTTGAACGGTGTTCCATTATCAGTAACTTTACATCTTGGTATGCCATATCTAAATATTATGTTTGATCTGATAAAATCATCAACATTTTCCTTTTTTACCTCTTTTAATGGTACAGCTTCAGCCCATCTAGAGAAATAGTCAGTGGCAGCCAAGATATACAATTGTCCTTTTGACGAATTTGGAAGAGGTCCAATAACATCAAGTCCCCATGCATTGAATGGCTATGATGCTACAGTCAGATGCATAGCCTCTGGAGATCGATGGATGTAATTAGCATGGAATTGACACATTTGACACTTTTTTGCATGCTCTAACCAGTCCATCACCATTGATGGCCAATAGTAGCCCATCCTCTTGATGCGAAAATGAAGTTTAGGCCCTGATTGGTGTGCTCCACATATTCCAGAATGCGCTTCCTCCATTGTTTGTTGAGTTTCTTCTTTGTCAAGACACCGCAAGAATAGTCCCTCATAAGAACGATGAAATAACATTCCATCGTGGAAGATGAATCGTGGTGCCCTTCTCTTAATGTCTTCTCTTACTCGTGGATCCTCAGGCAGCCTTCCATGTTCAAGATACTCAATTAGTGGTTTTCTCCAATATTCTTCTTCAACAACTCGAACGGATGTATGATGGCTTTCATCGACTTGAAGATCAAGACAACCACGAATAACCAATCGATGACATACACGCACCTTTCTTGTCTCATTTTCACCAAGTGTCATTGTTGTTGCCAAGTTAGGCAAACATCTCTCATGCGATTTTCTTCTTTTGGGACATTATTTAAGAACACTTGATCAAACCTTTCATGTAAGAAAGTAGCATATTGGTGAAATGACATAAGGTCTTCCTTCTTTACCTCGTAACTCCCTGAGAGTTGATTGATGATCATTGAGAGTCACCGTACACATCCAATTGAGGAATCTTCATGTCTGATGCCATTTCAAGGCCCACAATCAAAGCTTGGTATTCTTCAACATTGCTCGAACACGTTTCACCTAGGACAAATGAGAATTGTAAGATTAGTCAATCTGGAGATATTAATCCCACTCCTGCCCCTGCTCCATCTCGGCGTGCAGATCCATCAAATAACATTGTCCATGCCGACAGCTCTTCAATAAAAAAATGCATCTTCATCAGGGAACTCATCTGAAGTTTCCCATTTTCCCGAAAGAGGGTGATCGGCAAGGAAATTAGCAAGTGCTTCCCCTTCACAGCTTTTTGAGGTATGTATATGATCTCATATTGATTAAACAATATAGACCATCTTCCTAGACGTCTCGAGAGAACTGGTCGTGTCACTACGAATAGTCTACGCTTCAAAATAATGGCCTCAATTTTTTTATTGCATAAAGCAATGCTAAGCACATCTTCTCAATGGGCGTATAATTTAACTTAGCTCCTATCTAGGTCCTACTTAGATAGTACAACTCTTGTTCCTTCTTACCTTCATTCTCTTGAGCAAGAAGTGCCCCAAGTTATCGCTCTTGCGACGCAACGTATAGTATTAATGTCTTTCCAAGAGTTGGTGCCCCTAATATAGGTGCATTCATCAAGTATCTTTTGATGCTTTCAAAGGCATTTCGACATGATTGGTTCCAGTTGAAAGGAGTATATTTCTTCATCAAATGGTTGAAGGGTTGACATCGTCCAGCCAGGTTAGAAATAAACCTCCAAATGAATGCCGAATTTCCTTGCAGACTGCGGAGGTCTTTCAAATTTTTTTCCTCAGGCTTTTTTGAGTGGAATCAATCTTTGCAGGATCAACTTAAATTCCATGGTGACGCACAATAAAGCCAATAAACTTTCCTGAGGTAACCCTTTGAGCGGATTCATCTTCAATTCAAACTTCCTTGACATTTCCAAAACAATTCGAAGGTCTTAAATATGGTGATCCATTTGATTCGTCTTTACCACTAAGTCATCGACGTAACATTCTACCATCGTATGGAGCATGTCATCAAATATGTTTTGCATTTCACGTTGATAGGTGGCCCCATCATTCTTTAGACCAAAGGGCATCACTTTGTAACAATAAATCCCTTTCGAAGTTCAAAATGGAGTGTACTTTATCATGTTTTGGTCACATTCTGATTTGATTATATCCAGGAGACCCATCCATAAATGACATAGCTTCATGCCCAATTGTCGCATCAACCATGAGCTCAATGATCAGCAGAGGGAAGTCATTTTTTGGACATGCCTTGTTCAAATCTCGAAAATCAGCACGACACGTATTTGACCATTCTTTTTCTTAAGAAGTACAATATTTGAGATCCACAATGGGTACTTCACTTCTCAAATAAATACAGCTTCGATGAGCTTGTTGACCTCCGCTTAAATTTATGTGACCAACTCTGGATGAAACACTCGTTGCGACTGCTTTATAGGATGTGTTCCCTTTTTTATACCCAAATGATGAATACCTATCCTGGGACTAAGGCCCGACATTTCTTTGTACGACCAAGAAAAAACATCCTTGAACTCAACCAATAACTTGAAGTATTTCCTCTCTTCTTCTGGTGTAAGAAGTGCACTAATGAAGATTGGACGTGGATCTTCCAGGGTGCCTAGATTTAGTTCCTTGAGGTCGTCTACGGTTGATTGTACGCCATCCTCCGGTTGAGGGGGAGCCTCTTGGACATCATCATTTGTATCATCAACGTGTAGACCTTCTTCAATGTTATGTGATAGGATGATTGTGTCAAGTTTGAATCTTCCACCTCACTTCCCATGAAGACTGTGATGGCTCTATCTTCCTCCTTCTTGATTTCTCTGTGAAATTGGTTGGTGACAATAATTGTGCTTCTTTTGACCTTCAAAGAACTATCAGTGGTGATTGACAATACAACCTTTCTCTTCATATGTTATGGGAAAACACTATGAATCTCCTTGTCATCAATTACGTCACAAGAATCTTGATATTCATGCATAAGCAACCTCCTTTCAGATAATGACTTTCTTTTGGTTCCCAAGTAATCAAATACAGAGGTATTTGAGGTGGCGGCATATTCGTCCACTTGTTTTGAGAATTCTCTTTCATACTTGCGGCCCAATCTTTCAAATGCAGAAATACAGGGTGTCAGTCTTCCGATGCGTTCAAACACCAAAGTTCGTTGTGCTATTAACCCTTCTTAGATTCCTCTGTCTTTCTATAGAGGTGTAGTGAGATGAAGTTATTTCATTCCCCTTATTATATGAAATCCAAAAAGGCTCCGACAAGCTTAATCCTAACCCAAAGTAGGAGTGGAAACATGATATCCATGCTTTCTCAACTGAATTTGAGACTTTGTAAGCCCGTATATCTTTTCACTAGTGACTTCATCCTTGAGTTCTCCTAACTTCGCTGGATTTGAGAAATCATAACCTGATTTTTCAAACAATGTAAAGACCTTTTTATCAAAGTTCTCTTTTAACTTAGCAACTTGGTTATTGCCTTTGGAGGGCTCCAAAGCGATGCACGGGACTTGTGCAACTGGGACAGTCATTTTCTCCTTCAAATCTTTGAATGTTATGTGACGAAGTTCCTTCCTCGGTGGCTGGACTTGTTGAATACATTCCTCTAGCAGTAGTTGCCCCTTTTTCGATGTTCACATGGAATATAGCAAAAAATTGGTTGCTCGTCATCCATATTAGTTTCCAAGTCTCCTTTAGGTACGGAAACTTCTTCCGTTCTCTTTTTCGGCATCTTGATAGCGACCCATTAAACTTTACTATCTTCGAGATCAATTTGGTCGTCTTCTACATGTTTCTCCATATTTGTTTTTCCAAAATCTGAATAGAATCTTGCATCTGCAAAATATGACTTCGTCTTAGTAAAAAGATTGATGTTTGCATCTATTTTGACAACTTAACCATCTTTCATATACTTCATGCACTGATGCAAAGTAGATGGCACCACTCCAATTTCATGAACCCAAGGACGCCCGAGAAACAAGTTCTATGATGTTTTGGCATCTATGGCATGACTAAAAAATGTTTGATTTCACGTCACCAATGGACAATCCTACACGAATCTTCCCTATGGATCGTTGTCTTCCTTAATTGAAACCTTGGATTGTTAGGTTACTTTTGGACAATTCATCAATAGAGATCCCAAGTTTTTTCAGAACAACTTTTGGCATGATATTGATTGTCGAACTACCATCGATTAGTATGCGATTAAAATGTTGTTCTCGAATAAACCCTACAACAAACAAGGTTATTGTGTATCTTAGACCCCAACAACAAGTCATCATCTTTGAAGGAGATTGTAGCACAACATAAGGCAACTTTTTCATCAGTTTGATGTTCTTGTGTTATAGCTGGATTACGCTCACCTTCGTTTCCCTTTGTTTCGTCTGCACTGGAAATAACATGTGTTGCACCAACTTAACTACCGCAAAAGATTTTTTCAGGAAATAATTCATCCAATGTAATGGGCCTTCTAACCTTCTGTGATGAAGAAAAATTGATCTTTCGGCTAGTACAAGGCTTAACATTTTTTATGGTTGTAGTTGATTCACGTTAGTCTTTGTTGCTCTTGTCTTAGGAAGTCGTATCCTAAGGACTGCTTAATGTCTCCGTTTCTTATAATAACCAAAGTCCAACCATCAGACTACAAGAAATTTGACTTACTGCCACAGTTCATTTACCGTTGCAATAGACTTTCCTACCGTAGTCATAGGTCTAAGGCTACGGTTATGTCAACCGCTACAACAGATCGCGTAGCAATAGATCTGTTGCTACGGTTTGGTGCGATGGTTCAGATAACCGTAGCCATAGATGGACCTATTGCCACGGTTCTCGCTTGAATTACTTGCCGACGGTCAGTGTCGTATTGGTACGGTTATGAACCGTTGGGAAAGATATTTATGCATCAGTTCTATTGAGGCTATTGCGACGGTTTTTCTTTCGATTCAACATACAATTTCATTCTATTGTGATGGTTTTTATAGGGTAATGCAATAGTTTTCAACAATTATAAAATTGTCGCTCAATGGCTATTGCTACGGTTAATACATGGTATTGCAACAATTCTTACATTATGCAACAGTTATACTTAAGCTATTGATACCTATATATATTATTGGTCCAATTCCATAACATTTTGTTATATTGAGCTATTGCAGTAATTTTAATCCATAAAAATACACATAAATCGTTCACGAGAATGAATGTTTATTACCAAAATTAGAATTCAAGATCCGTGATTCTAATATCAATAAAAGCAAAATATACAAATCTTTTTATAGCATTCAAAAAAGGTGAAACACATGCACCACACACTTTTCAATCTTCAGAAATATAACATTTCTAGAACATTAATAAAGTTAATATCAATAATTCAGCTCCTATGTCAAGTCTTCATTATTGCTTTCATCGCCTTCTTCGATTTCATTACCTACATACAATTAAAAAATATATAAATAATTTAGCAAAGTTTTCGCAAATTTAAGTACAGTAACCTCCTTGGGAAGGCAGCCCAGAGAAGTGATTAATCTAGAAGATTACACATTCAAACTAGATTTAGTATTGACTACACATAATGTCATTAAGCTAGATGTGATTCAGCCTTAAGATTTTGCTTGTTTCTTGACACTTTTGGCTACAAAGTTGACAAAAGAGTTCAATACAGCAAGAAATGATTCATATCTTGGTTTTAATTAACACTGTATTATCTCAATACTCATTAGATCCATAAACACTTCTGGGGCATTTTGGATTTGACCAGATAGATCACTAACTACATGTGTTGTACAACAAAATTCATGTTTTCCAAAGTACCATCTTTTCCTCAAAACAAGCTCAATTTTACCACAACAAGAATTCTGAATCAGAAATGCCCTCTCCCAATTACTTAATTATTCATAGAAAGAAAAGGGTAGAGAATGAATAATACAACTAACCAGATGGACTTATACAAGCAGCAAGTAGTTTTCCGTAATGGAGCAACTAGTTTCTTGTTTCTTGTTTCTGCTTGTATAAGTTGTATAAATTCTGATTTATATCATTCACTCAATACAACTTATACAAGCAGCAGACCAGAAAATTCATGAATCTAACAACTGGAAACATAGTCTTCTTTAATCAAGCAAATATAAACATGGACTTGCAAAATACAGACATTAAACTATCAGAAAACATAATTCCTCTAACTTTTTCCCAACTTCCCTGGATCGATTGTATAGTAAAAGCCACTGTTATTGCTTATAACTCCTAAAAAATTTCTAGTCTAATCCTAGAGGGTAACAACAACTAAAACAACAACATAACCAATGTAACCCATTACGCTAAGGAACAGACCAAGTAGCAACAACAAATAACAACATATACGGATAAGAAACACCTTCTATCTTAATCCTCAACAATCAAAACATAGAATTAGCGACACGAACCTTGTTCAGCCCCTTGAACAGAAGTAGATTCTCTTTGTGAAGGAGTGGACAATGTTGTCAGTATGTTAGGATCAATTAATCCCGCATGCTTAAGTTGTGCAATAACATCTGCAATAACTTCTTGTCGCACAATTTTCTTTTGTTTCTCCATTTGTTGCATCCTCTGTTGCATTTGTTGCATTCCATCAGTTGTTGCACTTAAAGTTGATTCCAAATTGCCAACTATTTTTCAAAGTAGTCTTTGTAACTCCTGCGCCACAAAGTCTTAGACATCCCAGATGTCCAGGACCCAGGACAAAATATTTATGGGGGAAGCCAAAGTCAAAACTTAACAACAAAATAAGTCCCGTCCTAATTGGAAACAATACTTCCTAGACCACATAATCTACTAATCCAAAGACAATCAAATCAGCCAAATAAAATGAGAAAATGGGTCAAGGATTAATGAGATGAGCAAAGAAATTACAAGAACTAGGTTGATAGTCGCAACCTCCCTGTACTATGCTCTTTAAACTCATCGAAGTTTGTTAAAGATGAAAGATGAAGCTCTACATATCACAAACAGACATGAGAAAAATAACTACTCAAAATAATCCGATAAGTAAAAGGAAGCAAGCACACAAGCTTAAATAGAGGAACAGTAAAGCAACCAGACAACTAGAAACCATGCTAACCAAACTTAAATAAAGTCGATAGATAACTCCTATAACATACTTTACTAAAATCATTCAGTGGAACAAACCAGTGATTGAAGCCATATCACTAGCGAACAAAACAACAACAAACACAAGAGCATTGCTTATACCTCAAACAACTAAGACACTCAATTTGAAGCCAAACTGTCCATCACTACGCACCAAACTATAATCAAAGAAGAAAAGAAGCATTCGAACAAAGAAGAACAAAAGGTGACAATAAGCTTCACATTATCAAAACAAAATTCCGGCTAAAAAAAGTTGAGGTCTAAAGGATTATCTTTTCGGGGCAGCGACACTGAGACGAGAACACAAAAAGGTTTTTAACCGATTCTTCTACAGTTCTACTTTACCAAGGGATGACTCAACCTTAAATCATCTTCAAGTTAAACCTTAAATCCTCTGTAATTTTAACCCAAAATACTCAACTATCACTTAAATTTAGAAGTGTTTTCTTTTCATGTTTCAGTATACATCACAAATTCAAACAAGGGAAGTTTATACACTACCTATATTAGAACAAAAAAAACATAGATTTAAGACTAACCCACTCTTTACTCTTTAAGATTTTTTATAAATAATCCAATGGAGACTTAGAAAGCATGAACTAGTACAGAAAACTTAAACATTATTCACCTTTATATGGAAGAACTCTAGTTGACCCTAGTTGTCCAAGAGAACCAACGAGCTTCACCAAAATCTTCGTTGTCCAAGAGCTTGTTATCAAGAGCTTAGAAATCGTTCCCTCTTGTTTTCCACAGCAAAAGCTCACTGAAAATTTCTGAAATAGTTGCTTCAATCGTTCTCTGTTGCTTCGTCGTTCTGCTTCAATCGTTCCCTGTTCACTGAAAGTTTCTACATAATAGGGTTTTTTTTCTTTTAGATTTTTTTAATGAGAGACTATATCTGGCCCTTTGCAAAATTAATGGGGGAAAATATATAGTTTAGGAGGCAAATATATTTAGTGATAAAATCAGAACCACAATATTTTTGCTAAAATAACCGTTGTCATAGAGTTCGCTAACCGTTGTCATAGAGTTCGCTATTGCAACAGTTCTGAAAATTGTAGCCATAGAATCTCTATTGGGACGGTTATAGGGATGATGCCACAATTCATTTAAAGAATTGTTCTATTAGATTCAAGGATATTTGGTCACTGTTATAACTGTTGTAATAGGTGAGCTATTGCTACGATTGAACAAGTGTGGCTACATAAGCGTTGTTGTAATTCATTTTCTCTGTGGTTGTCTATCTCTAGTGATACCTCAAGAGTTTTCCTTGGAAAATCAACTTCGATAGGCGGTAAACTTTCGAATCGCAAGAAAGTGGTGTTTGGCATAGATAACGACCTTGAGCACTTCTTTTGATTTGGTGCTACACTAGCATGATTTGCCTCCGCTGTTTCAACTTGGTCAATGATGATTTTTCCTTCACTTACCAACATCATGATCTTCTCCTTCAAGATAAAGAATTTACTTGTCAGATGGCCAAGGACGCGATGGAACTTGCAATATTTAGGATCACCAGCCTTATTGATCTATTCTGGCCTCTTTGATTGAGGAAGATCAATAACTTTCTTAGATAGCAATTCCTCAAGAATCATAGGTACATCTGCATATGGAAATGGGTAGATCTTTGCCTCTAATTCCTTCAAGGTTGGACGTCGCCTCTCCTCTCTTGGATATTGACTGGGGTCTTCCTCCTATTTTAGTTTACTCTTGGTGGTGACCTTTACAAAAGTTTCATTCACCACCATAGATTCCTTAGTCTGGATCTTTGAGGTCATACCTTTCTTGAACTCCTTGTTTTCCTTTGTGAGATCAGCAAAAGGAAATACCTTCCCATGACTTGCGATGCTCAACTCCATGTCATGTGCTCGCGTAGCAAGTTCCTCAAAAGTTCGCGGTTTGATTCCTTGTAGTAGAAGTCCCCATGCATACTCTGAATGCACATTTCCACGACAGATATTTCAGAAAGACGATCTTTGCAGTCCAAACTTAATGATATCTATCGGTTGATGTAATCCACCACTTGCTCATCCTTTCTTTTCTTAGTGTCGTCAACTCTATCATGCTTACAGTTCGACAAATATTTTAGAAACAATTGAGAAATTCCTTCTTGAGTGGCTCCCAACTATCAATGGACTCGTGTTCCAGGTCGATGTACTAGTTGAATGCATTCCCATTCAGCGAACAAACAAAATGTTTTACCAAAAGGTCACCATGTGTTCCAACATTGCTACAAGTTTCAACAAAGTGGGTGATCTGTTGTCTTGGGTTCCCCTTGCCATCAAATTGTTATTTCTTTGGTGGCTAGTAGTTTGTTGGCATTGCTAGACAATCAATCCGTCTAGTATATGGCTTGGAGTAATACAAGGAATTTTGTGGTGTTCCGCCATATTGAGCCCTGATAGTATTTGTTATCATGTCTTGCAACTGTTGGACACATAATGCAGCAACTGAAGTAGATTGTTTCTCATTTTGAATTTTTGACTTTGCTAAAGATTCTTGAACGTCCTTGTTGTGTTGATCAAAACCAAATGGAAATGTGGGAACGTGATTTAACACTCCAGGTGTAAAGGCTCCAACTTGTTCATAAGTTGAGCAATATGAAGATTTTTGTCATCAACGGATTTCGTCAAGGCCTCAATGCTTTGCTCCATCATCGCAAACTTCTCGTACATGTCGGTTGAGTCAGCCATCTAAGCATTGACATTCATTGAAGTTGCAAAATCCTTTGACTATTTGGAATCACCAAAGTTGGAGCAAATTTGAGAAGATTCTCCGAAGAATACAGACGCAAGATTGCCCCTAGGTGTTGCACTTACGACCATCGTATGAGAGTTGTTGCTTTTCATCGCCTCCAAAGAAGTGAAGTATTAAGATCCATCTAGCCCACTGTGCTTGAACTTACGCTGAGTAATCTGACCAACATGATTGATACCACCAGATACAACATCACTAGAGTCCTTGTAAAATTAATCACAACTCTTTCTAAAGACCATTGCAGTAGTAGCCTTTGTAGTTTCTGATTTGCAAGAGAAAGAGATGAAGAGCAGAATTGGTCCCACTGGGCATGCAAATTTGTTCGCAACAAATTTTCGTAAGCGCGGGAAATTAACTACAAGCAAAATAAATAAAAGTAAAATGTGATTTTATTAATGAATCATTGTGAGTACAATTCTGATGTTCTCTTGATTCTCTCTCCTAAATTTTTCCGAGATTCGAGGGTCTTTAGTAGTGTATTTCCCAAATATTTGGATGATGTAGACCTCTTTCAGATGTTGTCGATCTCCGGGACGTCGAAAAGTGCTTCGTCGTTGTAAGTCGATCTTCGGTAAGAACTTCATTGATCACTCTTTCGAAGAACTATTGATGTTGATGTTGTATCTTTCTCCAATTTGTTGAGTGCTTGTTGAAGAGTTCTCGCGATCCCTTTCAATGTTATGTCTATCTCTTATTTATAGTTGTAGGGAGTGTACAAGGTTTCTTGTGATTGGCCAAAGGATGTCATTTTGACACTTGGCACATTGTGATTCGTTGTTGCATTTGACTGGGACTACCACCTCATTTGGACACGTGGCGTCACCTTTTTGGTCTTGAATGCCTAGCACTATGACACGTGGCATAGGTTTGGGCTTCAAGGTGAAATGGACATTGGATTTGAATTTAATAATATGGACTTATTTATTTGTAAAGCCGCAATTAATTATTCAGCCCAAATGAACATGCATTTAATTCAAATTTTGTATGAATTTGATCCAATGCTTCTATGTAGGTAGAAAACAAAGAAACAAAGAAACCAAGAATGTACTTTCTAAAGGAATATAAATATTGATAATAATAGTTTTATAGTCATAAAAGAGAATCACCAAAAATATTTATTACAACAAATAACGACATATTATGTATAATAAGTTGTTATAAACATTCAAAAAATTATATTTCAGTTTCTTTTTTCCATCAAATTGCATTAAATTATTGTTTTTGGTTGTATTTAGATATTTATTATTTTACATAAAATAATTGACTAAAGTTCTTTATATGATACACGAGTATAAAAGTCTGAAAATATTTAACGGATATAATAGGTTGTATGTAAAGGTCTAAGTTTCTAAAAAGGATGATAATAAATAAGTTGGATGAAACCAAAATGGTGTTGATGTTGACAGTTCTTTTGGATATAATATTGTTATTGAAGTAATGCAAGAAGGCTAGAATCTTGAACGAGAGTCTATTGATAAATGTAGAAAAAAGTGTAACCGACCAAAATGGAAAGTTTTGATTGAAGAAGAATGAACATTTGTGAAACATGAATTTTCTGGACATGAAGCGCTAACACCTAAACGTGAAAGCCAGTGGTATACAAATAATTTTTTATCATAAAAAATAACAAGAAAAATAGAGTCGTTAGATATAAAGCATCAGTGGTGGTTCAAGATTTCTAATAAAGACCTATTGTTTATTATATGGAGATATATTCTTTGGTAGTGAATACTATTACTCTAGGATATCTAATAAGTTTGGCTGCACATAAGAAACTTGGCATGCACTTATTCTTTGTACTCTTCTGGAATAATCTCGGAACTAGTGACGACAAATAGATGAATTGCATTGATTTGAACGGATTAAATAGTTAGAAAAACTTAGGTATATTTCATGCAAATATCACTCAAAGGCTCGGCCCATCTACACATATAAATTCTGTTTTGAAAATTTGGTAACATAGTTTTATTCCATTTCTTTGGATTGTGAAGAAAGGAATTTTATTAGGTCAAAACTTGAGATGGATTTGACAGATGCTCAGACTCCGGAGGTGCCTCCAGCGGAGCTATAGATTCTGGTAGTTGGCAGACACAACTTCCGTCAAGTTCTCGTGAAAGGATTGTCAACAAGATGTAAACTTTTCAAATTTTTTGCAGATTGTTCTTGTGTTTTTGTTAAACATTTTGGGCTTGGAATTTAGGATTCTTTTGTGTTTTTGTCCCTTTTTTTGATAATTGTAGTGTCCTGACTAGCTTTGGTAGATCTAGACTAATTCCATGGAATATTTAACACAAGTGAAAAAATCACCTTTGTGTTTTTTATCTCTACTGAAATTTGAACCCGAAAATGATTCTGGATTCACTTTGTTGACTTTTAACTTGATCTTTTGTTGTTGTGGTTGTCTAGAACGAAGGAAATCAAAAGGCGTATTCATGTCTCTTGGCAAGACGGAGAACAAGAGTTGATGAAAATTGCAGTGAAGTTTGAGGAAAAGGTATATAATACTGCTACAAGTCAGGTATGAATGCAGTCTAACTTGGTATATATTTATTTGAATGATTCAATTCAGTTGACGTTAATATTGTTGCTTGTATTAACTTGCATTCGTTTTTCCACTCATCTAGACATGTTGTATGCATTCTAATTCAAATTTATCTAATATTGCAGGAAGATTATCTGAAGATAATAGCCGTAAAGATGCTGACAATGGACATCAAATCATCAAAGGATGATGTCATAGAGAAGGTGGTGGTTAAAAAGGAGCAAAAATATGACGTTGTTGGACACAAACAGAGTGCCAGTGTTGGGGAAAATGTGGTAATTTTATATTTACTTAAGCCTTTTCTCGGTTAAAAATGGAAGAAATACCACTCATCCGAATTAATGTTTTGCAATTGCGAGTAGAAGAACACAAGGCCACTACATTTTGTTAGTTCGAACTCTTCCATTATCAGTTTTCTTATTCTTTCTTATGAAGTAGTCACTAGTCAATAGCTTGATGGTTTATAAGACTTCGTTAGTTTTAATTGAGATTAAGTCATTTAAATCTAAATGATTAAGATGATATTTCTAGCTCTAAGCACTAGATGATTAAGATTATTTTCAGCAACTCTGAATCTGCATAATGATTGAGATTAAGAGAATGAGTTCTGGTCCTAAATTTTATGAGCATTTAGCAGAAGTTCAGGAACGATTAGAGAAAATTGAGGCTTATTCGGAAAAAGGTGGAGACATTGTTGGTTGATATTAAAAAACATTGAACTATTTAGTGAAGACGTATGATGCTAAAGTTTCTAGGGACATTAAACGTCAAACTAAGGACATGAGCTCCTCGGAGACTAGTAATGGTCGATCAAAGAGGAAACATAGAGTAGCAGAGATGATTACGAAGTCGTGCAAGTATCGAGGATAGGGAAGAGGTGCAAATGACCAAAGGAAGTTAGTTGAGGAAGAACCAAATATTTGAAGATGATTTCTTACTTTCTTTAGTTCATAGACTCTTAAGAAATTATTATGACAAGAACAATCAATAATATAAATCTATATCTCATGATCTATTTAAATGATTTTTCCTATGTTTATAAAGTAAATTAACTCTTGCAATGTATAAATCTCTACCCTTCTAATAAATCTATAAATTATTTTGCAGGAATCTTAGATCCAGAGAAGCTATTAGGAGGCCTTCAGTATTTTTCAATTAAAAGGAGTAAGTCATTATTTACATCCATCATATGTTATTGGACAAGATTTTGGGAATTCGATAATCTTTATTTTTCTCAAAATTCCTTGTTTCAAAAAAAATGAGGTGTTTAACCAGACTTTCGGTAGAACATAAGTGTTTTTGAGGAGTAACAGAAGTTGTTTTGAAGCCAGAAAAGTAGTTCTTCCCTAAGACATTTTTGAGAAAAATATGCTTGGAATAATTTTTAAAAGTTGGTCAAACACTAATTGTTGCTCAGAAATTGACCAAAAATACTTTTTGAGAACATTTTGAAAACTAAATTTTAATAAACAGTACTAATACTATATTGCCTTTTTCAGAGGAGATTGGAAGGTGGAGCTCTTATCCAACAGTGAGAGAGATAAGAAGATAATTGTTTTCAATGGCTTTGAATTTATAAATTTAGATATCTTGGCTTGTTGATTCTGTCCTTGGAAGCTTTACTATTCATTTGTTTGAATTTTAGGATCACAATTGTCTTTATGTTGGTTGAGATATGTTGATCAACTGAAGTAAATGTTGATTGTCAAGCTTCCTAGTGAAAGTAAAACATTTTTCTTGTTTTGACTTCATGGAAGATGATATCAACAATTATTATCAGGAAAAAAAAATCTTTAAATACTTCAACATCAAAGAATTTTTCACCATATATATATATATATATATATATATTGTTGGATTTCAAAGGGTATGTTATTTTTGTTGCATTATGTATATGCATGTTTTCAACTTTTATATATGACTTGGGCATGTGAAGAGGAGATTGAAAAATTGAGGAGGTCTCTGAGGTCGGATACGGTAGGTAGGAAGAAAGTTAGAGGAAGGCTGAAGAAGTATTGAAGAGAGATGATTAGACGAGATGTGGCACAATTTTAGTATACAAAGGACGTGATCTTAGATAGAATGGTATGCAGGTCACAGTGTAGGATGTAATATTGGTAGGTATTTTAGTTTTGTCTCACTTTTTATGGGATTGTGGAAGCATCATATTTGTCATAGTATTATTATAGACATGTAGTTTCTTGGTTTTGATATATGATACCATTTATTGTCCATTTTTTTTAGCTATCACAATATATAGTTGTTGTTACTAATTTTTTTTACTAAATTCTCTACTATATTTTTAATTAGTTGATATGTTTTATTCACTACCAATTTTCTTTTCATCACTATTTTGATTTGTTGCACTTAATTCGATATTCTTTCGAAAATCACCTCTCTACTTCTATGGACTAGGGGTAAGTTTTGTGTACATTTTACCACTACTAAAAAGTTGTTAACAAACGACGAAAGGAAAATCGACGGAAGGCATCACATTTGCCACCTATCCGTCGCTTTTGGAAAAAAAATTATTTTTTAAAATATTTTACAAAAACTGATGGACAATATCTCTTAGTCCATCGCTTTATTTCGCGGATTTTTGCGCCAAATAGATATATATTTAATGATTAATTATTAAAAATAATTAGAGACATTGTCCATCGCTTTTTATTAAAAATAATTATTAAAAAATATAACGATCTGATTCCGTCATTATGGAAAAATCAATGAAGAAAGAATTGGGGCTAGAAAACTTTTAGATAGTAACTTGAAATTCCTAGCATAGTCCAGATTTAAACGAAATCAGAGTCATTAAGGTGTAGGAAACTTAGTAATGAATGAGAGATCTAATTGTGAATTTTATTACATGAGTGGATAACTAAGACGATAAGGAACCCGTAGCACTTTAAAGAATCGAAATTGGAGGAGTAAAACTTCCGGAAATGATCTTAGTGTGAAAGGGTACATTCTGTCTTCGATGAGGCCGCTGGAGTGGCACCGCTGTAGCGGGATGGGTCCGCTGTAGTTGGCCAGACGCGACTTAAAGTTGCTTATAAAACCTTAAACGACCTTATTTGGTATTTTTCGACCTTTAGAGCTAATGAGGCGACCCATACGAGTTCTTAATAGTTTTTCACCATCTTTAAGGGTAAAGGTAAGATTTTAACTCCCCGAATTCATTTTTCAATTCGTAGAACCTATTTTCTTGGATTATTATCAATGGAAAAGGGTTTTTATTTGAGAAGTATGGTGGGAAAAGCCCTAATTTGGGTATTAGGAACTTGGTTTTGGTCTAGAGTTATTGGTACTATTATATCCAAATAATTAGACCTTTGACTGTTGATTCTTTTGTATATTAATTGTTGTAGACCTAGAACAAGCATAAAGAATTCGGAAAGGGAAGATTCAAGTGCCATAGGGGATTCAAGCTCGGATTCGAGGTAATTGATGGTTGTGATTTCATGTTGGTGTGATACATGTTTGTAATTGCTTAGTTCTAAAATATATATTTGTGTGTGTGTCTCTGTGTGTGAATGTTGCATTATTGATCACCCTAATCGTAAATGGGGATAATTGAATAATTGTATGTTATGAATCACCTCTTGTTGTATGATCTTGATATGTACTTTTGATTGTGATTGTGGTGTGCGAATGGGGATCGGATTGCCACATTTCGACAAGCTAACTTAGATCGATTGCCACGTTTAGGCACAACTATTGAATGGGGTTGTCACGTTCCATCATAACTATTGGATCAGGTTTCCACGTTCTGGCACAATTATGGGATTGGATTGCCACGTTCTGGCAAGCTAACAGTTTAGGTTTAGGTTCCATGAGAGGACCATCAAATTGTTATATATCGAATTATTATTGTCAACATCGACTATGACTTATCACTTCTCAAAGAGTTATACTTAGTATGAGTGGAGGAGTGGGACTTCATTCATGCATTGCACAAGTAGACTTTAAGAGTTGTGGTGTGGTTCTCTTATGATATGATGATTGTGTTAATCAATATTCTTGATATTCGGTATTTTACATGGTTATATTGTTGTAATTACTTATATATGTTTCACTTAGTGTAATTACTTCCACTATACGGTGGTTGTGACTTGCTATTATTTTTGTTGAGTACAGGGCATCTTTTGCGGCCATTGACACATTTTGCTTAGAAGATCACTAACCGTTGTGAATTCAAGGTGAGCTAGTTCTTTCAGGTTGCCTTGAGTTCTCTTTGGTTTAAGTCCACTCTTTCGGGCTCCGACTATTTGTTAAGGTGTTATTTAGTTTTAAGGTTGTACCCCTTGTTATTAGACTTGTCGTTAGTAGAGTTTTGTTATAATGACTTTCATGTTCTAGTTATTTGATTTCACATTTGTTTAGTTAATTAACTTGCTATCGTAACTTAATTGTCTTAGTTTTGATTTAGTTGCTTAGTTTGGGTTGTAGTAGTGGTTCTCCCATCGGAGAGTTAGTGTGGGTGTCAATCACGACGGTTTGGGTTGTGACAAATTTGGTATCAAAGCCTAGATTCGTTGTTCTCATTGTACCAAAATGAGTCTAGTAGAGTCTTACAGAACGGTACGATGAAGTCTATACTTTTCTTCGAGTGGTTATAGGACTTTAGAAAAAACACACTTCTTTCTACTCCTTCGTACTATGACATGAATCTAATTGGTATCTATGTGATACAATTGGTATCATTCCTTTTTTCACTATATGGTTCGAGCTAGAGCAACAAAGTGGCAACATCATTGCTAGAAAGAGAGGATTGTGTATAGAAAACTGACGGTTGAATAGGGTTATCATTCGGAACAAGTATTCATTACCTCGGATAGATGACCAATTGCAAGGTGCATTGATTTTCTCTAAGATTGATATAAGGCATGGTTACTATCAGTTTAAGATTGAGGCGATTAAGTATTGGGTGCGACCAAGCTTTGCGATTGAAATTACCAGTTTTATGGGGCTCGCTAGATACTATTGTCACTAGTGGTATGAGTTGAGTCTGATTAGTATCTCACGATTCCAATCAATATCTCGACGAAGTGAACTAGATGGAACACACGCAAAGCAAATTGGAAACTGAGAAGGTTCCAATTTGTATCTAGCCCTAGCGGTGGTGTGAATTACATACATGATTAGGAATGGTCCTTCATGGTGCGAAATAATTAATTAGGAATTTGGACTTACGTGTGAATTGTATCTTGGATGCTTTGAATGTGTTCTTCTGGTCATCTGAATTAACTGCGAATATGATGTTATAATTGCTTTATATGCACAATAAATGTGTGTTTGAGCTTTGATATGTACAATATATTGGCCTGGACTTTGAAGTTATGCAAGTTGTAAATACTTGATTATCATGAAACTCGTTGTGAAAAGAAGGTCTTGACTAAGGATCGTGTGAGTGTCTATTTGTATCTTGGGAACAAGTGAGTTGTAGCATTGAATGTAACGTAAGAGAAATTGTGGAGCGTGTGTCGTTAAGATTGACTCGGGGTAACTAATGATTTTTCCTAGCTATAGAGATTATTCCAAAGGTATTGAGTGAAGTGGGGAACCTTGGTGGAAATTAGAAAAGAGAAAAAACCCACAAAAAAACTTTTAGCATGGTCTTTTTTCCCGTAAGAGCCGTTACAGTGGGATTGTTCCTGTTGGAGCGGTGGCTCTACACAAGGATAAGCAAGACGAAGGGAGGCAGAACCTCACCAGGTTTCCCTATTTTTCCTAGGAATAATATGGACCCCCAATTGTACCTCAGTGTTAGCAATCGAATATAAGTTATAAGGTGTGCTAAAATTGTTGAGAACCTGGGCATATGAGGGTCGAATGAAGTGATCACAACTGTTATAATTTTTGTGACTAAATGACTAAGGTGTTGTTAATCTGGATTCTACTTATTCATACGTGTAAGTTCATTTTCCTTGGTAATTAATGTGATTTGTGATATATTGAGGCCCTCATCCATGTTTTTACCCCAGTTGAAGAGTCAGTCATAGTCATCCTTGTATATCGTTGTGTTTATGGATTTTCAGATTTGGGTTGATTTCGTTATACAGATATGACTGACTTGATATAATTTTTAGCATGACTCGGTTGTCCCTGTATTATAACGGTCTTAATTATGGTACTAATTTGGTAACTCTAGGGATCCCGGTAGGGAAAGATTAGAGTGGGAACGGGTGTACAAGCCTAAGCTAGATAAGATCATATCCTCCATTCGGGCTAGGAAACTGGTAAGGCATGATTGTGTGATCTAATTAGCTCATATTCGGGATGTTGAGGTCGAATACCCCTCTATGGAGTCTATTATTGTGGGGTTCAAATTGAAAGAAATTAATATCACGCCCCGAGCTACCACCGAGATGCGAACACGGAACCTAGGACCACAAGTGATCCCAAGTTATCCCTGCTGGCATGATCATGAGCATACTAAAGAAAATAAACTAAATATAGAAGCTAAATCATAATTCAAACTGAAAAGATAGGGAATACCCATATTCTATAACTGAGATACATGAAAACTGATGAGTTTAATACAAAGAAAATATTAACCCAATACTAAGTTGAAACTAACTATGTCTTAAAAATAGCCTCTAAACTGGACTAGAAAAACTTGGACAAGCCCCATCTAAGTTTAGAAAAAACTGAAACTAAAAGACATACATGAAACTCGTGACTATTGTCCTTGGAGAATGAGGATTCACCACTGAATCTGTTGAACTGGAGATCGGAAATCGATCTAAGCGTGATCTGGATGCTGAGAAGGAGAAGATGTAGCGCACGTATGCGTCAGTACTTGAAGGTACTGAGCATATACGATAGAATAAAGCTGAAATAAAACATAATTGAACAAGCACAAAAGCAAGTATAATAATATGAACATGATATACTAAATTTTTGAGCTAAATGAATGCAATGACCAATTTATAACATGCAGAAACTGAATGCTGAATATCCTGATAAATGGTCAATGCAAGAGAGTCTGACTGAGCTGTGGGAGCTACTAATAACCGATAGTAAAACCATATGAGCTATATGTGGATTCCGATGTATACGCCCCATCGGGAGGACCCAATATACCCTGCCAGAGGTATAAAGGCATGCTGGGGGATCACTAAACTGATGCCCACAGAGGGGACTTACAACCTACTTGGCTAGTAGTTTTGGGACTATTTGGGTACGCTAAACTCTAGTCCAACTCGGTATTATGCTACTCCCATTGATTTATGTAGTTAACTGATTATGTCTAAATTTCTGTAGATACTGGATAGCTCAAAGCTGAACATGCAAACTGAGAATGCAACATTTAATCTGGTAATTATGCATTTATAATTGAGACATGTATAACTGAATAACTGAAATATATGACCTAGCAAGTGTAATTCAAGAACTAAAGAAATACATAGCTAGGGTTCTGAAATTCATGCGATAAACTGAATAATAACTTTACAATCTGATGTGGAAAATACTTCGAAGTTCTTGAAACCCTAGGTTTTATCATGATAAGAGAATCAAGAACTGACTAAAAACTATGGACTCAATGGGTGAAAGGAACCCACTAGTGAAATCCCACACCTGGTGATGAAATTAACAGAGAAATATTCAGATTTTGGGCTGGAACTGCTAGAACCTTGTTGCCTTCTTGAACTAGGGTCTTGACCTTTTTCTCCTTTCTTGCTTCTAATTTTCTAAGTTTTTGATTAATGATTTGACTTAGGTAAGTTTTAGTTATGTTTCTAGGCTTAAACTGATTAAAATCTTATGATTTAAGGTCAAAACGATGTATCTTAGGGTTTAAACGAAATGAGAAAAGACCAAAAGACCCATGAGTCAATTGCTGTCGGACCAAACGATGACCTGGACAGACGGGCCGTCGTTCAATTGACTGTCCGTCGTTTGGGTCCGTAGGTTGGGTTTGTTCGACAAGCCTTTACTAAAACAGGCATAACTGTTTACTCAGAGGTTTGATTTTAGCAAGGTCGGTGGCTATGGAAAGATAATTCAATTATCTATCATTTCAAATGTAATGAGACACCTAATTCATTTTGTTCTAAGAGTTATGATCAATTGAATTAGACCCAACTGCATTTTGCCCTTAACTGTTTGCTAATATCCACCTACGGTCATACCTACAGTCCGTAGGTCCATCTACGGACCGTGCTAGTCAATCGTGGTTCTAGTCAGAGAGTGGTTAATAGGGTCTTGATCGATTGACATAGACTACGGTCCATAGGTCAGACCTACGGACCGTAGTCTGACCGTAGGTCCGTCCGTCGTTTGACACTTAGTCAAATTTTCTGGGTTGCGTCTTAAGGGAGTTTCAGTCACAATCAACGGATGTGCAGTACGGGACGTGGTTCAGGCTACCGTCAATTGCACCTGCAGATTTTTTAAAAGCTGATTTTTGGTCTATTTTGGATACGGGATGTTACAATTAAAGCTCCAATTCAATGACTTATTAATAAAGGTTTCATACGTCGTGCTCTTTCGTTTGGTGCTCTTGTCTTGTTTGTTAATAAGGAGGAGGGTATTATAAGGACTAGTGACTTAATCTTAATCCATAAGGGAGTGAATTAATACCCGAATGAAAATTTTATGGATAAAGAAAGATCCATTGAGTATGCTAGGGTAAAGGGAGTGAAAGATTTTAGTAAGAAAGTGTATATAAAGATTGTGTTAGTACTTTGAATTTGATGAGTATACCTGAGTGGAGGTATCATGTTGATGAAATGGTTGATTACATAGTGATACTCAAGGTTGAATGAGTGTAATGGTAATAAGAGTTTGTGATGGATTGTGACGGGATACAAACATATAATGAGATTGTTTGTTAAGCAAAAAGTGTATCGTAATTACGACTTGTGAGTATCTAAGGTTGTGGATTTCTAATATTTAGTGAGTAACGTGGTTGTAATCATACAGCCTTTAGAGAGGTGGGAGATGAGAGAAAGAATATGTTATTTGATTGAAAAGGCTAAAGGAATATCTTCAGAGGGGTACATAATTTGGTTCTGAGATACGTGATTTATTTCGTTTTGTTGTGGCTATGGTAATAGTGTCGTAAGTCTATCAGATTGGTTATAAACTATCAAGAAGACTTGAGACAGGATTATACAGAAACAAGCTCGAAGGTTATGAAAAGTGCTTTATTGTGTTTTGAATTTGGGTAAGTATATCTACCGGAATCGACCTTACCGTGAAAGGTATTTTCTGAGCATACTGGGTTAAGAGTGTGTCGTAAAGAGAATGAATTGAGGTTCTTCTATGAAGTTTTTGTCTCATTTTGTGCTGCTATAGTGGGGTAGTGGTCGTTGTGGCGTACGAGACGGGACTTAAAATTGTAAGTTCAAGAGGAAAGCTCACTAGTCCATTATGTGTTGTTGTAGAGATATTAGAGCCGATATGGCAGGCCAGAAGCGACTGAAAAATCGTTAATAATTGTATAAGCTAATGTTGATAGATAAAGGGATTGTGTTACACAATCAAATTTACAATTCAGATTTTTCATTGAAAGTAAACATTTGAGCTGATACATTTTTTCAAGGTATGAATTTGCAAGGTGATGAATGATCAATGGTAAAGGTATTGAGCGTTCTAAAGGACTTACCCCTGGGTTAAGTTGTAAAGTTGATTACCGGTAAATTGTTAAAATACGTAAAAAAGGTTTTCATTTTAAAAGTGTTGGTCTAGAGTAAGGTAAATGGTCGGGGTGTCCACAATGGTAGTTAGTATTAAGAGTATGAGCTTCAATAGAAAGATGTGAAGAGTATATAGAGTCAACTGAACGGAAATGGTTGATATCAACTCTTCACAAGAAAATATTTCATGTTATTTGATGAATTCTTATGTGACCATCTATTTTGTTTTATACATGGTTGTGAGTGTGATAAACTATCTATGGTCAGGTGTGTGTTATTCTATGGGTGGATCCCTAGTGGTGGATCAAGTGTACCGAAACTACAATGTCTTCTTGGATGAGTGGGATTATTGGGAAGAATTGGTTATTCAAATGATTATGTGGTATGGACTTGGAGCTGTTAAAGTATTTTAATGGTTCTACTTGTATCACCTTGCTTATGAGAATTTATAGAAAAGCTACCTTGCGTATTTATGGTTGCCCGACAATCTTGATATTCATTAAGTCATCGAGGTCATGTATCGATTATGTGTGGCTGAATGTGGGGATCAATCAATTCAATTCTACTATTCTTAGAGGTAATCTACCATTAATAAATCTAGCATTTCGATAGTGTTGTAGGATGGTTTGTTGGTTTGTATGGTTGGACATATTTCTTAAGGAGTATATGATGTTTAAAGATTGAAACTTTTGTAACTTGAGCTTATGGAAATTTATGTTGTGAGATGGAGATGTTGAGAAGAACTATGACTGTTTGAGTATCATGAACATATGATGCTTTAGGTTAACCTCTAATAGTGGCGAGTCTCGATTTAAGATTTTATCATAGTTATGTGAAAATGGATTCATTTAGATGTTCGTGTCAAGTCCTTGATAACATGTTGCAGACATGTGTACGATCAACTATGGTGGTTGTTGGGATTAGTTTTGTTGATTAGTTAAGTTAACATACAAAAATATTTATTACTTGAATGTTGAGATGACTACATAAAGGATTCGTAAGGGAGGATGTGTAGGTATTCAATTGGTTGGTTTGAGGGTTGAGATGTGGAACCCTTAAGGGGTAATAAGTTTCGGTAAGAAGGGTATGCGAGACAAGTATCCCTAGTAATTTGATGTTGCAGATACTACTCTAACTTTATTTTAACCAAGTCGTTCTTGATTGATCACTCAGGGGCGAGTGATGCATAAATTGGTATCTATTGTAACGACTTAATTCCGTCGTTATGGAAATTCAAGGAAGAAAGAATTGGGGACAGAAAAAATTTTGGTAATAACTTGGAATTCCTAGAATAGTCCAAATTTAGACAAAATTAGAGTCATTAAGGTGTAGAAAACTTAGTAATGAAAGCGAGATCTAATTGTGAATTAGTTACATGAGTTGATAGATAAGACGATAAGGAACCTTAGCACTTTACGGAATAGAATTAAGATGAGTAGAACTCTCATAAATGATCTTAGTGTGAAAGGGTACATTTTGTGTCACGCCCCGAGCATACACCCTGGACGTGACCGGCACTCGAAGACCGTTGTTGGCCCAAAGCGAACCTTTTTCCTGGCTTTCTTAACTCAGTGGAAGACTTAAACACTAGACAAATAACTCATAGAGAATAACTTTAAAACAATACTTAGCCAAAATGAAAACTCAAGTCTTATTGTTTAAAAGGGAAATGAAATGACTAAAGAAACTAACTTTATCAGTCTATGAAGCCTCTAAGTTAAAGAGGGATATTGCGACAAGACCCCCAATCATCTTAACGACTGAAAACTGAAAGAAAATAATTAAATGGTAAAGATGTCCTCCGGAATGAAGGGAGGCTCACCAACTAACTCTGAGCTGCTCACTGGATCAACGGTGCACCAAATGCCAATCCTAGTTACTTGTGTCTGCATCATGATACAATGCAGGCCAACTCGGATCAGTGCATTTAATGTACGAGTATGCGAGTTGAAATTCTAAATAACAACTTAAGCTTGAAAAGGAGTAAGAAGGAACACTCACCTTGGTTATCCTTAACTCATGAATAACTAACTCATTTAATTATATAGCAGTTTAAAGATATGTGCAATATGAAGAAAAATTGTTTAAAACATGGTTTTCAACTCAGTATATGCAAAGATACAATTGACTCTGAGATATATGTAAAAATACAAAATAATCTGATCTAATCTCGTAATCTTAATAATAAAAAAAAACATATCATGCTTCCTCTCAAAGTCTACTCGTGAAATGCATGAATGGAGCCCCATACCCCAATTCACACTAAGCAGAACCTATTAAAAAACCATGCAACTAATGTTGTTGGAGTTTCTCTAACCGACAACCATCACTTCATAGTTATAGTGATGATACAGCGTCTTACCTCACGCTTCCAAGGACCACCCTAAATATACAAAAGTATAGAACCTGAACTGCCTAATGGATCCACAAGTAAACTGTGAAAAGGATTCATCTAAAAATAATGACCCTTTTCTACCCATGATGGTTACATGGTTTTCATGGAGACTTGAGTTAATATGAAACTCGCATCCCAACATCGGTGCTTAATACTGTTCCCAAAAATATACTTATCTTGTATGTTTTAAAAATAACTTTTCCTATGATTTGATATTAGTGCTCAAAAACATAGCTGAAAGGCTATCTTGGAAATCTGAGTTTCTCTGCTTGCTTCTTTTTATAAAGCTATAACTCCTTTCTGAAACTAGCCCGAAGGCTCTTTGGAAAACTTAGTTTCCTTACTTGTTTAAATGTGAAAACATTTCAAAATCTCTTTGGGGATACCTAGTCCCACTATACTTTCGAAGAAAAGAACTTCAACTTAACTCTTTACTCTTTACTTAGCTTGAAACTTTAGTCTTCAAACAACTCTTCGGGAAATACTTAGTTCCCTTATATTTGTTTAAAGGATAAACTTCAACTCTTTACTCTTAACTTAAATTGAAACTTAACTCTTAGGGAATACTTAGTTCCCTTATAACTTGTGAGAATTGAAATCAACATTTTACTCTTTCCTTAACTTGTAACTTGAGCCTTAAAACAAAGTTAACATGTTTTTTAAAGACTATTGGAAACTTTTAAAAACTTGTTTTGACTTGCTTCTTAACTTTTAGACTTGACTCTTAACTTCTTTGACTTTGATCTTAATTTTTCTTGAATTGGATTATGGATTCAAGGTTCATGATCTCATATTTAGTAATGATTTCATGACATTTAGACATACCTTAGAGTGTTGGAATCAACTAGGAAATGTGGGTACATCACTTAGGAACTAGTGCAAAAAGATGGGGAATGAATGGTGTTAACCGGCGTCCTTGGTGCTCTGAGAGGCGTGGGGCGCAATGCCCAAAACTTTAGAGGCCAAGTTGGGGCACTCTGACTGGCGTGCCACCCCAACGCCTTACAAACAAAGACAGTCATGTAGGGCTATGGGAGGCGCAGCGCCCCAGGGACCTACGGATATGCGTTTCGACTTTTCTTCTCCGTTTTTCATCTCTAAACTTTCTAAACTTCCATGCATCTTTTCTGAAACACTTAGAATCACTAATACCCTCAATACCCAATCGATTGGACTCAAATAAAAAAAACAGAAACACGAATCAAATAAACTCTAGGCTTGCAACAACTCAAGCAACAAGAATTCAACCATTGTTCTTCAAGAACTTCAATGTTCATCATTCAATCTACTCAAAATTCGCTTAATTAAACAAATTGGTGTGTGGGTGAACTAAAACAACACAGAAAGATCTCACATACCTTTTTAGGGATAACCTTCGACGAATTTCACAAGCCTAACTTCGACGATCTTGAACGTTCTTGCTTTCTTTCCTCCTTTCTCCTCTTTTCTCCTCTTTTTTTCTCTTCTCTCAAAACTCTAACTTGTTTTCTAAAAGAGTGAACTGAATAAGATCAGTTTAGACCCCAATTTATTACCCAAAAACGAAATAAAATAATTGAGTAAGGAAAATACATCTTTGTCCTTCCCAAATCCGGATTGGACTATCCTTAATCTAAAGCCCAACTTTCAAAAGGCATACCTCACTCATACAAAGTCGAGATCGTGCAAACTCAGAGACGTTGGAAAGATCTTTCCAAGGGCTTTTAAACCATATCAATAAATACCTATAACTCATCATGATCTAGGAGTTATGGTCGTTTGAAGTTGACCAAAAACTCATTTTTCCCCAACTTAGAGAAAATTTCAATGTTTTAATTTTTTCCAAAAGTGACTATTTCAACTTCTAAGCTTCTTCCTAGCTATCTCAATTTGTGAGATGTTACAATATTTCTCCCTTGGGAACATTCGTCCTCGAATGAGATTACTTCTTACTAGGTTCATGGTGTAACATCTTACATTCAGCTCATACACCTAACAACAAGATATAAACACAACATGCCAACTTAATATCAATGTCAAGAAAAAGATTAGTACCTCACTTTGGAACTTCTCCGGATTCAAAGAGATATGGGTATCTCTTCTTCTTATCCTCTTTAGCTTCTCAATTAGCTTCTCTACAAACTGATTTCCCTTCTTACCAAATCTCATAACACCCTTCATGGGTGAAAATTTAAAGTAATTCAACCATCTACCATTGGCACACACAATCTACCTTGATATCTCAATACACTATCTCCCCCTTATTCAAAAGCTATCACTTTTTGCTTATGAACACTTGCCTTTGATTCAATCCAGATAGGATCTTAGTCTTGCTTTACTTTTACTTTTGACACTAATGATGATTCAGACCCATTCATCACCACTACTACTCCTTCTGTGCAATTCATTACTCAAACTCCTAATCGTGCAAGTCTATGCACATCCTTTGCTAACTCTTTCTTATCTTCTTCAAAATGGGAGGTACTACCCATAGACAATCTTTCATTGCCTGAGCTTAAGCTCTTTCTAACTAAACACGTGCTGAAAACTCTTGTGATCGGTTAACACTTCCACATGAACACCATAAAGATAATGGTGTTATCTTTCGAAGCAAATAATATAGCAACCAACTCTAACTCATGGGTTGGGTAATTTTTCTCATGAACTTTCAAATTTCTGGAGGCATAAGCAATAACTTTGCTATTATGTATTAAGACACAACCCAAACCAACCCTAGATGCATCCAAATACACAACAAAAACTGGAGTACTTTCCGGTAAGGTCAAAAATGGCAGTAGTCAACTTCTTTCAATTCTTGAAAGCTTTTCTCACAAGATTCAAACCATTGAAACTTAACTGTCACCTAAGTTAATTTGGTCAAATAAAAACCTTCTCTAGAAATTCCTTCAATTGCTCTTTCAACTCTACTGGTACCATTCTATATGGCGGAAGAAAGATAGGACGAGTATTTGGAATGATGTCTATGCTGAAGTCTTTTTCTTTCTCATGAGTGACTCCGGGTAGATCATCAGGAAAAACTTCTGGAAACTCTTTTACTATAGGAACTGACTGAATGAGAGGTATCTCAACGCTTGAGTCATTTAATCGGACCAAGTGATAGACACATCCCTCGGAAACTAACTTCTTTGCCCTAAGGTACAAAATGGAGCGACCCATGGGCACTGCTGAACTGTTTTTCCACTTTAAAATTGGCTCATTTTGAAACTGAAACTTAACTACTCGAGTGTTGACATCTATTGATGCATAATAGGCATTAAACCAGTCCATACCTAGAATGACATCAAACTCTACCATGTCTAACTAAACTAAGTCATCCATAGTATTCTTGTGATCGACGAGAACTGGTACAATCATGATAGAATTTGTCTGCTAGAATAAAATCACCAATAGGTGAGAAAACAATGAATGATTCACTAAGGTGCTCATGAATAACATCAAAATTCATAGCAACATATAGAGTTACAAAAAAAATAAACTCGCTCCTGAGTCTAGTAAAGCATAAACAGTTAAGTCAAAGACTTGATTCATACCAGTGACAACAGTTTGCAAATTTTCTTACTCTTGGCGACCGTTGATAGCATATAGGCGGTTTGTTCCTCCGCTAGTACCATTTCCTTGATTGTTCTTTGGGCACTCTTTCATGAAGTGACCCTCTTGTCCACACTTAAAGAAACATGTTTGGCCTTGACGACACTTTCCTGGGTGGTCTAACCACACCTAGCATATGTAGAAGCCCAGTTACCTCCTTGCGCTTCACTACCTTGAAACTTGGCGTGTCTAGATTTAAAGGGTTGTGAACTCCGACCATTATTCTCACCATTGTTTCTGGGTGCAAGGTCACTAGAAGATGGAGGGCAGATCCTTTCTATTTCTGTTGGAAGGAAGAATTTGTACTACTCTTTTGTTGCCTTTCATTGCCTGATGTTTTATCCGTCTTATACTTAAACCCTTCTCTATCCTTTAACTTATCCTCCTCAACTTGTTGTACATGGATCATTAGCCTTGCTATGTCCATATCCCCTATCAACATTGCTGCCTTGCCTTCCTTGCTTGGCTAACGAGACAATCCAACAACAAATAAACTAATATTTCTCCTCATCTCAACAACCATCTCCGAAGCATAGCGGGGAAATTGTGCAAACTTTACACTGTACTCATGAACACTCATAGACTCTAGATTAAGGGTTAGAAACTCTTTAATCTTTGCCTCTCGCAACTCACGGGGAATGAAACGTCCCATAAGAGCATTCTCAAACATAGCCCAACTCACTATTGGCGCATCCTCGGCCCTATTCCTTTTCCATTGGTCAAACCAGACTCTAGAGATACCCTTTAGTTGGAACTACAATTGAGATTTTTCAGACCATATTTCCTAGTATCATCCCTATGTTCATTGATATACCATCATTTGCTCTGTTCTACTCAATGGAAGAGGTAGTAGTAGATCCAGCCATTACTATAAAATCTATTGGACATCAATGGTATCGGAGTGCGCCTCTCATGAGGGTGATTAAAGTGCAACGAAATGTATTAAAGTTGAATAGGGTTTGCGAAGCATCTGACTTACCATTAATCGCCCATTCCCACCGTCGAGAGACTTTAATAACAATAGCATGCCAAAAATGGGGAGTTGAGGTGGTTAGACCTATACCCCGAAATGCTCCCAGCATAGGAGCCTATGGTTCCATTCTTGTTGTTGCTGGAGATAAAGATGAATAATTAAGGATGAGAAAATTTGGCTTAATGCAAGTCACCTCCATTTTTTGCTGATAGGTCGGGGTTTAGGTCACATTTTTGGGTTTGTGATTGATCCCTCATGGAACAGTTCAAATCTGAACAGAGATAAAACTTTAAGCAATTTTTTCTTTCTCAATAATAAAGCCTTTGTAATTGAAGGGCTCCAAACCTCGCTTTGTCGCTCAGTCCCTTGCTTCTTTCCTCCTCTTTTTCCTTTCCTGCTCTTGATACCAATGTGATTTAATTTCATGTACATATTTCAATTACGTCTTCCATGATTCTTGATCCAGAGGTACTTTCTCAATAATAAAGCCTTTGATATATGCCTTCGTTCACTCAATCTTGTTCAGTTCCATCCAAGCTAGGTTTTGTCTAAATCTTCTTGGAAGAAGAAGAAGCGGCTCTTATACCGTCCGGGATCTCTTTCCTCCCTATGGTATGCTCCCCCGGCGCAGGCCTACCACGCTTCGCGTCTGCGGCATTTTCTCCAGACGGTCTTTGCTAGTAGTGTAAGATCCTTTGATGAAAATGCAAAAAAAAAGAAAAAAATCCCCCGTTGGGAATGAAATTATGCTCCCTACCCCCCTTTCACAGAAAATGGAGAGATGAATATATTTATCTAATCCGCGAGACTAACGGGGCTCGAACCCACAACTTCCCCCTTGACAAGGCGATGCTCTGACCGATTTAACATGAAAAAGACATATATGGTAGAATCGTAACCATAGAATATTGACCCTAATAGAAATGCATACATTTGTCTCATACACTATGGTAATGCTGAGAGGAGATATATTTTACATCCCAGAGGGGCTTGATCGGCTCGACAAGCGTCATTACATAAATAATAATAATACTAGAAGAGATAAAGTAGCTTCATACTACGACTCGGACGGAGGAAGAAGGGTTTCGAGTGGTAGGCTATCCTGTTCTCCCTTACACGGGGTTCTCTCCCCAAGCAACGGGAAATGAGATACCGATTGTGATCATACGTTGGGCGCAAATCTTATGCTTCAGCTTAAATGGGGCATTGGCCAGATCTTCCAATCTTTTCACAATTACAGCTCCTTACTTCTATCTATACATTTCCAAATATCATTACTTCGATACGGTCCCGAATTTGTTTTACTTCATTCTTCCCCGAGCGGGTTTTTTTCATTACTAAAATGAATCGAATCCCGTCAAATATTTCTATTTCTCCTTTGAATTACTCATATATATCCTATGAATTTCATTTCGCACCGGAAACTATTCTAGGAGAAGTTTGAATCCATTCATTGATTTAAAAACTCGTTTCATGGTTGCCCCGTGGGAGAACTTTCATAATCTCTTTCGCACTCATATCTAATTCTCTGCTTAGTGACTCGATCTCTCTTTCTTTTGAAGCTCGTGCAAAGCGCAAAGATACTATATAGGTTTCATCGCCCCCAGCAGATCAAACAACAAATCATTCCACTAATTCATTCTCCCATCGAGAGGATCAAAAGCGCGATAAAGAAAGATAGATTCACAGTGGGGTGACGTGCCTAAGTTCCCTAAGTTAGTTATATAATACGAGTTGCCCTACTTTAATGACTTCGTTGAGGAGAGTCGTAAAACAGGAGAAGAGTATCTCAAAGTATGGGGCAAAGGATGTTGCGTTTTGACTTTGTCTCCCGGGATCCACCACAGGTTGTGTTTGAGAGTCGTGTGATGGGTGACTATCCAACACGGTTCGGAGAGAACTTTTAGTCTGTGTTGTGCATGGAAGGCCCCCCCCCCCCAATCAAGCAAGAAGGAAGCAGCTTTTTCCACGACGGAGTCAGCTAGTTCCACCCTCTCAGCATCAACAACATGCAATATGTCAAATATTTTTTGAAGTACTTCAACAAAGTTCTCTGGATCCTCTGTGACACTTGAACATGTGAAACTTGGTGGATTCATCCCTAAAAACTCACAAATCCTTGAGGTATCAGCCACTTCATGTCGATTACCTCTCTGTCCAACTTGATGAGTCGCAACTTGACATAACATCCGGATAGTCTCACGGAACTCAGCATGGGTAATTTCTCTTTGACGTTGCACTTCAGGTGCATTTGGCAACTCTTGTTCCCCAACATTACTCCTAACTAGACGACCTCTGACTTCTCTTCGAGGAGGCATGATTCTCTGAATACACGCATAGGCACTAATTAGAAGGGAACTTATAGATATAAAACTCTAACGCACGAAAAAGGAATATGAAAGAGTGAGGAATTCCTAAATGTTTTAGCCTCCTAATCATAGATGTGGCGCGCTTCACACCGATGACTAACACTCTATAGACACGGCTTCATAGACTCCCTAGGACTCTTGAACTTTGTGCTCTGATACCAAGTTTGTCACGTCCTAGCCTACATCCTTGACGTGGCCACCACTCGAAGACCATTGTTGTCCCCAAGAAAGCCCTTGTCCTTGTTTTCTTAACTCAACGGAAGACTTAAACACTAGAGAAATAACTCAAAGATAATAACATTAAAATAATACATAGATCCAAAATGGCAACTCAAGTTTTATCGTTTACAAGGGAAATGAAAAGACTAAAGAAACTAACTCTATCTGTCTATAAAGCCTCTAAATTAAAGATGAATGTTGGGACAGGACCCCCAATCATCCTAACGGATAATTGAATGGTAAAGATGTCATCTGGAACGAAGGGAGGCTTACCAAATAACTCTGACCTGCTCACTGGATCAACGGTGTGCCAAATGCGATCCTAGTTACCTGCATCTGCATCATGATACGATGAAGGCCAATTGGGATCGGTGCATTGAATGTACGAGTATGTGAGTTAGAATGCTAAACAATAACTTAAGCTTGAAAATGAGTAAGAAGGAACACTTACCTTAGATCTCCTCAACTCATGAATTACTAACTCATTTCATTATATAGCAGTTTAAAGACATGTGCAATATGAAGAAAAATTATTTAAAACATGGTTTTCAACTCAGTATACGCAAAGATACAATTGACTTTGAGATGTATGTAAAATACAAAATAATTTGATGTAAACTCATAATCTTAATATAAAAATAACATATTATGCTTTCTCTCAAAGTATGCTCGTGAAAAGCATGAATGAAGTCTCATACTCCCATTCATACTAAGCAGAACCTCTTGAGGAACCATGTAACTACTCCTGTGGGAGTTTCTCTAACCGAAAACCATCACTTAATAGTTAAAGTGATGATACAGGGTCTTACCTCACGCTGTCAAGAACCATCCTAAACTTGCCAGAGTATAGGACTTGATTTGCCTAATGGATCCACTAGTAAACTCTGAAAAGTTTTATCTAAAAAAGTATGACCCTTTTCTACCCATGATGGCTACATGGTTTTCATGGAGACTTGAGTTAATATGAAACTCACATCCCCACATCATTTTCAATACTACTCCCAAAAATATATTTATCTTGTATGTTTTAAAAACAACTTTTCCTGTGATTTGAGATTAGTGCTCAAAAACATAGTCAAAGGCTATCTTGGAAATCTCAGTTTCCCTATTTGCTTCTTTTTATAAAGCTACAACTACTTTCTTAAAACTATCCTTAAGGCTCTTCGGAAAACTTAGTTTCCTTATTTGTTTAAATGTGAAATTATTTCAAAATCTCTTTAGGGATACCTTCCCCCTATACTTTTGAAGAAAAGATCTTCAACTTAAGTCTTTACTTTTTACTCTTTACTTAGCTTGAAACTTTAGTCTTGAAACAACTCTTTGGGAAATACTTAGTTCCCTTATATTTCTTTAAAGGATAAACTTCAACTCTTTACTCTTTACTTAACTTGAAACTTAAATCTTAGGGAAATTAGTTCCCTTATCACTTGTGAGAATCTAACTCAACTCTTTACTCTTTGCTTAACTTGTAAATTGAGCCTTAAAACAAAGTTAACATGTTTGTTAAAGACTCTTGGAAACTTTTAAAAACTTGCATTGACTTTCTTCTTAATTTTAGACTTGACTCTTAAGTTCTTTGACTTTGATCTTAACTTTCCTTGAATTGGATTATGGATTCAAGGTACATGATATCATGTTTATGGATGATTTCATGATATTTACACGTACGTTAGAGTGTTGAAATAAACTAGGAAATGTGGGTATATCACTTAGAGACTAGTACAAAATAATGGGGAATGAATGAGGTGAACAGGCGTCCTTGGCGCTGTGAGAGGCGTGGGGCGCTCTGGCTGGCGCTCCACCCTAAGGCCCTACGGGCAGAGACAATCAAATGGGGCTATGGGAGGCGCGGCGCCCCAGGGCCCTACGGACGTGCATTTCGACTTTTCTTCTCCATTTTTCATCTCTAAACCTTATAAACTTCCATGGATCCCCAAACACTTAAAATCACTAATATCCTCAATACCCAATCAATTAGACTCGAAAAACAACCCGGAAATATGAATCAAATAAACTCTAGCCATGCAACAACTCACCACGAGCCGAACTTCGACGATCTTAAACGTTCTTGCTTCCTTTCCTCTGTTCACCTCTTTTCTCTTCTTCTTTTCTCTTCTCTCAAAACTCTAACTTGTTTTCTAAAAGCATGAACTGAATAAGATCAGTTTAGACCCCAATTTATTAACCAAAAACAAAATAAAATAATTGGGTAAGGAAAAGACAACTTTTCCCTTCCCAAATCCGGATTGGACTATCCTTAATCCAACAGCCCAACTTCTGAAAGGCATAACTCACTCATACAAAACCGAAATCGCGCAAACTTGGCAGCGTTGGAAAGATCTTTCCAAGGGATCTCCAAACATATCAAGAACTACCTCTAACTCATCATGATCTAGGGAATATGGACATTTTAGGTTGACCAAAAACTCATTTTTCCCCAACTTAAGAAAATTTCACGATTTTAATTTGTTCCAGAAGTGACTATTTCAACTTCTAATCTTCTTCCTAGCTGTCTCAATTTGCGAGATGTTATATTTTATCTCCCTTGAGGCCATTGTAGTGGGATATAGGGGGGGATGGAGAGGCGCTGCTATAGCGGGATGAGTCCGCTATAGCGGGCCAGACGCGACTTAAAGTCGCTAAAAAACCCTAAAATGACCTCATTTGGTATTTTTCGATCTTTAGAGCTAAGGAGGCGACCCCAAACGAGTTCTTAACAGGTTTTCACCATTTTTGAGGCTAAAGGTAAGGTTTAAACTCCCCAAATCCGTTTTTCGATTCGTAGAACCTATATTCTTGGGTTATGATCAATGGGGAAGAGTTTTGACATGAGAAGTATGGTGGGAAAAGCCCTAATTTGGGTATTAGGATCTTGGGTTTGGTCTAGAGTTATTGGGTTTGTTATAATTTGAATAATTAGATCTTTGATTGTTGATCCTTGCGTATATTAATTGATGTATACCTAGAACAAGCGGAAAGCTGGAAAGGGAAGATTCAACTGTCTTAAAAGATTCAAGCTTGGATTCGAAGTAGGTAATGGTTGTGATTTCATTTTGGTGTATTATATATATATATATATATATTCGAATGTTGCATTATTGATCACCTTAATCATAAATGAAGATAATTATATAATTGTATGTCATGAATCAGCTCTTGTTGTATAATCTTGATAATGTACTTATGATTGTGATTCTGGTGTGTGAATGGGGATCGGATTGTCACGTTCTGGCAAGCTAACTTAGATCGGGTTGCCACGTTCAATCATAACTATTGGATTGGGTTTACATGTTCTAGCACAACTATTTGATCGGGTTTCTACATTCCGGCATAATTATAGGATCGGATTGCCATGTTCCGTCAAGGTAATAGTTTGAGTTTGGGTTCCATGAGAGGATTAACTACTTGTTATATATTGAATTATTGTTGTGAACATGGACTATGACTTATGACTTCTCAAAGAGTTCTACTTAGTATGACTTGGGAAGTGGAATTTCATTCATACATTGCACAAGTGGACTTTAAGAGTGGTTGTGGTGTGGTTCTCTTATGATATGAAGATTGTGTTAATCAATGTTGTTGATATTTGATATGTTGCATGGTTATATTGTTGTAATTACTTATATATGTTTCACTTAGTGGGATAGTCGTGTGATCCTACCAGTACACACTGATTGTGTACTGATACTGCACTTGCTCTTATATTTATTAAGTATAGGGAATATTTCGGCGGCTATTGACACACCTCACTTAGAAGACTAGTGACCGTCTCAAATTCAAGGGTGAGTTAGTTCTTCCGATCTTCCTTGAATTCTCTTTGGTTAAAGTCCACTCTTTTCGGACTCCGACTCTTTGTTAAGGTGTTATTTAGTTTTTGGGTTGTGCCCCATGTTCTTAGACCTGTCGTTAGTAGAGTTTTGGTACAATGACTTTTAGGTTTTAGGTACTTAATTCCGCATTTTTTTAGTTAATTAACTTAATTTTGTAACTTAATTTTCTTAGTTTTGGTTTAGTTGCTTAGTTTGGGTTGTAGTAGTGGTTCTCCCGCCGGAAAGTTAGTGTGGGTGTCAATCACGAGGTCATGGTTGTGACAAAAAATAACCACACCTTCCGTCATTTTTATTAATTTTAATTAATTCATTATATTTTAAAGAAGCGCCTGACAACATTTCTTAGTCCGTCGCTTTTTATCAAAATACTGATCAAATCATTAACAAAAGTGTTAGATTTTTGGTTTAAATAATGGTCAAATATTTTTAAAAAGCGACAGACAAATAGATGTTGTTCGTCACTTTTTCTGAAATATCTGATAGCATAGACGCGAAATTTCCCATTTTTCCTTCTCTCTTCATTCTCTCTTTCTCTCTCTAGACACCGACGCTGCCCGTCGCCCCTACCCACTGCGTCGCTGCCCCGCGCTGATGCTGCCAGACCCAACCCCAACCCCATTGTCTCCTTCGACTTTAATTTAAGGTTAGGGTTTCATGAAATTATTTTTAATTTTTTTCAATTTGAGTAACGAATTTGTTTATTGTTGTATTTAATTAGGTTTTTGTTGACACCCAATTTTGGCCTAACATTTTCAAAATTCGTAACTTTTAGGTTTATATATTTTTTATAATTTAAAATAAGTTTATCGATAAATATCCTTATTTGTCAAATTTTAGGATTTTATACTAGTTAATTTTAATTACATTTTTTTTCATAGCCGATCGAATACATTCAAATATTGGTTTTTATTTTTATTTTTATTAAATCATTACTTTTGCTAAATTCATGTCATTAGCCACGTTTATTTTATATATATATATATATATATATATATATATATATATATATATATATATATATATATATATATATATATATATATATATATATATATATATATATATATATATATATATATATATATATTCATTTTGATTCGTTATATTTGTTAATATTCATTTTTATATTTACATAATCTAAAAAATCATTTAAACATTACGGGTTAATTTTGCATACGGAGATCGATCAATAATCTTAGGCCACAATTCCAAGCCCACACGTTTGGGCCCATTGCGTTTTTTTTTTCTTCTCTATTTAGGTTTAGATTAGGTAAAAAAATAGGAGGGGTGTGGAATAAGATTTTTAGGGTGGTTATTTTTCAAATTTCTATTCTTTTATTATTCATTATTTTTCGGTAACAAATTTACCGGAGTTCCGCCGGATTTCGACGAGTCTACCCCAAAATACCCAGTTGCTCCAACATGTTCCTTGCTCTATTTTTCCGGTGAAAAGTTTCCCCACCATGGAACTACCATTTCCCCCACCCGTTTCAGCCACCAGACCCACTGAAACCCCACTCGTTTCTTTTACTTTCTCCGACAAAAACCCCGCCAGACCCACCACAAAAAGAGCCACCCAATCTTCTCACCATTTCCTTCTTCTCCAATCCAACAACAACACAAACATTAACCAAACCCATTTCTACCAGCAGTTGAAACCATAAGCTCTTCCGGCGACCTCCCAAACCACCAAAAGCCACCGGAAACAACCATTAGCAACAACCAAACAAACCCCGAAAATCCCACCCATCACCACCACAAAAACCTCTTCACCCATTTGTTTCTTTCCCTTTTCCAGCAAGCAGCAGCTCCGGCGATGAGCTCAAGTTTCGATGAACCGGAGTAACATAAAACGAAACCAGTTCCCCTCCCTCTACCCCTTTTCGATTTTTCTTTAGGGCGTTCTTTTGTTTTGTAGGTATTCCGGTGAAACTCCAATGAAGTTCCAGAGCTGTTCGAGAAAGATGGAGATAGCTCTGGAGAAGCCCCGAAGTCTGACTTCTTCTTCAAGCTAAGATGAGACTTCGACAACCAGTAACCAACAAGCTTCACCGACGGGTATTCTGTTAAAATTTTATCATCTGCTTGGTTGTGCTTGTTTTGCATTTTAATTGATCTTTGTGATTATTTTATTTAATCCTTTTCTTTTTGGATGGTGTATTTTGTGTTTTCCTCAATTCTTACATCTTTTTTTGTATGGCATTATTTTATCTACTTTTGGTTGTCTTTCATAATTTTATTATTATTGTTATCATTAGTTATTATTATGATGGGTTTGTTTTTGTTTAATATTATTATTATTATTATTATTGTTAGGTTAGTTTACCTATTATACCTTATTTAGTCACATTTAGAATGAGTATATTTTCGTTTAATTATATTTTGTTATTTAGTTATAATGGTTGTTGCATTTTATTTTGTGGGTTACTTTACATTAATTTGACACTAGTCATGATGATTTCCTTTTCTTTGGTAATTTTCAAGTTGAGTTTATTAGTCTATGCATTTGTTTTATTTTATACATGTTAAAAGTTTTTTCAGTAAGGTACTCTACTTCATAAGCACATGTGTTTTTATTTATTTGTTATTATTTATTTATTTATTTGGATACTTGACTTTCTTTATTGTTGACGTTGCCCACTTTCTCTGTAGAGTTCACTTTTGTTCTATTTTAATGAATATTACATACCATATTAAAACTGGCCAATGAAAAAAAAAATTGTCGATTTTCGAGGCTTTTCCAATATTAAAAGACGGAAATTTAGTTTATATTTATATTTTATTTGTTAAAATTGGCCGATGAAGAAATTACCGTCGATTTTCGAGGCCTCCCATGTTAATAAGACGGGTTTTTATTTTTAAGTTATTATTTCATGTATTCAATTTTATTCATATTTATTTATTACTAACACTTTTACTAAGTGTGTTTACAGGTACCCAAGACTTGCTTCCTTGAAGCCATTCGAAAGGAGTTCGAATTATGTTTTTGAATTCATTATTTTGTATATATCGATGTTAGGCAAGCCTTAGGCCGATATTATTATTTTATTTTATTATGTATATTGCATGTTTATTATATTTGTACATTATTTTATTTTCCTCCTCAATTTGAAAAAAATGAAATCAGTGGAGAACCACAGTTGTGAATTTCGAAGGGTGCCTAACTCCTTCCATTCGAAATAATTTGAACCCCTTACCTAGAATCAATTAGTTTCGTAGATTTTCTTTTTAGTTAATTTAGAACTAATGATTTCCTAGTTTTTCTTAAAATTAGGTGGCGACTCTTTTAAAATTCGTTTATTCTTTAAATTCTTTTTTAAATTGAATCAATTAATTATTTTTGAGTCACCGCGATGTTTCGCCCTATTTGAACAGAGTAGGGATGTAAACAGTTTTATTGATTGTTAGTTAGTAAGTTAATGATTTAGGGTTTTTTATTTTGTCAATTAGTTTTGAATTATTTATTTTTTATTGATAGTTAGTTTGATTGTTTGTTAGTTAGTTAGTAAATGATTTAGGGGGTTTTATTTTAGTTAGGATTGATTGATTGTTATAATTAAGGATGACTTGAAATTTGATGAACTGGAGTTTTATTTAGAACTTGAACTTGAAATTTGAATATAACTAATTAATTCTTGAGTTAGAATTTTATGTATAACAAATTTTAGAAATTTGATATGAACTTGAATTTAATTAGACTTAAAGTTGTTGAACATAATTAGAACTTGAATATAACTAATTATTCTTGGCTTAAAATTTTATATATAACTAACTTTAGAGATGAATATGAACTTGAATTTAGAAATTGATCTTGAACTTAGAATTTGAATATAACTAATTTTTGGATTGGAAGTTTTTATATAACTAAGTTTATTAATTAGATATGAATTTGAATTTTGTTATTGAACTTGAACGTGAATATAATAACTAGTTAATTTTTGGATTTGAAGTTTATGTATAACTAATTTTAGAACTTTGATATGAACTTGAATTTAGAACTTGAACATTGAACTTAGAACTTAATAGTTGATTCTTGATGACCTCAATTAATTATAACTTAATAACTAAAGTTTGAAGTACTTATTAAAATCTTATTAACCTTAATATATTTGAACTTAATCATAAATTCAACTTAATTTATAATAAGTTGAACTTAATTAGAAATATAATTATTTATTTAAAATCTTAAAAATAATTAAAATTTATGAATTAATTAAGCTTGAACTTTGTATATTTTGAAATGTAGTATTTATGAATTAATTAATTAGGTATATAAGTAATAATAAATATATTTATTAAGTAATTATTATAAAGATATATTAACAATTAAGTAATGTAGTAAAATTATTATTAAATTTAATTTATAATATAATTGAATATGTATGTTTTTGTAGATGGATCATCGTTTGTGGATGTATAATATGCATTATAGAACTAGTGTTGGTTGAAACTAATAAATCAGTATCATGACTAATGAGCTCTGGCGTAGAAGAAATACATCCTAGAATATCCTCAGGATCTAAGGGTCTCCTAGCTGACATCTTCTTTTTAGCCTCACTGGTTTGGCTAACTCCAAGATACTCGCAATGTCTATCATTGTCACTGCCTGATGACATCTATATGCATATTTACATATATAATATATAAAAATTATAAATTAAATAATATTAGCAAAATACACTAACTTACATATATACTAACTAGCTTTCATTCTACACTATTCCTCCTCACTTATTTCAATTCCATCATTCTCCCATTCTTCCTCCTCAGTTGTTTCATTTTCATTATGGTCCCGTTCTTCGTCATCAAATGATTCATGTTTCTCATTCTCAAATATTTCTTCCTCAACATTCAGTATCTCATACTTTTCCTAATATGTGTTGAGGATGTTGTAGTGTGGTTTCCAATTCAACATCAACTTATTGTTGAACAATTGCAGCATCATTTTGATACGCAACATCTTAGATATTGTCAATTTCAATTCTTTCCACATGCTTACTTTTTATGACAATCCATCAATCGATTTTTTCTCTACGCAATGAATATGGAGCGTAATACACTTGTTTAGCATTTCGTACAATAATAAAAGGATCATAACTTCTGTATTTTCTGGTGTTCTTAACTTCAATTATATAATGTCGATGGTCCACCTTTGTGCCTTTATATGATGGGTCAAACCACTCACACTGAAATAATACAATTTTCTTCTAGGCCAACTTGAATACCTCACTTCAATAATCTCTTGAATGACACCATAATATTCAATAGTTTGGCCAGTACCATCAACAACATCTTGTATGTATACACCACTATTATTTGTTTTCTTGTTCCTACAAACTTCTTCAGTTTGAAACATAAAATCATTGACACAATACTTATTCATTGTCAGTACTTAAGATTCAGGTCCAAGTGCTATTTTTTTCACTAATTGCAAATGTTGGACATTTGAGTATCAATGTAAAACTACGTGAGTGTTATTTCAACCATTGAGCCCATACACTGATAAAAGTTCTTAGGTATGTTAAACTCTGAATTAACTAGTTCACCCAAAAATATCAATCATTGAGTCCATCGCCGCATTAGGAACATTCCAATCTGATGGTATATTCATTAATCTAATCGGAATTGACAAGGTAGAATGCGAACTTCCTTCACATAGTGGACGACTAGATTCTTCTAATTGATCACAGAAGCGCGTTTCTTCTTCATTAGGAGCTTCATCAAAAATACTATTTGAGTTCCATCCCACCTTGAATCCCGAAAGCATCATTAATCATTTCATGAACCCTATCATGTTCAACCCTTTTTTTCATGTCCAACCCTAATTTTTCCATGTGGTGGAAGCATATTATTTCATCCACAAACATCAAATTATAAAACATACCATTCAATCCATCTTTTTCTCCATGATCAACCCATACAAAATATCTAAGCTTAAATCTATTAGGGTATAAATGAACCATGATTGTATCTCGTAAAATATTTTAAAGCACTTACATGCACTACAAAGACACCTAACCAATCCATTATACTTATAAATGTCTTAGATGTGGTGTATCAAAATGATGTTGCAATTGTTCAACAACAAGTTGATGTTGAATTGAAAACCACACTACACATCCTCAACACATATTAGAAAAAATATATGATGATGAGATATTGAGGAAACAATTTTTGAGAATGAGGAACATGAATCACTTGATGACAAAGAACGGGACGATAATGAAAAATGAAATAATTGAGGAGGAAGAATGGGAGAATGATGGAATTGAAATAAGTGAGGAGGAATAGTGTAGAATGAAAGCTAGCTATTATATATGTAAGTCAGTGTATTTTACTTAGTTTATTTAATTTATAATTTTTATATATTATATATGTAAATTTTCATAGAGATGTTATCACACAGTGACATTCATAGACATTGCGAGTATCTTGGAGTTAGCCAGACCAGTAAGGCTAAAAAGAAGAAGTCAGCTGGAGACCCTTAGATCCTAAGGATATTCTAGGATGTATTTCTTCTATGACAGAGTGCATTAGTCATGATACTAATTTATTTATTGTTTCGTTTGGTACGCCAGATCCTCGGCAATATTATCCTAATTACCGTCGATCAGTCGGTGCTTCTTATACTTCATAGGAATTGCCTCCACGACTCTACGAGTATCTACCTTTATAGGATATTCATCGACCACAACGCTTATCGGCAGGTAGGATATCGGATGGTACTCTATCTCCTACATATACATATCCTTATACAGGATTGAAGATTCTAGTAGTGAGCAATCGGATTCTATAGCCGATACGCCGTCATTAAATCGGTGTTTTGTGCATCCTAGTGAATCACCTTCATCTACCGTTGCACCTAGTGCTACACCAGATTTTGTGATGCCTACTGTAGCTCCTGTCTAGAAGGACACACTTGGTATAGTCATGATTGAGCCGAATGGATCATCGTAAGTTTCTTATCTATTTTGTTAGTTTATTTTATTTATTTCGTATACTTTAATATATTATTCATGAACTAACATATTTATCATGTGTTTTGCAGGTGGCATCCTGCAAAGGATCTTGCTCGAACTTTAAAATACTGTGTAAAAAGACTTTAGGTTTATCACTCTTCGAGCGAGATTCCAAATAGTATATATACACCAGTCGATGTTTAATGAATTTCAGGTATATATGTTTTAGTTAAGTTAAATAATTTTAGTATACTTT